>NC_069412.1:46288899-46330394 GCF_026875155.1 Cherax quadricarinatus
CCCCCTATCCCTTCCCTCTACTTCCTTTCTCTATCCCTTTCCCCTTTATACCTTCCCCTCTACCCCTTCCCTTTACTACCTTCCCTCTACTACCTTCCCTCTAACCTTCCCTTACTTCCCTTCCCCTCTATACCTTTCCCCTCTACTACCTTCCTTTTTTACCCTTCCCCTACTCCTTCCCTTACTCCCTTTCCCCTTACTTCTTCCCTCTACTACCTTCCCTCTACTACCTTCCCTGTACTACCTTCCTTTTTCTACCTTCCCTTTACTACCTTCCCTCTACTACCTTCCCTCTATACCTTCCCTCTATCCCTTCCCTCTACTCCCTTCCCTTACTCCCTTTCCCCTCTACTACCTTCCTCTACCCTTCCTCTACTTCCTTCCCTTACTACCTTCCCTCTACTACCTTCCCTCTACTACCTTCCTTTACTCCTTCCTTCTACAAACTTCCCTCTACTACCTTCCCTTTTCTTCCTTCCCTCTACTACCTTCCCTCTACTACCTTCCCTCTACTACCTTCCCTCTACTACCTTCCTTCTACTACCTTCCTTCTACTACCTTCCCTCTACTACCTTCCCTCTACAACGTCTGTATCTGAACAGTGTGGACAAAACTTAAGGGAGTCCAGGAGCCTATGAAACTGTTACACAACCTACTCTAGACAGCTCCCTTACCTTAGACTGGCCTAGTTTTTTGCAAATGTTATACTCTAGGCTAAAGAAACTCGTGTAAATGTGAGAGAGAGAGAGAGAGAGAGAGAGAGAGAGAGAGGAGAGAGAGAGAGGAGAGAGAGAGAGAGAGAGATAGAGAGAGAGAGAGAGATAGAGAGAGAGGAGGGGTAGGGGAGGAGAGGCGAGGAGGGAGGAGTAATAAGGAAGATTAGTGGTGGAAGGGGTTTAGATGGAGTCGGGCAGGTGACACCAAGAACAAAGTCATCAGGAAGGAGAAGATGTGCCACGATAGAAAGAAATAAAGCTCCAAGATGCATCAAGGAAAGCTTTTCTTAAATAATACCTGCGGAATTGGCATTATGAGGCCTGGTCACAGACCGGGCCGCGGGCGCGTTGACCCCCGCAACTCTCTCCAGGTAAACTCCAGGTAATAAAGTTTAGATACCATTAATTATAAATAATAATTGAGGGAAAAGGAGCCACAAAGTTACTATTACAAGTTTATAGAAGAATTTATTCGTAACCTTGAAACTGATTTTGTCGATTTATTCCCATAAACATACTATATACATTTTAATTTAAATTATCCTTATTTACACGAATTTAGTAAAGAGCTCATACGGTAATATTTACTAGCTATCTCGGTTAATATAATTACACTAATTCACAATTATATTGATAAAAATCGGAAAATAATTTTCCACAAAAATAATTATTATAATAACAGCAAAAATAACTGGATCAACAAGAATA
Organism: Cherax quadricarinatus; assembly: GCF_026875155.1. Taxonomy (NCBI): domain Eukaryota; kingdom Metazoa; phylum Arthropoda; class Malacostraca; order Decapoda; family Parastacidae; genus Cherax; species Cherax quadricarinatus. The sequence goes on from NC_069412.1 coordinate 46,290,324, forward strand.
ACAGCAAAAAACAACCGCAGTAATAACCCAAACAACCACAACACTGACCACTGTAACCAGAGCAACACGACAGTTCTCTCGCGTCCAGTCTGTCAGCTAGTGGTTCTCTCTCCTGAGAGCTAGCTCTCTCTCTCTCTCTCTCTCTTACACTGGGTTTGACAAGGTTAGGTTAAGGATCCCTAGTTTTATTAACAAGATATATATAGGTTAAGGATTCCTCACTTTATTGACAAGCAAAGAGCTGTTACCCACATCAGCTCATTTGAAAGCATTTTTATTGTTACGGAACATACACCCCTCAAGGAAGGTTCCTTAATGTTGGTGAGGAGCTCATAATTATCTCACACACTCATCATTTCTATCAGATTATTTGTACTGCTTCCTTAATCTTTGGAAACAAAGACAGAAGACTAACAAGGAATACGAGGCCTGAATTTTTAGTCTTTTTAATTGTTTGAGTTCATTTATTTTTCTTCATTACGGCGGCGGTAGCTTCATTATAATTTAAAACAACTTCTAAGATTCGCAGACATATAACGACCAGCGTCACAAGACGTAGTTCTCTGAGACAAGCTCCTGGGACAAGCTCCTGGGACAAGACCTCAGTCAGATGACTAAAAGTTCCAGCTGTAATTATATTAGACTCGCGTCAGGAAACACTTGTCCTGTTTCCTGAAAAACTTTACTTAACCTAACCTGAGGCACAGTCTTCAAGCTGGAACCTTAAAGTTCCCCGGACTTCCCATGACGAAGTCACATTCCCAACTTGAATCAGTTTCTCTGTTTGACTAATCTCCGGTAATTAATTTGTTTTGGAGCACAATACAACTCGTTTTGAAACGTGAGAAACAGAGGGAGTTGCCGTCACAGAGAACACGTCTACTTTAGTAAGTTTCATACGAAAACAAAGGTAACTAGTTGATCCTCCATTACTTTACTCCTGATCTTGTGAAATCTGAAACAAAAATATTTTGCTTTTATGTACGATTTCATTAATTATGAATATTTCACGAGAAAATACACAAGTCTTTGTAGACTGAGTCATGGGTTCCAGGAGTCATTATTGCTTCATATTTTGTCAATTCATAAAAAGTAATGAGAAATTTCAAAATGTTTGTGTCCAATATGTTTCTTCTTGGAACGTGGATGTTTGTGTGAATAAGAAACAAAAAAAAAATCGCTAGTCAGCCTACGAAGTGCTGAGTGCTGCCACTTGACAAAAGTGACGCATCTTGCAGCAACAACAACAGTGGATAAATCAAGTCACGTCTGGAATATCGATTAAGTTTATTGTGATCCTCACAACCACTGACATTTTAACAATGAAAATTTTATGATTTCATACACTGGAGGTTTTCTGTTGACAACTGTCCGCTTCTTTCTAAATTAAGGACTGTCGTATATTTTCTAGATGTTTGTGATAAAAATGGTAAAGCAAAAGGTACTCTTCCTACTATTCACTTGCTGTGATCAATGCCATCATGAAACATGGGGTAAATATATCTTACCATTTAACAAAAATGACGTAAAACACACACAGACGAAAGTGGATGGAAGGCCACGGACACCATCCTCCACGGACACCATCCTCCACGGACACCATCCTCCACGGACACCATCCTCCACGGACACCATCCTCCACGGACACCACCCTCCACGGACACCATCCTCCACGGACACCACCCTCCACGGACACCATCCTCCACGGACACCATCCTCCACGGACACCATCCTCCACGGACACCATCCTCCACGTATAAGTAATCCTGCACTAATTACTCGTGTTCTGCATATCCGCTCTCACAGATGACAGTACTAAGTGCAGTGTGTACCACTGTGGTACAGTGTGTACCACTGTGGTGCAGTGTGTACCACTGTGGTGCAGTGTGTACCACTGTGGTGCAGTGTGTACCACTGTGATGCAGTGTGTACCACTGTGGTGCAGTGTGTACCACTGTGGTGCAGTGTGTACCACTGTGGTGCAGTGTGTACCACTGTGGTGCAGTGTGTACCACTGTGATGCAGTGTGTACCACTGTGGTGCAGTGTGTACCACTGTGGTATAGTGTGTACCACTGTGGTACAGTGTGTACCACTGTGGTGCAGTGTGTACCACTGTGGTTGCAGTGTGTACCACTGTGGTGCAGTGTGTACCACTGTGGTGCAGTGTGTACCACTGTGGTGCAGTGTGTACCACTGTGGTGCAGTGTGTACCACTGTGGTGCAGTGTGTACCACTGTGGTGCAGTGTGTACCACTGTGGTGCAGTGTGTACCACTGTGGTGCAGTGTGTACCACTGTGGTGCAGTGTGTACCACTGTGGTGCAGTGTGTACCACTGTGGTGCAGTGTGTACCACTGTGGTGCAGTGTGTACCACTGTGGTGCAGTGTGTACCACTGTGGTGCAGTGTGTACCACTGTGGTGCAGTGTGTACCACTGTGGTGCAGTGTGTACCACTGTGGTGCAGTGTGTACCACTGTGGTGCAGTGTGTACCACTGTGGTGCAGTGTGTACCACTGTGGTGCAGTGTGTACCACTGTGGTGCAGTGTGTACCACTGTGGTGCAGTGTGTACCACTGTGGTGCAGTGTGTACCACTGTGGTGCAGTGTGTACCACTGTGGTGCAGTGTGTACCACTGTGGTGCAGTGTGTACCACTGTGATGCAGTGTGTACCACTGTGGTGCAGTGTGTACCACTGTGGTGCAGTGTGTACCACTGTGGTGCAGTGTGTACCACTGTGGTGCAGTGTGTACCACTGTGGTGCAGTGTACCACTGTGGTGCAGTGTGTACCACTGTGGTACAGTGTGTACCACTGTGGTACAGTGTGTACCACTGTGGTACAGTGTGTACCACTGTGGTACAGTGTGTACCACTGTGGTGCAGTGTGTACCACTGTGGTGCAGTGTGTACCACTGTGGTGCAGTGTGTACCACTGTGGTGCAGTGTGTGCCACTGTGGTGCAGTGTGTGCCACTGTGGTGCAGTGTGTGCCACTGTGGTGCAGTGTGTACCACTGTGGTGCAGTGTGTACCACTGTGGTGCAGTGTGTACCACTGTGATGCAGTGTGTACCACTGTGATGCAGTGTGTACCACTGTGGTGCAGTGTGTACCACTGTGGTGCAGTGTGTACCACTGTGGTGCAGTGTGTACCACTGTGGTGCAGTGTGTACCACTGTGGTGCAGTGTGTACCACTGTGATGCAGTGTGTACCACTGTGATGCAGTGTGTACCACTGTGGTGCAGTGTGTACCACTGTGGTGCAGTGTGTACCACTGTGGTGCAGTGTGTACCACTGTGGTGCAGTGTGTACCACTGTGGTGCAGTGTGTACCACTGTGGTGCAGTGTGTACCACTGTGGTGCAGTGTGTGCCACTGTGGTGGAGGGTGTGCCACTGTGGTGCAGTGTGTGCCACTGTGGTGCAGTGTGTGCCACTGTGGTGCAGTGTGTGCCACTGTGGTGCAGTGTGTGCCACTGTGGTGCAGTGTGTGCCACTGTGGTGCAGTGTGTGCCACTGTGGTGCAGTGTGTGCCACTGTGGTGCAGTGTGTGCCACTGTGATGCAGTGTGTGCCACTGTGGTGCAGTGTGTGCCACTGTGGTGCAGTGTGTGCCACTGTGGTGCAGTGTGTGCCACTGTGATGCAGTGTGTACCACTGTGGTACAGTGTGTACCACTGTGGTACAGTGTGTACCACTGTGGTACAGTGTGTACCACTGTGGTACAGTGTGTACCACTGTGATGCAGTGTGTACCACTGTGGTACAGTGTGTACCACTGTGGTGCAGTGTGTACCACTGTGGTGCAGTGTGTACCACTGTGGTGCAGTGTGTACCACTGTGGTGCAGTGTGTGCCACTGTGATGCAGTGTGTGCCACTGTGATGCAGTGTGTACCACTGTGGTACAGTGTGTACCACTGTGGTGCAGTGTGTACCACTGCCACCTTCAATTCCTGCACTACTATTTTATTTATTTGTGTTGTTTATTATTAACCGTCATCCTGGTGTAGTTGCTGAATAGATATTAGAAATAATATCTCTTTCCCAGTACATCTCATCATAATATCTAGCTGAATAATATATTTACAAAGTGTTTATAAACCAGGGTCATGAACCAGGGTCATGAATCACTCTGTTGCATCTCTTGTCTTAGCTTCATGTCAGTGTTTCCAGATATTGATTCATATTGCACTGCAAAATGTTCTTCCTGTTTGAGAGTAATAATTCCATTCAGTATCTCACAGGTTTCAATGAGATCTCATTGTAGTCTCTCCATCTTAAGGGAGACATTGCTGGGTGTTTTGTGTCTTTTTTCCTGTGGTTTGTTTGTTGGTGGTACGAGATTAGTTGTCCTTCTGTGTACTCTTCGGTCTACTATATAGAGGAAGAGAGGAAGAAGAAGAGAGGGAGAGAAGGAGAGTGAGAGAGAGAGGGGGAGACAATATCACTTCATCTGAGATTATTTATCCCAAGAATGACTCGAGTCTGGAACACATTCGTACAGCATTATGATGTCAACGAGATAGTCACTTGATCAAATGATGGCTCCAACTTCATCCTTTTTCCTACTTGTAAGTTTCATAGCAATAAAAATGCTTTCAAATGAACTGATGTAAGTAACAGTTCTTAGCTTGTCAATACAGTTAGAATCCCTTAACTTGTAAATAACTTGTCAATAAAGCTAGGATCCTAACCTTACCTTGTCAAACCAACCATACCCCCGGCCGAAATTGAACCCGCGGTCATAGAGTCTCAAAACTCCAGCCCGTCGCGTTAGCCACTAGACCAGCTAGCCACAATAAGATTCATCCAACTAGGTATATTTCTACACCATAGGAAGGTTAGCACAGGCACCTCTGTGACCACAAATGCAAGTTTTTACAGACGAATCTCCAGCTAGCGTGGCCGTGACGAACTCTAGCTCAAGTCCCTTCACTGCCGTCAACATGACTTAAGAAATCATAATGACACGATTGCAAATAAACCATACCCCAGGCCGGGATTGAACCCGCGGTCATAGAGTCTCAAAACTCCAGCCCGTAGCGGGGGTATGGTTTATTTGCAATCGTGTCATTACGATTTTTTAAGTCACGTTACCTTGTCAAACCCTGTGTAAAAAAAACAGTGAGTGTTTGCTCACGTGTCTTTCTCAACTACTTTGTCGGTATCTTTAACCAAGGTTTACACCAGTGGCGTGCAGAGGGGGAGGGCGAAGGGGCGGTGACCCCGGGCATCCAATTAGAGAGGAAAATAAGGTAGTGATTTTGAAATTTCAGTGGTGATAAATCAATTTTTGGAGGTTCACCGCACTACAGAGGCAGTGGTTAGACCTTTATTCCATTAACATGGTGTACCATTTCTGTCCAGAGAAAATGGTTCCTCCCAATTGAAGATGAACAAGAAAGAGAGAAATTAAAAAAGGAATGTTTAGACTTTACAAATTATGATAATGATGTGGCGGCTATACAGTTATATAGTTATATGACGAAATTATTGATTTTATGATGCTCCTTCGAGCTGGAGGGAATAGAATTCCTCCTGATCCTGAAGCTGTGGAGTCTTTACTGCAGTATGTGAGAGACGTCTTTCCCACGCTGTGTGTTTCGTACAGTTTACTGCTTATAGTCGCGTTTTCAGTCGCAAGTTGTGAAAGATCATTTTCAAAACTGAAATTAATAAAAACATCTCAGGTCTTGACTGTCACAGGAGCGACTGACCAACCTGGCTTTAATAAGTACTGAAAAAGAATTTCTTACAGCTGATGTAAAAGATGAAGTAATTCAAGTGTTTTCTGACAGCAGGAATCATTTGTGGAAAAGAACTGAATAAATTTGGTTGATTTATATTTATATCGAATAAAGTGTTTATTTCATGTTTCATCTGTGTTTACATATTCAAAATATCTCCCTTTCTCATAATATTTCTCAGTACTAGGCCTTATACATTAGCCTTTGCTGCATACAAACAAGGAGTTGACCCCAGGCATCACCAGGCTTCTGCACGCCACTGGTTAATATACTGAATAATACACCAGGTGCCGTAACTTAACCTGTATTTGCATGCAGTACCTCCCACCTCTGAAATTATACAAATGTGAAAGTGTAGGAATTTTGGTGTACATTTACTGAGGATCATGAAGAATATCACAGATCACTCAGCTGGGTCAGTATCTATTATTAAGCAACTGAAAATTAATTAGTTTTTACCCAAGGCAAAAATGTGCATATTCCTGAACCTGGTGTACATAAGCAACATAAATTGTGTAGGTAAAAGGACGTATGTGCAACTAGTGTGAAATTTTATTGCCACATTAGTTGTACATGTGTTATTTTACCTAATAACCTTTATATATAATGTAGCCTCATTCATCACAACCTGTGTCCACACGAGACAATTTTATAAATGGAGGTTATAATAAACTGCTAATGTGTCACTATATTAAAGATAACTCTGGCTACCAGAAGAATTCACGGAATACAACAAAATAATAGATAACTAATTTGGGGAACTTTAGGAGATCCCCGGAGATCCCCGGAGATCCCCGGAGATCCCCGGAGATCCCCGGAGATCCTCGGAGATCCCCGGAGATCCCCGGAGATCCCCGGAGATCCCCGGAGATCCCCGGAGATCCCCGGAGATCCCCGGAGATCCCCGGAGACCCCCCCTCACTCACCTCGGTGTCTGTTAAGCTACTTACTGACTTACCAACAACAAGCACACTCTCACTTCCATCGTGGCCTGGTAGGCAACGTTCTCGCCTCACACACTGAGTGTCCGTGGTTCAGTTCCCGGTCGGGTGAAAACACTGGGCGCATTTCCTCACACCTGCTGCCCCTTTCACCTAGCAAGCAAGTTAGTCGACTGGTGTGGGTCTGTTCCTAGGTGACAACATGGAAGAACACCAGTAAATATAAACAGTCCTCTATGACGCACTGACTGTCTTGGGTTATCTTAGGTGGCTAACTCTCCGGGGTTAAAAATCCGAACAAAATCTTATCTTATCTCTTAACCAATCCCAATTAAGGGAAATCTTTTGGGTTAGGAGTCAGCCAATCAGCCTTGCGCATTTGTAGCCCCGAATTTCTTGAAGAGGAAATTACGAATGTCTGTGACACTGCGACGAGGCTACGATATCCTAAGAAGTTTGTGGAAAAGCCTTTTCTAGCAACTAACAAGACTTATTGTAAAACTGAACATAGAATAACCCTATAAGTTAGAAATGTGTTAGGTCTCTCATTCAGCAAACATCGATCCGTTTAGCAGAATGCCCTAAGAAGATTTAACATTCAAGTAGTCTTGAAGAATTCAAGAACTGTTAAAGGCATATTGATCATGAATTCGCCAAAACACTGTGAATTACAAAGTGGGTTGCAGCAGTGTGATACAACAGTGGGCAAGGTAGACCCTTCCTACTCACAATATTCAATAACGGGTAGCGAGATAAGTCAGTAAGCACACCACCTCACCTCGCTACACCTACTAGAGTCCATCTCCTTGTGTGACATCATTCCATGTCTCCGATGATGGCAGCTCTTGTATGGAAGGCACTCCGTCCCTGGCACACTAACCAGCATACTTCTTACTCCACCCCAACATAGTTCCCATCAACTCCCCAATAGCTAGACAGTAGTCTAGTTCATCTAGCAGCAGCCTATCAGCTCTCAGCATAGCGGCAGCATCTCAGCATAGCGGCAGCATCTCAGCATGGCGGCAGCATCTCAGCATAGCGGCAGCATCTCAGCATAGCGGTTAGCATCTCCAGCATGGCGGCAGCATCTCAGCATAGCGGCAGCATCTCAGCATAGCGGCAGCATCTCAGCATAGCGGTAACATCTCAGCACTCAGCATCGTGCATCGTGTTCGCAGAGAGAAGACAACAGCATCACACCTGATTGTGAGCAGCGGCAAGGCATTAACACGGTCAGCAGATTGGGATTACCAGTAGGTCACCCACTGCGGCGCAAGAGTGGTGTATGGCGAGTGAGTAGTGGGTGACGCCTGAGTGGTGGATGACGGGTTTGGACAGTAGGCAGATTTTAAACAAAGCTGGTCAAACGACGGGTGAGATGAGATAGGTGCAGGTAGTTGACGACAGTACAGTCACCCATCCTGGGTGACAACAGGCAATTCAGACAGCCAGCGGGTGATGGTCACAGAAGCTGGGTGACAGTAACACATCAGCTGGGTGATAGTCAGTCCAGGGCAGAAGTGAAACTGGGTGACAAGAGCACAGCTGCTGGGTGACAGGATTACAGCAGCTGGGTGACAAGATCACAGCAGCTGGGTGATAGAATCACAATAGCTGGGTGACAGGAACACCGTAGCTAGGTGAAAGGAGCTGGCACTAGTCCGGCCGTGGCTGCCAGTATGGTGGGTGACTCAGCTGGGTGACGCCTCAGGTACTGGCTACCGAGTGGATAAAGTCAGGCAGCTTGCAAACGGATGGCACAGTTGTGGGTGACTCTTCCAAAGAGGACTGGGTCACTTTTTACTCTGCAAATATTCAATATAAGAGACTAATTGCTCCCCTAAATCACTAACACAAAACACTAATACTCTCTCCAAGTATCTCAAACATCAACACCCAACCTTATTTCTCTAAATATAATTAAAACAAAAATAAAGAAAATGACAAATAAGACAAAACACGACTGAAAATCCTTCCATCACAGGTCAGAAAAGTTAGAGAGAAAATTTCGAGTTTTTCAATTTTTTTCCAGAATCTTGCCTATCATAGATGAAATAGTGACCTATACTTTCCCAAGACAGCTTAATTTTCCTTTTGATATACTATCACTTAACAATAAAAAATAGCAGCTGGTAGTATAACACCTGTTAACATAATTTTACTACCCGAACTATCTTAATAAAGCACATGGACCGGTGTTTTATTATCAATGTACCAGCACGTCTGTCAGCCATCTTTTATACCGGGGGAGGAGGGAAGGCACTTTTTACTCTCAGTATACAGATAATGGCTAATGAGATGCGTCAGCGAGTTCTCCACCTGGCCTCACTAAACTCTACTGTGAGTTCTCCACCTGGCCTCACTAAACTCTACTGTGAGTTCTCCACCTGGCCTCACTACACTCTACTGTGAGTTCTCCACCTGGCCTCACTACACTCTACTGTGAGTTCTCCACCTGGCCTCACTACACTCTACTGTGAGTTCTCCACCTGGCCTCACTACACTCTACTGTGAGTTCTCCACCTGGCCTCACTACACTCTACTGTGAGTTCTCCACCTGGCCTCACTACACTCTACTGTGAGTTCTCCTTCTGGCCTCACTACTCTGTCTTAAAACTATGTATGGTTCCTGCCTCCACTACATCACTTTCTAGGCTATTCCACTGCCTGACAACTCTATGACTGAAGAAATACTTCCTAATATCCCTCTGACTCATCTGTGTCTTCAACTTCCAATTGTGACCTCTTGTTTCTGTGTCCCCTCCCTGGAACATCCTGCCTTTGTCCACCTTGCCTATTCCGTGCAGTATTTTATATGTCGTTATCATGTCTTCCCTGACCCTCCTGTCCTCTAGTGTCGTCAGGCCGATTTCCCTTAACCTTTCTTCATAAGACATTTCCCCTAGCTCTGGAACTAACCTTGTCACAAACCTTTTCACTTTCTCTAGTTTCTTGAGGTGCTTTATCAAGTGCGGGTTCCAAACAGGTGCTGTATACTCCAGTATGGGCCTGACGTACACGGTGTACAGTGTCTTGAACGATTCCTTATTAAGGTATCGGAACGCTGTTCTCAGGTTTGCCAGGCGCCCATATGCTGCAGCAGTTACCTGGTTGATCTTTATTGCGACCCCTGAATGCATCACAATGTATATAACCTTTTCATGTAATTTTATATTGCTTATATTTGTGATAATAGCTAAATCGTAAATATGTTGCTTTATATTACTATTTGACTTAGTTATGTTATTAGGTAGGATGTAACATTTATATATATTCAGTGCCTATAGTTCGTCTTGATTGTCTAACTACTATAATTATCGCTCGTTGCTCGTTTCCGTGCCGGCTTCTCGGTGTTGTTGGGCAGTAGCTGTCCACGGAGCAATCACGTGATCGAGGGGGGTGTTCACACCTCGCCTGGAGTAGTCAGTCTGGGCTAGACTCTCTTGGTGGTTGGACGTATTCCTGACAAGACGTACCTAACTCTCCCTTGTGGGGCCCTTGTTGGAAGATCGTCTCTGTCGCTTTCTTGTTGTTGGTTCTGTAGAACTCTGTTCACAGAACATTGTCTAGACTTAGTGATTTTCGACGTTGTACTGAGGTTGTGTCTCAAAGACACTCTGAGAAACTTAGGTCCTGAGCTGTAGCTTCTGACCTAACTTGTACTGGTATCTGTGTACTGTCACAGTCGGGGATTTTCTTATGCTGAACTTAGATTCAGTAGTATGGGAGTTTTGTGACTTTTGTGGAGGATCTGCTGATGGTCCCTACTTAGTGTCGTTATATTATCTCTCTGTTCCTGATTCTGTGTCGCAGTTGTTTGTTAAATTGCTGTTGGGCTTAGCAATCATTTTATTGTTCAAGCAAGCTGTTCTGATTACCAGTTAGGTCAAGAAATTAGTTAATGTGAGGACTTAGTCACTAGATAAGACTAGTTTAGTTTTGAGACATAGCGAACTACTTAGAGCACTTACACACAAACATATTTGTAATATCTTATTAAATGTTAATGTACCAGACGGTACTTAAAACGTATAAATGTGATATGTGCCTTCAGCACAATACTATTGTACATGAGAGAAGTGATTATTATTTCAATTATTTTGATTATGTTATCAAATTCTAATAATATACGCCTAGACAATTGTTATTAATAAACTTATTAAATTTTAATTTATTTAGTAGCCTACCAGTTGTAATCCTGAAGCACTATTGAATCTTATTGAATTCGAATGGATAATTGAACCAGGATACTGACTACTTGTTACAACACCCAGTAACAGGCTGGATGCTAGAAGGGCAGCCCTTTCTAGTATCCACTGGAGATCTCTATGCTTATTAGAAATCGCATTTTCTGTAACAATCTTTCCCCTTGAGCGAGGTTTACAGTCTTTGGCCACCTAGCCTATACTCTGTCTGCGGTCTTCTTTGCCCATCCCCTATCTTCATAACTTTGCATTTGGCGAGATTAAATTCGAGAAGCCAGTTGCTGGACCAGGTGTCCAGTCTGGCCAGGTCTCTTTGAAATCCTGCCCAGTCCTCATCTGATTTAATTCTCCTCATTAACTTCACATCGTCTGCGAACAGGGACACTTCTGAGTCTAACCCTTCCATCATGTCGTTCACATATACCAAAAATAGCACTGGTCCTAGGACCGACCCCTGTGGGCCCCCACTCGTCACAGGTGCCCATTGTGATACATCATTACCTACCATGACTCGTTGTTGCCTCCCTGTCAGGTATTCTCTGATCCATTGCAGTGCCCTTCCTGTTACATGAGCCTGATCCTCTAGCTTCTGCACTAATCTCTTGTGAGGAACTGTGTCAAAGGCCTTCGTGTGTGTGTGTGCGTGTGTGTGTGTGTGTGTGTGTGTGTGTGTGTGTTTGTGTGTGTGTACTCACCAATTTGTACTCACCTATTTGTGGTTGCAAGGGTCGATTCATAGCTCCTGGCCCCACCTCTTCAATGATTGCTACTAGATCCTCTCTCTCCCTGCTCCATGAGCTTTATCAAACCTCGCCTTAAAACTACGTATGGTTCCCGCCTCCACTACGTCACTTTCTAGGCTATTCCACGGCCTGCCTACCCTATGACTGAAGAAATACTTCCTAACATCATTTTGATTCATCTGAGTCTTCAACTTCCAATTGTGACTTCTTGTTTCTGTGTTCCATCTCTGGAACATCCCGTCTTTGTCCACCTTGTCTATTCCGCGCAGTATTTTATATGTCGTTATCATGTCTCCCCTGACCCTCCTGTCTTCCAGTGTCGTCAGGCCGATTTCCCTCAACCTTTCTTCGTAGGACAATCCCCTTAGCTCTGGGACTAGTCTTGTTGCAAACCTTTGCACTTTCTCTAATTTATTGACGTGCTTGACCAGGTGTGGATTCCAAACTGGTGCTGCATACTCCAGTATGGGCCTGACGTAAATGGTATACAGAGTCTTGAACGATTCTTTATTGAGGTATCGGAACGCTATCCGTAGGTTTGCCAGGCGCCCGTATGCTGCAGCAGTTATCTGATTGATGTGCGCCTCGGGAGATATGCTCGGTGTTATACTCACCCCCAGATCTTTTTCCTTGAGTGATGTTTGCAGTCTTTGGCCATCTAGACTATATTGTGTCTGCGGTCTTCTTTGCCCTTTCCCAATCTTCATGACTTTGTATTTGGCAGGGTTAAACTCAAGGAGCCAGTTGCTAGACTAGGCTTGTAGCCTGTCCAGGTCTCTTTGTAGTCGTGCCGTGTGTGTGTGTGTGTGTGTGTGTGTGTGTGTGTGTGTGTGTGTGTGTGTGTGTGTGTGTTTGTGTGTGTACTCACCTAATTGTACTCACCTAATTGTGGTTGCAGGGGTCAAGACTCAGCTCCTGGCCCCGCCTCTTCACCGACTGCTACTAGGTCCTCTCTCCCCCTGCTCCATGAGCTTTATCATACCTCGTCTTAAAACTATGTATAGTTCCTGCCTCCACTACATCGCTTGCCAGACTATTCCACTTCCTAACTACTATATGACTGAAGAAATACTTCCTAACATCCTTTTGACTCATCTGAGTCTTCAGCTTCCAATTGTGACCCCTTGTTTATGTGTCCCATCTCTGGAACATCCTATCTGTGTCCACCTTGTCTATTCCACGCAGTATTTTGTATGTCGTTATCATGTCTCCCCTGACCCTCCTGTCCTCCAGTGTTGTCAGACCGATTTCCCTTAACCTTTCTTCATAGGACATTCCCCTTAGTTCTGGAACTAGCCTTGTTGCAAACCTTTGCACTTTCTCTAATTTCTTGACGTGTTTAACCAGATGTGGGTTCCAAACTGGTGCTGCGTACTCCAGTATGGGCCTGACATACAGTGTATAAAGTCTTGAACGATTCTTTACTGAGGTACCGGAACGCTATTCTCAGGTTTGTCAAGCGCCAATATGCCACAACAGTTATCTGGTTAATGTGTGCTTCTGGCGATATACTCGGTATTAAACTCACTCCTAGGACTTTCTCCTTGAGTGAGGTTTGCAGCCTTTGTCCTCCTAGCCTATACTCTGCGGTCTTCTTTGCCCTCTGATCTTCATGACTTTGCATTTGGCGGGGTTAAATTCTAGGAGCCAGTTTCTGGACCACACATCCAGCCTCTCTGGTCTGCATCTGATTTAATTCTCCTCATTAACTTCACGTCATCTGCAAACAGGGACACTTCTGAGTTTATCCCTTCCGTCATGTCGTTCACATATACCAAGAATAGCACTGGTCCCAGGACTGACCCCTGTGGGACCCCGCTCGTCACTGGCGCCCACTGTGATGCCTCATCACGGACCTTGACTCGCTGTTGCCTCCCTGTTAGGTATTCTCTGATCCATTGCAGTGCCCTTCCTGTTATACGTGCCTGTTCCTCTAGCTTCTGTACTAATCTCTTGTGAGGAACTGTGTCGAAGGCCTTCTTGCAGTCCAAGAAAATGCAATCAACCCACCCCTCCCTCTCATTTCTTACTTCAGTTACCTTGTCATAAAACTCTAGTAGGTTTGTGACACAGGATTTACCTTCCATGAATCCGTGCTGGCTGTCGTTTATAATCTTGTTCCGCTCCAGGTGCTCCACCACTCTCCTCCTGACAATCTTTTCCAAGACTTTGCATATTATACATGTCAGTGACACTGGCCTATAATTTAGTGCTTCATTTCTGTCTCCCTTCTTAAAGATGGGGACTACATTTACCTTCTTCCATATTTCAGGTAGTTGCCCAGTTTCAAGGGAAGTGTTGAAGATTTTGGTTAGTGGCACATGTAGTGTCCCTGCTCCCTCTCTAAGGACCCACGGAGAGATGTCCGGTCCCACAGCCTTTTTAGGTATCAAGGTCACTTAGGAGCTTCTCCACCTCCTCCTCAATTGCGTGTAATTCATCCCTTGTTGCTGTACTGGATGCTTTTTTCCCTTTTTTCCCTCGCAAACCACCCAATTCCCCGAATATTTGTCAGCTGGGTCATGTCCTCTCTTATTGCTTTCATGATGCTTTCAATCATTTTTTTCTCCTCCTGTTTCCTTGCCTCGTAAGTTTCCCCATCTACTTCTTGAAGCCCATGGACAAAAACGGCCCTCTCCCTTTCATCCTCCCACTGTGCTTCCCTGAGCATCCTCTGATTCAAATTAGTTCCTGCCATTGACGCATTGCTTCTTACTGTGTCTTCCCTATCTGGTGTCCCTCTGCTTATTTGTTCCTGGACATGGCAGTTGTCTGTTAGAGCCTCTGTGTATAGCTTAGCTCCTTCATTGACTTTAGTCCTCTCATTAGTTCTTGCTGTTCTCCCTGCCTTTTCCCAGGCCCCCCTGGGGTCCGATGGAGTCATCGCGTACAGTATATCTCCTTTGTCCCCTACTGTCCCGTCATCGGTGACTGATGTAGTAGCTCTTGGTGTCATGGCTGTACTGTCCTTTAGTTCTTTAGGCTGTTCTTCTACTAAGCTCTGTATCTTAGCTTCAGCTGCTGTGATTTGTAATTCCCATCTCCTGCTCTCCTCAGCTATTTTCTCTTCCATTTTCTTGCTGATCTCTTCCAGCCTCTTCCCCCACTCCTCTCTTCATGTGAGCTCTGCCTCCGTCCTCTCTGCCAGGTCTAGCACTCACTTCATCCACCATTCCTCTGGTTCTCCGTCCAGGTTTTTGGTGTCCCATGTTTCTTTTTCACAGAAGGAAAAGCTTATGCCAAGAGTGCTGTGGAGGGAGGTGTTTGTTATGGGGAGGGAGGGGGGTGTTTGTTGTGGGGAGAAGGGAGGAGGAGACAGGGAGGGGAAAAAGATAGTGAGCTGGAGGGGGGACAGCAGCAGGGGGAAGAGAGAGGGGGGGAAGACTAAGGGGACAGGGGTAGTGCAATGGGTGGGAGGGGAGTAGAAGGAGTAGGGAGGATGAGAAGGAAGATGAAGAGGGAGAGAATTGGGATAAAGAGAGACGGGAAGTGCGGTTGAGTGAGTTAGAGAGAGAGGGGGGAAGGGAGAGTCAGAGTGTGTGGAGCATGTGAGTTGGGGAAGATCAGCCTTTAATGTGCTTGCAGGCCTCGGAGGAGAGGGAAGAGGGAGGAGGAGAAGGAAGAGGAGGTGAGGGGAGAGATGGAGGAGGTATAGGAGGAGGTATAGGAGGAGGAGGATAGAGACAGAGAGTGTGTTTGAGTGTGAGCTAGAGGGTTAGAGAAAGAGAAGGAGGAGCATAGAGAGAGATAGTGTGGTTGAGTGTGAGTTAGAGAGAGAGAGAGAGAGAGAGAGAGAGAGAGAGAGGGAGGGAGGGAGGGGAGTGTTAGAGTGTGTGGGGCCTAGGAGGCGAGGGGAGAGGGAGGGGGAGAATGAAGGGTAGGTGGGGAAGATGGAGGAGGTATAGGAGGAGTAGCAGGAGGAGGAAGGGAGGGAAAGAAAGAGGGAGAGAGGGAAAGAGAGGGGTAAAGGAGGTACTTAGGAAGGGAGGGGTGGTGGGGGGAAGATGGAGGTATAGGAGGAGGAGGAGCAGGAGGAGGAAGTGAAGGAAAGAGAGAGGGAGGGGAGGTACAAGGAGAGTGTGAACTGTGGGTATGTGGGGGTATGAGTGGGTATGTGAGACGTGTCCGTTATGGTTGTGTGTGTGTGTGTGTGTGTGTGTGTGTGTGTGTGTGTGTGTGTGTGTGTGTGTGTGTGTGTGGGGTGTGTGTGTGCGCGTGTGTGTGTGTGTGTGTGTGCGCGCGCGTGCGTTACTATCCTGCCACTGGAGTCAAGCGAGGGGAGAGGGAGGGATAATCTGGCTGCCAGGCTTATGGGCCTATCCTAGACTCTCCACGTGCATGCTGCTACGTACCGAGAGAGCCTGTACCGGCAGTACCCTGCCTATGTCTTTGCACCTACTCGTGCATACCTGGAGCTGTACTTGCTGAGTAAACACCTGTGCACCTACTCGTGCATACCTGGAGCTGTACTTACTGAGTAAACACCTGTGCACCTATTTGTGTATACCTGGAGCTATACTTGCTGAATAAACGCCTGTATACCTACACGTGTATACCTGGAGTTATACTTAATGAATAAACAACTACCCTTGTCTCTTATCTCCCTGGCTTGGGTCACACTTATTCTGTTTGAATTTTGGTATTGGGATGTGGCAATACCACCTAACACCAACACTAGGCCTATGACCATTCCACTCTCTCTTGGCACTGATTCAAATTGTTTTCATGTGTCTGTATCCTTCACCTCCCTTTCCTGATTGGGATAGATCGTGTATCACTTCTCGGGTTGTTCACTGACACTGTCAACTTCCGATGACTCTGGCAGAGTGTGTGTGTGTGTGTGTGTGTGTGTGTGTGTGTGTGTTTGTGTGTGTGTGTGGGGTGCCCCAAGAGAAGCTACGGGGTGGAAATCTTTACTCAAGTACTTTCACACTTCTTTCCGGCGTCATCAGAGCTATGCAATGCTTGAAGGGAAATACTACTCAAAAACAAGGCATGGCAATGAGAAATCCCCCTAGCCCCTTACTCAGCAACGTGTATATGGAATTCTATGAGACTAGATTTCTTAAAGACATTCTCATAGATAAAGCTAGTTGGTTTTGATACGAAGGTGATGTTCTCTGCCTATGGCCTACAGAGCACAACATTGATGAGTTCCTACCTAGACTCAATGGGCTCGTGCCTTCCATTAAGTTCACCACAGAACATGTAATAAACAACACTTTGCCTTTCCTAGATGTTTTAATCTATCGTATTGATAGAAAATTCAAATTTACAGTTTAGAGGAAGTCTACAAATGTGCCGTCATACTTTCACTACTATTCCATTCATGAAACCAGGGTAAGAAGGAGTTCGTTCCTTACAGTGTTCTTGAGAGCCTTGTGCACCTGCAGTCCAGAGTACTTAGAGGACCAAATCAGTAAGATATTCAACATAGCCACAAAACTGAGATATCCAAGGTATTTTGTCGAGAAGGCACTAATGTCAGCAAGACTTTCTACAGGACTGAACCTAAGGAAGTGATGACCAGGAAAAATGTACTAGTTTTACCATACAATAAGAACCTGGTTTGCCTGCGTGAGGCAATTAAAAAGATCAGTAAAAACCTTGCTTTCAAAAGCAATAGGACAGTGGAACAACAGCTGGTTAAAAACACATCCTCCAACATAGTTGGTGATGTTTACAAGGTCCCATGTATTCAGTGTCCTCTCTCATATATAGGTCAAACAGGTAAAACTCTGGAAATCAGAATAACCCAACATAAATACTCAGTCAGAACAGGGCAGGAGTCGAACGCTATTTTTAACCACGTTAGTTCCTGTTATCACCCACCGAGATGGGATGCTGCCCAAATCATTGTACCAAACAGTTGTCATAGAAATAACATAACTGAATCTTCTCTCTTGAAACATGACAGGACTGCCGTATATGACTCAAATTATGGGTTATGCAAGCTTAAATAAAAACCTTAAGTACCAGGTGGTCTGATGATAGACTGGTGACGCTCGACCAGTGTCTACGCACCAAAACACTATGCTACGTCAGTTGGTGTATGGTTATATGACGCGTTGAGCTGTGATTGTACCATACATTGACAGGTACACAAGACTACCTGATAACATAGGTAGTGGGGGTAAAGGATATTAGAAGTAGAAAGTTGGACCATAGAAATGTTATGGGAATGGTAAAGAAGAATCCCAAGTAAGGCATATTAATCGGTACTGAGAAGAATGGCAGACAAAATTAACGAAGATATAAAGAGATACCTCTCAGTACCCCTGAGAACATTCGAGTACCCCTGAACAGAACATTTAGACGGACGAAGAGCACTCAATGTCCCTCAGTGCTGACTCTCTCCCTGGAGCTGAGTGCTGACTCTCTCCCTGGAGCTGAGTGCTGACTCTCTCCCTGGAGCTGAGTGCTGACTCCCCTCCCTGGAGCTGAGTGCTGACACTCTCCCTGGAGCTGAGTGCTGACTCTCTCCCTGGAGCTGAGTGCTGACTCTCTCCCTGGAGCTGAGTGCTGACTCTCTCCCTGGAGCTGAGTGCTGACTCTCTCCCTGGAGCTGAGTGCTGACTCTCTCCCTGGAGCTGAGTGCTGACTCTCTCCCTGGAGCTGAGTGCTGACTCTCTCCCTGGAGCTGAGTGCTGACTCTCTCCCTGGAGCTGAGTGCTGACCTCTCTCCCTGGAGCTGAGTGCTGACTCTCTCCCTGGAGCTGAGTGCTGACTCTCTCCCTGGGGCTGAGTGCTGACTCTCTCCCTGGAGCTGAGTGCTGACTCTCTCCCTGGAGCTGAGTGCTGACTCTCTCCCTGGAGCTGAGTGCTGACTCTCTCCCTGGAGCTGAGTGCTGACTCTCTCCCTGGAGCTGAGTGCTGACTCTCTCCCTGGAGCTGAGTGCTGACTCTCTCCCTGGAGCTGAGTGCTGACTCTCTCCCTGGAGCTGAGTGCTGACTCTCTCCCTGGAGCTGAGTGCTGACTCTCTCCCTGGAGCTGAGTGCTGACTCTCTCCCTGGAGCTGAGTGCTGACTCTCTCCCTGGAGCTGAGTGCTGACTCTCTCCCTGGAGCTGAGTGCTGACTCTCTCCCTGGAGCTGAGTGCTGACTCTCTCCCTGGAGCTGAGTGCTGACTCTCTCCCTGGAGCTGAGTGCTGACTCTCTCCCTGGAGCTGAGTGCTGACTCTCTCCCTGGAGCTGAGTGCTGACTCTCTCCCTGGAGCTGAGGCTGACTCTCTCCCTGGAGCTGAGTGCTGACTCTCTCCCTGGAGCTGAGTGCTGACTCTCTCCCTGGAGCTGAGCGCTGACTCTCTCCCTGGAACTGAGTACTGACACTCTCCCTGGAACTGAGTGCTGACACACTCCCTGGAACTGAGTACTGACACTCTCCCTGGAACTGAGTACTGACAGTACACATTCAAATAAGAACAATAGAGTTCAAATCTATGTTGCAAAATAAACAGTATTTCATAAAACAACTTTAAACAAAGCACCTTCACGATGGTGAAGGTCTCTTAATCCAAGGAGTTGAGAGCTTCCTTCTGTTTCTCTAAATAAGCCTAAATACTTCCCATTTCCCAAGCTCTGTGACTTACTAGTTAAACATGATGAATTTATCAGGTCATTGTTTTAAAATTAGGTTAATATAAAATATATAATATGTCTCAGTAGAACGAAAAGAAGAATAAATGATAAAGAAGTCTCGGTCAGGAGTCGAACCTGAGTCTGCTGTTTTAAAGACTGACAGCTGCTCCTCGAAGTCATTATCTTCAGCTGGTGAGTTGTGGTTGCCAGTTGGTGACTCTGGTTAACAATGATTTATGCGAAATTATTGCATACACAAATTTTCGCTTGCTTTATTCGGTTTATTTGCGTTATTTGGCACCTGGGTGCCAGCCTCACTAGCTGGCACTCAGGTGGTCTGTTTCAAGTTATCAAGTCTTACGTCCCAGTTAGAAGAAAACTGAATGTTACTAGTCACCAGAAAACCTATATACAAGAACGATGTCAGGTGAACTACGTCAAGTGCAGGTTCTAAGTCACTAATTCGTTCTAAAAGGCATTTAAACTACAGGTTTTCTGGTAAGATAGTTAACAAGTGGACAGAAAGGTTGTAAAGTCTAAGATGATGTAAGATGTGCGACAGATAAACTGTAACATTGACTACAACTAATGGTGTATTACATACCCCAGTGATGGTGTAACGTGAACTACAGGTGATGGTGTAACGTGAACTACAGGTGATGGTGTAACGTGAACTACAGGTGATGGTGTAACGTGAACTACACATGATGGTGTAACGTGAATTACAAGTGATGGTGTAACGTGAACTACACATGATGGTGTAACGTGAATTACAAGTGATGGTGTAACGTGAACTACAGGTGATGGTGTAACGTGAGCTACAGGTGGTGTAACGTGTGTGTGTGTGTGTGTGTGTGTGTGTGTATGTGTGTGTATGTGTGTGTATGTGTGTGTGTATGCGTGTGTGTGTGTATGTGTGTGTGTGTATGTGTGTACTCACCTAATTTTGTGTGCAGGGGTCGAGACTCAGCTCCTGGTTGTGTACGTGTGTGTGTGTGTGTGTGGGTGTGAGTATGTGTGTGTGTGTGGGTTTGTATGTGTATGTGTGAATATCTGTGTGTGGGTTTGTGGGTGTGTGTGGGTTTGTGTGTGTGTGTGTGTGGGTTGGTGTGTGTGTGTGTGTGTGTGTGTGTGTGTGTGTGTGTGGGTGTGTGTGTGTGGTGTGTGGTCGGTTTGTATGTGTGTGTATTTGTGTGTGTGGGTTTGTGTGTGTGTGTTGGGTTTGTGGTGTAGCACACACACACACACACCACACAAACATACACACACCACATATATTAATATATACACCACATTTTCACACACACACAACACACATACACACACACACACCACACAACACACACACATACACACGAACAAACATTCAATATAACCACATGTATATTTCCTATCGTTGTCATGTCAGTGGTGGCCATAATCAGGGGTGGCCATAGTCAGGAGTGGTCATAATGAGGTGTGATCATATGTCATGTGTGGTCATAGTGAGGAGTGGTCATAGTGAGGTGTGGTCATAGTGAGGTGTGGTCATATTGAGGTGTTGTCATAGTGAGGTGTGGTCATAGTGAGGTGTGGTCATAGGGAGGTGTGGTCATAGGGAGGTTTTGGGTCATAGTGAGGTGTGTCATAGTGAGGTGTGGTCATAGTGAGGTGTGGTCATAGTGAGATGTGGTCATAGTGAGGAGTGGTCATAGGTGTGGTCATAGTGAGGTGTGGTCATAGTGAGGTGAGATCATAGTGAGGTGAGATCATAGTGACGTGTGATCATAGTGAGGTGTGGTCATAATGAGGTGTGGTCATAATGAGGTGTGGTCATAGTGAGGTGTGGTCATAGTGAGGTGTAGTCATATCTCACTATGTCGTGGACCCTCAAGTTATATCTCACTATGTCGTGGACCCTCGGGTTATATCTCACTATGTCGTGGACCCTCGGGTTATATCTCACTATGTCGTGGATACTCGGGTTATATCTCACTATGTCGTGGATACTCGGGTTATATCTCACTATGTCGTGGATACTCGGGTTATATCTCACTATGTCGTGGACCTTCAAGTTATATCTCACACAGTCGTGGACCCTCAAGTTATATCTCACTATGTCGTGGACCCTCATGTTATATCTCACTATGTCGTGGACCCTCAAGTTATATCTCACTATGTCGTGGACCCTCAAGTTATATCTCACTATGTCGTGGACCCTCAAGTTATATCTCACTATGTCGTGGACCCTCAAGTTATATCTCACTATGTCGTGGACCCTCAAGTTATATCTCACTATGTCGTGGACCCTTCAAGTTAAAACCCTCACTATGTCGTGGATACTCAGGTTATTCAACTATGTCGTGGACCCTCAAGTTATATCTCACTATGTCGTGGACCCTCAAGTTATATCTCACTATGTCGTGGACCCTCAGGTTATATCTCACTATGTCGTGGACCCTCAGGTTATATCTCACTATGTCGTGGATACTCAGGTTATATCTCACTATGTCGTGGATACTCAGGTTATATCTCACTATGTCGTGGATACTCAGGTTATGTCTCACTATGTCGTGGATACTCAGGTTATGTCTCACTATGTCGTGGATACTCAGGTTATATCTCACTATGTCGTGGATACTCAGGCTTTATCTCACTATGTCATGGATACTTTGGTTATATTTCACTATGTCGTGGACCCTCAAGTTATATATCACTATGTCGGGGACCCTCGGGTTATAACTCACTATGTCGTGGACCCTCAAGTTATATCTCACTATGTCGTTGACCCTCAGGTTATATCTCACTATGTCGTGGATAATAGGTTATATCTCGCTAGGGTCGTGGGAACTCGGGTATATGTCACATGTCTTGGGATACTCAGGTTATATCTCGCTATGTCGTGGAACCGGTTAATCCATATGTCGGGATACTCAGGTTTATATCTCACTATGTCGTGGATACCAGGTTATGTCTCACTATGTCGTGGATACTCAGGTTATATCTCACTATGTCGTGGATACTCAGGTTATATCTCACTATGTCGTGGATACTCAGGTTATATCTCACTATGTCGTGGATACTCATGTTATATCTCACTATGTCGTGGATACTCAGGTTATATCTCACTATGTCGTTGATACTCAGGTTATATCTCACTATGTCGTTTATACTCAGGTTATATCTCACTATTCGTGGTACTAGTTATACTCACTATGTCGTGGATACTCAGGTTATATCTCACTATGTCGTGGAACCTCAGGTTATATCTCACTATGTCGTGGATACTCAGGTTATATCTCACTATGTCGTGGATACTCAGGTTATATCTCACTATGTCGTGGATACTCAGGTTATATCTCACTATGTCGTGGATACTCAGGTTATATCTCGCTATGTCGTGGATACTCAGGTTATATCTCGCTATGTCGTGGATACTCAGGTTATATCTCACTATGTCGTGGATACTCAGGTTATATCTCACTATGTCGTGGATACTCAGGTTATATCTCACTATGTCGTGGATACTCAGGTTATATCTCACTATGTCGTGGATACTTTGGTTACATCTCGCTATGTCGTGGATCCTCCGATCACACTATGAGCACGAACTCCAATTCCTCGGATCAAGACTGCATCTACAAAATTTATTTTTATTTTCCCAGTTATACTTAGTTATTTAAATTTTGTCAGAGTGACTCAGAACTGTATAGATCCGTTTCCTAGTATCAAGGTTTTTATATGTAAAAATAACCCTGTTTCCTCGGATCAAAACTGCGTCATCAGGATTTTGTTTTTATATTTTCTCAAGAGTCGAGTAAGTGAAATGTGGAGCTTGTTGTCCCTAGAGTTTTTTACTCTAGTTAAGATTTTATTTAAGTTCTTATCTGTCATGTACATAAGGTAGCTCCTGAGGTCCCAAAGCTGATCCTTCAGGGTGATAAGCTACAGCTCTTGGTCTCATAGTTTGACAAAGGTAAGCTCCTGGACCCAACGGGGTAAAATTACCTAGGATAACCCTACCCAAAGGGATAACAAGTGTTACAGCTCCTGACCCCTTATGAGAAAAGCTACAGCTCTAGGTCCAACATTTTAGAGGTGTGCACTATCAAACAATGGGTAAATAATAATCTATAGAGCTTTTACAATTTTATTCATTAATCTCTTATTAGTAAAAAAAACATAAAATACAGTATATACATTATACAAATATTCTTCAAGAATATATAAGTTAGTGTAACCTGCGTTTATTCTTACTCTCGCTGCTCTTGTTTTTTCTATAACATTTAAAACGCTGGGCGTTTTGCATACTGTCGTCAGAGTCGACCGATGTTGACACCATATTGAATGATGTGGGGGGAGGTGATGGTGTTGCAACACAATACTTTATGAAGGTAATGTTGAGAGCAAGTGATGGTGTTGCAACACAATACTTTATGAAGGTAATGTTGAGAGCAAGTGATGGTGTTGCAACACAATACTTTATGATGGTAATATTGAGAACAAGTGATGGTGAAGCGTCGGTCCTGCGTCTCTTATTATCCTGCTGGAATTCGCCTGATGAACTTTCTTCTCTGGAATTGAACATAAAATAGTCTTCACCGCCCCACGTGCATGTGTTATAGTAACAACTTCTCTGATGTATAAGAGTGGGTAGCAGTCTCTCTACAGGTGTGGGTACTGGTCTCTCTACAGGTGTGGGTACTGGTCTCTACAGGTGTGGGTACTGGTCTCTACAGGTGTGGGTACCGGTCTCTACAGGTGTGGGTGCTGGTCTCTACAGGTGTGGGTACTGGTCTTTACAGGTGTGGGTGCTGGTCTCTACAGGTGTGGGTGCTGGTCTACAGGTGTGGGTGCTGGTCTCTACAGGTGTGGGTACTGGTCTCTACAGGTGTGGGTACTGGTCTCTACAGGTGTGGGTACTGGTCTCTACAGGTGTGGGTACTGGTCTCTACAGGTGGGGGTGCTGGCTCTACAGGTGTGGGTACCGGTCTCTACAGGTGTGGGTGCGGGCTCTACAGGTGTGGGTACTGGTCTTTACAGGGGTTTGGGGGCTGGTCTCCCACAGGTGTGGGTGCTGGTCTCTACAGGTGTGGGTGCTGGTCTCTACAGGTGTGGGTGCTGGTCTCTACAGGTGTGGGTGCTGGTCTCTACAGGTGTGGGTGCTG
This sequence comes from Cherax quadricarinatus, assembly GCF_026875155.1. Taxonomy (NCBI): domain Eukaryota; kingdom Metazoa; phylum Arthropoda; class Malacostraca; order Decapoda; family Parastacidae; genus Cherax; species Cherax quadricarinatus. The sequence goes on from NC_069412.1 coordinate 46,314,681, forward strand.
GTCTCTACAGGTGTGGGTGCTGGTCTCTACAGGTGTGGGTGCTGGTCTCTCTACAGGTGTGGGTACTAGTCTCTACAGGTGTGGGTGCTGGTCTCTACAGGTGTGGGTGCTGGTCTCTACAAAGGGGTGGGTGCTGGTCTCTTTCAGGTGTGGGTGCTGGTCTCTACAGGGTGGGTGCTGGTCTCTACAGGTGTGGGTGCGGGTCTCTACAGGTGTGGTGCTGGTCTCTCTACAGGTGTGGGTACTAGCTCTAAAAGGTTGGGTGCTGGGCTCTACAGGTGTTTGGGTGCTGGTCTCTACAGGTGTGAGTGCTGGTCTTTACAGGTGTGGGTTTCTGGTCTCTCTACAGGTGTGGGTTTCTAGTCTCTACAGGTGTGGGTGCTGGGTCTCTTTCAGGTGTGGGTGCTGGTCTCTACAGGTGTGGGTGCTGGTCTCTCTACAGGTGTGGGTACTAGTCCCCTACAGGTGTGGGTGCTGGTCTCTACAGGTGTGGGTGCTGGTCTCTACAGGTGTGGGTGCTGGTCTCTACAGGTGTGGGTGCTGGTCTCTACAGGTGTGGGTGCTGGTCTCTAAAGGTGTGGGTGCTGGTCTCTACAGGTGTGGGTGCTGGTCTCTCTACAGGTGTGGGTACTAGTCTCTACAGGTGTGGGTGCTGGTCTCTACAGGTGTGGGTGCTGGTCTCTACAGGTGTGGGTGCTGGTCTCTACAGGTGTGGGTGCTGGTCTCTACAGGTGTGGGTGCTGGTCTCTACAGGTGTGGGTGCTGGTCTCTAAGGGTGGTGCTGGTTCTACAGGTGTGGGTGCTGGTCTCTACAGGTGTGGGTGCTGGTCTCTACAGTGTGGGTGCTGGTCTCTACAGGTGTGGGTGCTATTCTACAGGTGGGGGGTGCTGGTCTTACAGGTGTGGGTGCTGGTCTCTCACACGTGTGGGTCCTTGTCTCCAGCTATGACAATGCTGGAGTCACTTTCAAAATCAAAACATGAAAAGTCTCCAGGTTTCCAACCTTGGCCCACTTGATGTCAACCCGTTAAAAAATTATCACTCCCTCAGATGAACTCCCACTCACGCATGCACGCACTCACACGCCGGGGCGCGCACACACACACACACACACACACACACACACACACACACCACACACACACACACACACACACACACACACAAACACACACACACACACACACCACCAACACACACACCCACACCCACACCCACTTTGGAACCCACACCTAGCCAAGCTAAGTAACAAGGCTAGTCCCGGAGCTAAGGGACATGTTCTGCGAAGAGAGGTTAGGGGAATCGACCTGACGACACTGGGGGACAGGAGACACAGGGGTCATATGATGACATATAGAATACTGACAGGAATTTACAAAGTGACCATAGGCAGAATGATCCAGAGACGGGACACAGCAACAAGGGGTCACAACTGGAAGCTGAAGACTCAGATGAATCACAGATGTTAAGAAGTATTTCTTCAGTGACTGAGCTATCTGACAGAGCTATCAGTAAGTGGAATAGTCTGGGAAGTGATGTAGTGGTGTCACAACACAGAACACACTAGGGTGAAAAATTAAGAAACGTCCGCTCTCATTCTGACAGACTTAATTAAAGAGTACAAAAAAGTGTTGGACTCGTCGATTCCAATAATGCTCTTTTCTGTCATGTTATACATCACAGTCATCCTACTGACTGGTCTTCTGCCAAAGTGTTTATTCTACTTCTAACCTTCACAACCGTCGTCTTGTTGAAGCTTCCCTATATACACAGTTTTCCATTTATGAATCTTAATACTGGTTTTGTCTCTGTAGATGTCTTCCTTTCTCCTTACATTGTCAAATGTTCCAAACTTCAGAACACTCGTGACTTGACATGATCCTTTCTTCTCTCCCTACCTTTTGTCCTTTCATTTTTTTCATATTCCCCTTTTTTCCATTTTTCTGTCAAAGTGCTCTGTCCTTCAGTTTCCCACTATCCCCGCTTTTTTGGGCCTACCCCTAGTTGGTTCTAAGCTCTCCTGCAGTGCTCCTAGTGGGTCCTAAGCTCTCCTGCAGTGCTCCTATTGGGTCCTAAGCTCTCCTGCAGTGCTCCTGGTGGGTCCTAAGCTCTCCTGCAGTGCTCCTATTGGGTCCTAAGCTCTCCTGCAGTGCTCCTATTGGGTCCTAAGCTATCCTGCAGTGCTCCTAGTGGGTCCTAAGCTCTCCTGCAGTGCTCCTAGTGGGTCCTAAACTCTCCTGCAGTGCTCCTAGTGGGTCCTAAGCTCTCCTGCAGTGCTCCTAGTGGGTCCTAAGCTCTCCTGCAGTGCTCCTAGTGGGTCCTAAGCTCTCCTGCAGTGCTCCTATTGGGGCCTAAGCTTCCTGCAGTGTCCCATTGGGGCCTAAGCTATCCTGCAGTGCTCCTATTGGGTCCTAAGCTCTCCTGCAGTGCTCCTAGTGGGTCCTAAGCTCTCCTGCAGTGCTCCTAGTGGGTCCTAAGCTCTCCTGCAGTGCTCCTAGTGGGTCCTAAGCTCTCCTGCAGTGGGTCCTATTGGGTCCCAAGCTATCCTGCAGTGCTCCTAGTGGGTCCTAAGCTCTCCTGCAGTGCTCCTAGTGGGTCCTAAACTCTCCTGCAGTGCTCCTAGTGGGTCCTAAGCTCTCCTGCAGTGCTCCTAGTGGGTCCTAAGCTCTCCTGCAGTGCTCCTAGTGGGTCCTAAGCTCTCCTGCAGTGCTCCTAGTAGGTCCTAAGCTCTCCTGCAGTGCTCCTAGTAGGGCCCTAAGCTCTCCTGCAGTGCTCCTAGTGGGTCCTAAGCTCTCCTGCATGCTTTCCCTTTTTTTTGTCTTAGACTGAACCCACTTCTACTTGTTTCACGGACTATCACTCCTTACTAATTTTGCTCTATTTTTACTACTACTTATTGTTCCTTCACTTCCTTCTCTTGTGGCACAAATTACTCCCACTTCTACTACTACAACCATCATTACAACTTCCACTATTTCTCTTTCCTCCTCTCTTTCTCCCGTCGCTGTTCTCCTCACCTATATATTACACTCACTCTCTTCATAAGTTTTTCTCTCTGCTATGTGCGGGTTATCTGTGTATGAGTTGATGTTTTATGTCCAGTGTCTACAGTGTCTACAGTGTCTGCAGTGTCTGCAGTGTCTACAGTATCTGCAGTGTCTACAGTCTATAATGAAGTGAAGAGAATAGTGAAGTTTAGAAAATACTTGTTCAATGAAAGAACATTCTTCCTCAAGAAATTCACTACTACAGACTAGAAGGGCACGAATCAAGAAGCTTATGATTACGTCACGTTTAGTTTTGGTGTTGTGGTGAGAGTAGAAGTTGAGAAGATCCTGTTGGTTGCTCGGTGTTCGGTAGACTTTAAAACGAAGCTGTAACGGCATAGCTATATCTCTTGCCAGGAAATTTCTTCAGCATTGTCCTAAACAGCAACAAACCTATTGGCCTATGCCGGGTAGGTCTGTCTCAAATCCAACTTTTCAGCAATCAACTCTCTCCCCCTGACCCTTCACGCCACTATGTTCCCTATACATACTCACATAGTCTGCTCAGGTAAAGCTGTTTGTGACTTGATAAAGTCCACTGTGTGGGTGTTACACTTAAGCTTAAAAGTCAGTAAATATTACCTTCATGTGGGATTCAGACAACAATTTAGACAGAGTTTGGGATGGAAATAAACTTTAAGTACAATCTCAGTTTAATGAAGTAATTTCATAGATATTATAAAATGTCAGGAATGTAACTTTATACATTTTCTGTTTATAATGATAAGAAGAAGTATATACAACAGGGAATCTTTTCCGTATTTTCCCGTTAGATTTTCTTAAAGCTTTGTTTCACAAAGAGACTTTATATCAGGACTAATTACACGTAAATACAATCTTCTTTTCTATAATTAAAATAGTTTTATAACTAGAGGTATCAGATACAAGTATTGCCAGAATATACTATGGTGAGGAAGAGCAAATTAACAACTGTCTAATAAGACAGTGAACGAGTGTTAACTAGTGGCTGGTAAATTCACTCTGCTGCAAACGAACACCTAGTTTGGACATGGGGAGGTCACGTGACACTGAAACCCCGGGAAACACCTAACCAAATATACAGTGATGGGGGGGGGTAACAAAGCAAAAAAAAAAACTATGTTTAGCCATACTTTTGGATGATTGGATTATTCTATATTATTCTACGTCCTTTACATAAAACAGACACATAATAAAACTACACATATACAGCCAGATATAAATACATATTGGTCACATACAGAAATAATTGTACAAACAAGTAATAATAATACAAGGAAGTTCATTTCCAATTTAGCTAATAAAGGAAATAACCGAGGGTGTATAGACGGCGCAACACTGGGCGAAACGTTGTCAACAAAAATCGCATTATATTGCATGCGAGTATACTTTTCCATCGTGTCGGTATTGTATAGCATTTATCTCCATGTTATGTTAATAGGTTATTAATATTTATTTATTTATTTGAACATGATACAGTGAAGTACAAAGGAATACAGTTATTACAGTGCAACATGTTAGAGCCCCTTGTATGCAGAGCATTACGGGCAGGCTTAAAATTAACTTAAGATTAACTAAGCAATGATATATTCAGTGGTTAAAATATTATTGTAAACAGATAACAATTTAGCACAAATGAGTATTACAAAGACAGGTCATATGATCATTTACTGTGTTGCTGAGCATTCAGTAGAATGGAGTATTCTGTTAGGTAATGTTATTAAAAAATAAAGTTTGATTGGGTCAAAGGTTAGACATTTATGAGATACAATAATGAGAAACATTTATGTGATACAATTTATGAGATAAAATTATTCAGTATTTATTTAGTTGTGGGTGAGTAAGTGATTTTTGAGAAGACTTAAATTTATAAACAGTGTTACTTTTATATTCACAGGTAATGAATTCCAGATTTTAGAGCCTTTTATGTGCATTGAGTTTTTGCATAGTGCGAGATGGACACGAGGAACATCAAAGAGTGATCTGTGCCTTGTGTTATGGTCATGTGTTCTGTTGAGGTTGGTAAGGAGATGTTTGAGGGGAGGGTTTATATCAGAGTTAAGTGTTCTATGAATGTAATAGATGCAGCAATAAGTATGGATGTTTCGTATGGTGAGTAGGTTTAGAGTTTTGAATATTGGCGGAGTGTGCTACCTGTAGTGGGAATTTGTTATCATTCTGACTGCAACCTTTTGTTGGGTAATTAATGGTCTGAGATGGTTTATTGTTGTTGAGCCCCATGTACAAATTCCATAGGTGAGATAGGGGTAAATAAGAGAGTGATATAGGGCCAGGAGGGCTGACTGTGGAACATAGTACCGTATCTTCGATAGTATGCCTACGGTCTTGGAATTTTTTTTTTGGAAATTTGTTGTATATGTGTTTGAAATTTGAGTCTATTATCAAGGTGGATTTCTAAGAATTTTCCCTCTGTGAATTTTGTGATAGGTGATCCGTTTATCATTATGTTAAGAGGGACGTCTGTAGCTCTCTTACCAATCTGAATGAAGTAGGTTTTGTCAATGTTTAGAGTAAGTTTGTTAGTACTCATCCAGGTAGATATTTTCTGTAATTCGGTATTTACAGTATTGGCTAGCGTGACTGGGCTCGGGTGAGAGAAGATGTATGTAGTGTCATCTGCAAATAGTGTGGGTTTGAGTAGTTGCGATGCATTTGGTAGGTCATTTATGTTTATGAGAAAGAGAAGAGGGCCAAGGACACTTCCCTGTGGGACACCAACTGTAATTGGCTGTGCGGAAGAGTTTGCCCCGTTTGTGTACACATATTGGCTTCTGTTGCTGAGGTAAGACTTTAGGTAGTTGAGGGAGTGCCCTCTTATACCACAGTGCGACAATTTTATATGGAGCAAGTCATGGTCAACTGTATCAAAAGCTTTACGTAAGTCGATGAAGATCCCCAGTGGGACTTCTTTTTTCTCTATTGCAGTGTATGTGTTCTAGCATGTGTATAATAGCATCATTAGTATTTTTATTAAGCCTGAATCCAAATTGACAGGGGTTGAGTATGTTGTGGGAGATGAGGTAGGAATAGATTCGCTTATGAATTAATTTTTCGAAGATTTTAGAGAGAGGGTGTAGGTTGGATATTGGCCTATAGTTATTCAAGTCTGTGTGGTGGTCTCCTTTATGGATCGGGGTGAACCTTGCTATTTTGATAGCTGTAGGGAAGGTAGAGGATTTTATGGATTTGTTAAAGAGTGTTGCAATGATTGGTGATAGTACTTGTGGCGTTTTTTTGTATATAAAGGGTGGTTAAGTATTTAAATCTCTTGTATTGTTTTTTAGTGTGTTGATAATAAGGGAGACGTCAGTAGGGTTAGTCGGAGCTAGGAACAGTGTGCTCAGGTAGTTGCCAGTGAGGTAGTCATTGGGTGGGGTATCTGAGCTTGGGATTTTATTGGCAAGTTTTTTTTCCTATAGTGGAGAAGAAATTGTTGAGTCTGTTTGCTGTTTCAGTTGGTGTTTTTTAGCCCTTCTTATCAGGCTGGTTAGGATTGACGAGTAACGTTTTGTTTGGTCTCTGGTTATGTGACCCATTCTGTACTGTTTTTCATATAGGTGTTTTGTATTTATGGATTTGAGGATGCTGGGTGTTAGCCAGGGACTGTTCAGTCTCTTAGGTGTCATCTGTTTAGTTTTTTTTAGGGCAGTGCTTGTTATAGAGGTATTGGATCTTTTTTAGAAAATTGTTAATACATTCGTCAATATCTGTATAGATTTCTAGCTCAGTGTGCCAGTCAATGTTTGTTACTGCTGTTGTGAAGTTATTAATGGCTGCCTCATTGTGAAGTCTGAAAATGACTTCAGTAGTTTCTTGGGGTAATTTACCAAGAGTTGTTATGAGGAAGGTAGGTATTATCTGTGATTATGCCTGATTTTAAAGGGGATATGGTGTTGGTCCAGATGTGGTCAAGTAGGGAAACACTAGTCTCTGTAACTTGTAGGTTTTGTTACTGTTGGTAGCAACATGCAGTTACTCATAGTGTTTGTGAATTCAGTAACGCGTGGGTCCTGGTCTTGCAGGAGATTTATATTGAAGTCACCTGAGAGTAGTAAGTGATCTTTGTTCATGCATGCATCAGTTATCATACTTCCTAGGTTGTCACTAAATCGGCTAATGTTTGACTGTGGTACTCTGTAGATGTTTATCACTGTGAGAGGTTTTTGTAGGTATTTGGATTTGAATTTAGCTATTATATATTCCCCATGTTCATCCCTTGTGCAAGTATTAGTGACACATTCTAGTTGGTCTGAGTAGTATATAGCTGTGCCACCCCCTTGTTGATCTGGCCTACAGTTGTGTATGGCTGTGTAACCAGGAATGGCATAGACATCTGTACTATCAGGCTTTAGCCAGGTTTCAGTTAGTGTAATGATGGACATATTGGCATGCAAGGAATTTAATAATGCTATGAGGTCATCGTAATGCTTGCTTAAGGATCTGATATTGTAGTTAAAGGCAGTTATGTTGTTGTTGTCTCTGAGAAGTGCCTTTGATTGTTCTGCTGTGTAGTAATTACAGTAACTGTTTGATTCGTTTAAGTCATTAAATAAGAGGTTGGTATCAGGATCAATATTTGTAATCATAAGATTTGTAGTGAATCTATAAGTAGAATTAAAAAATAAAAAAAATTTAAATATTCAAAGCTAAAAAATAGCACCAAATTATTTAACAAATGTAAAAAAATAGCTAAGGATTTTTAAAGCTAAAAAAAAGGAACAATAAAAAAGGGGGCAAAATTTTAAGTAATGTAAACAAATTTAAAATGGACAGATATCACATGATATAAATTTTAAAAAGTTGAGCATTTATCGCAAAAAAATAAAAAAAGGGGGAGTTGGTATAGCACAAAACAATTTTGGTACTTGCAAAAAAAGTAAGGGGAATTACAAAATTTCCCCACACACAAAAAAAGTAAAAAAAAAGTATGGTAAACAAAATTAAAGGGACAGGTAAAAAATGAATAATTTAAATTTTGGAGTAAGAGTTGACTTGAAACCAAAATTATGAAAAAACTAATAGCAAAAGAAAAAAGAAAAAAATTTTTGGAGGTATTGGCATTGCTATGATGAAAAAAAAAATAAAAACGCAAAAAAATAGAAAACGCACTAAGCCCACAGTAATATGTATTAAGGGCCCTTTCTAACTGTTCAGAAATTCAGTTTTTCAAAGGGAAAGGTGGGAAACTGTTGTTTGAGAGGGGTGTATTGTTGCCTGCCCCTGGTATATTGTTGTATCTTTATAGTGAAAATAAAAGCTTGATGGGTTTAAAAGCAGCAGGGGGTAGGATCTCACTGGTAGGCCCTAGCCTGGAGGGAGAGGGCCCTGGTTTTGCCTTCACCGGGAGGGGGGCCCCCGGGAGTGTCCTCAGCATGGAAAAAGGGGCCCTTATTTTCCTCAGTGGAGGAGAGGGCAGGGTATGTGTCCTTGCGGGAAAAGGGGGGACCCTGGTATGTTCCTGGGCCCATGGGGGAGGGGGGCCCGGTAGTGCCCCTCACCCTGGAGGGGGGGGGCCCCTGGTAGTGTCCTGCCTGGAGCAAAGGCCCTGGTTTTTATCCTCGCCTGGAGGAGTGGTCCTTTACGTGTCCCCAGCATGGAGGAAGGGCCCTGATATGCCCTCAGCCTGGAGGAAGGGCCCGATATGTGTCCTCAGCCTGGAGGAGAGGCCCTGGAAGGGTTCCTCCCGGGAGGAGGGGCCCTGGTATGTGTCCCGCATGGAGGAGAAACCCCCGGTATGTTCCCCAGCAGGGAGGAGGGGGCCTGCTAGTGTCCCAAATAAAGGGGGGGACCCTTATATGTCCTCACCGGAGGAGAGGGCCCTGGTAGTGTCCTCACCGGAGGGGGGGCCCTGGTATGGTCCGCATTGGGGAGGGGCCCTGGTATGTGTCCTACCCTGGAGGGGGGCCCCGGGGTTGTGTCTCACAGGGAGGAAAAGCCGGGGGTAGTGTCCTCGAAGGGGGGGAAGGGCCCCCTGCATGTGTCCTCAGCAGAAGGAGAGGACTTGGTTGTGCCCCTCAGCCTGGAAGAGAGGGCCCGGTATGTGTCCCCCAGCCTGGGGGAAAGGCCCTGGTATGGTCCTCAGCATGGAGGGGGGGCCCTGGTTATGTGTCCCAGCAGGGAGGGGGAGGCCTGGTATGGTCCTCACCGGGAAAGGAGGGGCCCCTGGTATGGTCCCAGCCGGGAGGAGAGGGCCCGGTATGTTCCTCAGCCCGGGGAGAGGGCCCTGGGTATGTGTCCTCACCTGGGGGAAGGGCCCGGGTATTGTCCTCAGCCGGAGGAGGGGCCCGGGTATGTGTCCTCACCCTGGGGGGAGGGGGCCTGGTTTTTGTCCTCAGCCTAAAGGGAAAGGGGGGCCCGGGTTGGCCTCAAAAGGAGGGGGGGGCCCGGGGATGTGTCCTCAGCCGGCAGGAGGGGGCCCCGGTATGTGCCTCGAATGGGGGAGAGGGCCGGGTATTTTCCCCTCAACATGGGGGGGAGAGGCCCCTGGTATGTGTCCTCGCCATGGAGGAGGGGCCCCCCCGGTATGTGTCCCACTGGGGGAAAGGGGCCCTGGATGTGTCCTTCCTGGGGAGGGCCCCGGGTTTAATGGTCCTCAGCCAGGGGGAAATGGCCCTGTATGTGCCCCTCAGCCTGTGGGAAGGGGCCCTGATTGTGTCCCGCCTGGAGAAAGGGCCCGATGTGTCCTCAGCGGGAGGAGAGGGCCCGGGTATGTGCCCTCGCAGGGAGGAGACGGCTCGGGTATGTGTCTCAATGGAGGAAGGGGGCCCCGGGAATGTGTCCCAGCATAGGGGGGGGGGCCTTGGGTTTGGTCCTCATCAGGGAGGGAGGGCCCTGGTATTGGCCTCACCCTGGAGGAAAGGGCCCGGGTATTTTTTTTCCTCACCTGGAGGAAGGGGCCCCTGGATGGGTCCTCAGCCGGGAAGGGGGGCCCCTGGTATGTGTATAAGAGGGAGGGGGCCCCGGGTATGTGCCTAACTGGGGGAGAGGGCCCTATAGGTGTCCTCAGCCTGGAGGAGGGGCCCTTTATGTGTCCTAAATTTGGGGAGAGGTCCTGGAGTGTCCTCAGCCGGAGGAGAGGCCCCCGGGTAGCCCCTCACATGGAGGAGGGGGCCTGGTATGTGTCCTCAGCAGGAGGGAGGCCCGGGTATTTTTTCCTGGGCATGGAGGAGAGGTCCCGGGGTATTTTCCCTCAGCCGGGGGAGAGGGCCCTGGTTGGCCGCTGCCTGGAGGAGAGGGCCCTGGTATGTGTCCCACCCTGGGGAGATGGCCCGGGATGTGTCCTCGGCTGTGGAAGGCCCTGAATGTGCCCTTCGCCTGGAGTAGAGGGCCCTGATATGTTCCCCCTGGGAAGGCCCCGGGATGTGCCTACCGGGAAAGAGGGGGAAAATGGATGTGTCCTCAGCATGGGGGAAGGGCCATTTTTGGTCCAAATGGGGGAGAGGTTGGGATTTTTCACCTGGAGGAGAGGGCCCTGATATGTCCTCACCTGGAGGAGAGGCCCCGGGTATGTGCCCCTCGCCTGAGGGGGGGGCCCTGGTATGTGTCCTCACCCTGAAGGAAGGGCCCTGGTATGGTCCTCACGGGAGGGGGGGCCCCCCTGGTTGTTCCTGATGGAGGAAGGCCCCTGGTATGTTCTCGCCTGGGGGGGGGCCCTTGTTGTGCTCACCCCTGGGGGACAGGGCCCGGGTTTTGCACCCTCACCCGGAGGAAGGGCCCTGTTGTGTCCTCAGCCGGGAGGGGGGGCCCTGATATGCGCCCCCAGCCTGGGGAGAGGGCCCCGGGGTAGGTGCCCTCAGCCTGGAAAGAGAGGGCCCTGGTATGTGTCCTCAGCCTGGGGGGGGGCCCCTTGTATGTGTGTCAGCCTGGAGGCGGGGCCCTGGTATCTCCTCACCTGGGGGAGATCCCTGATGTGCCCCTACGGAGGAAGGGGCCCTGTATGGTCCTCTGCTTCTAGGAGAGGGCCCTCGATGTGTCCTCACCGGGAGGAGGGGGCCCGGGTTTAGTCCTGCCAGGAGGAGAGGGCCCTGGTATTGTCCTCGCAGGAGGGAAAGCCCTGGATGTGTCCCCCAGCATGGACCCGGGGACCCCTGAAATGGTCCCAGCAGGGAAAGGGGCCCGGGTAGTTCCTCAGCCGGGAAAGGAAGGGCTTGGTATGTGCCCCTCACCCGGGAGGAGCTGCCCTGGTAAGTGTCCCACATGGAGGGAAAGCCCCGGTAGTGTCCCCCCTGGGGGGAGGACCCCGCAAAATGTGTCCTCACCGGGAAAAGGGGGGCCCGGGTTGTGTCCCCAGCCTGGAAGGAGGCCCCTGGTAGTGCCCTCAGCCTGGGGGGAGTGGTCCTTATGTGGTCCTGGGCCCCTGGAGAAGGGGGGCCCTGGTATGTGCCCTCAGCCTGGGGGAGGGGCCCCCTGGTTGTGTCCTCACCCGGGGAGGGGGCCCTGGTATTTTCCCTAGCCTGGAGGAGGGGCCTGGTATCCCCCCACATGGGAAAGGACCCTGGAGGGTCCCACCTGGAGAAGGGGGCCCTGGGGTTTGCCCTCAGCCGGGAGGAGGGCCCTGGTGGGTTTTCCTAAACCTGGAGGGGGGGCCTGGTATGTGTCCTCAGCTGGGGAAGGGCCCTGGTAGTGCCTCGCAGGGGAGGGGCCCCCTGGTTGTGTCCTAGGGGGGAGGAGACCCTGGAATGTGTCCTCAGCATGGAGGAAGGGGCCCGGTATGTGTCCTCCAGGGAGGAAGGACCCGGTATGTGTCATCGGCATGGGGGGAGGGGCCCTGGTATGTCCTCGCCTGGAGGAGAGGGCATGGTATGTGTCCTCCCTGGAGGAGGGGGCCCCCTGGTTTGTTCACAGGGGGGGGGGGCCCTGGTATGTGTCCCTCCGGGAGGAGGGGGCCCTGATAGGGTTTTCCTCACCCTGGGGGAGGGGCCCTGGCTGTCCTCGACCGGGGAAAAAGAGGGGCCCGGGATGGTCCTGCATGGAGGAAAGGGGCCCTGGTATGGTCCTCACCCTGGAGGGGGGGGCCCCGGGTATGTTCTCACCTGGGGGGAAGGGACCTGGTTTTTATCCTCGCCTGGAGGAGATGGCCCTGATTTTCCTCACCGGGAGGAGGGGGCATGGTATCCCCTCGCCTGGAGGAAAAGGGCCCGGGCATTTTTCCCGCCTGGAGAAGAGGCCCTTTGTGTCCTCGGCTTTTAGGAAAGGGCCCGGGGAATGTGCCCCAAACCGGGAGGGGAGGGCCCCGGGTAGTGTGTCGCCTGGAGGGGGGGGACCTGGTATGTTCCTCAGCCGAGGAGAGGCCCCCTGTATGTGTCCTCACCCGGGAGGAGGGGCCCCCTATATCGTCCTCACCTTTAGGAGGGGCCCTGGTATTGTCTCACCCGGAGGAGGGGGCCCTAGTATGTGTCCTCACCTGGAGGAGGGGCCCTGGTAGGTGTCCCACCCGGGAGGAGGGGGCCCCGGGGATGTGTCCTCACCTGGAGGAGAGGGCCCGGTGTGTCCCGCATGGAGGGGGAAATCCCTTTTATTTCCCACAGGGGAGAGGACCTCAGTGTCCTACCTGGAGAAAGGGGGCCCCTGGTATTGTCCTCAGCCTGGGGAGGGGCCCTGGTAGTGCCCCTAGCATAAAAGAGACGGCCCCTATATGGCCCTCAGCATGGAGGGGGGGCCCTTGGATGTATATCAGCATGGAGAGACGCCCCTGGTTGTGCCCCCCAGCATGAAGGAGGGGCCCCGGGTATGTGCCCTCAGTTGGGAGGAGACTGCCCTGGTAGTGTCCCAGCTGGGGAAAGAGGGCCCCTGGAATGTGTCCTCAGGGGAAAAGGCCCGGGTAGTGCCCTACCTGGGGGAGAGGGCCCTTTTGTCCTCGCCTGGAGGAAGGGCCCTTTTTTGCCTAAACTGGGGAGGAGGGGGTTTTGGTATGTGTCCTACTGGAGGAGGGGGCCCCTGGTATTTTCCCTCACCTGGAGGAGGGGCCCCGGGTTTTGTCCTCAGCATGGGGGGGCCCCCGGTATGTGTCCTAACCCTGGAGGAGGGGCCTGGTATTTTTCCCGCGGGAGGAGAGGGCCCCGTTATGTGTCCTCGCCTGCAAGAAGGTCGGGTAGGTCCTCTGCCTAGGGAGGGCCCCTGGTATGGTCACAAAAAGGGAGGGCCCTGGTATCTCCCGGGCCGCAGAAGAAGGGGCCCTGGTTTGGTCCTCAGCCTAGGTAAAAGGGCCCTGGAGTCCTCAGCCCGGGAGGAGAGGGCCTGGTATGTGTCCTACCTTTTGGGGGAAAGGGGGGGCCCGGTATTCCCCTCATATGGAGGAGAGGGCCCCGGGTATGTCCTCACATAGGAAGGCCCCTGGGTGTCCCTCATCCTGGAGGAGAGGGCCCTTGTATTTGTCTTCGCCGGGGAAAGGGGGGCCCTTGTATTGTCCTCAGCATGGGGGAAAGGGCCCTGTATTGTCCTCCAGGAGGGGGACACTGTATGGCCCCTCTCATCGGGGGGAAGGCCCTGGTAGTGTCTTCAGCCGGGGAAAAAAGGGGCCCTTGTACTGCCCCTCGCAGGGGAAGGACCCGGGAAAAGTGTCCATCCGGGGGGAAAAACCCCTGGTATGTGTCTTCCAAGGGGGGAAAGGGGCCCTTGTTGAGTCTAGCAGGGAGGGGAAAGGGCCCCCTTGTATTTTCCCTCAGCATGGGAGAGGGACCCTTGTATGTGCCCTCCGCCTTGCGGAGAGGGCCCCGGGAAAATGTGTCCTTGCCTTGGGGAAAGGGGGGCCCCGGGTAGTGCCCTCCCTGGGTGAGGGGGGCCTGGATGTTCCCACCCTGGGGGAAAAGGGGGGCCCTGGTTGTGCCCCTAGCTGGGGGAGGGGCCCGGGTTTTAGGCCCCTCACCGGAGGAGGGGGCCCGGTAGTCCCCAAACCGGAGGAGAGGGGCCCTGGTTTGTGTCCTCCCTGGAGGAAAGGGAGCCTCTTAGTGTCCTCAGCCGGAGGAGAGGGCCCTGGTATTGTCCTCACCCTGGAGGAGAGGGCCCCTGGTAGGTCCTCCCCTGGAGGAGGCCCCGGGGTATGTGCCCCTCACATGGAGGAGGGGCCCGGTATGGTCCTCAGCTTGGGGAGGAGCCCTGGTAGGGTGCCCTCAGCATGGGGGGAGGGCCCTGGTAGTTCCGCTGGAAAAGAGGCCCCTGGAGTGTCCTGGGCCCGGAGGGAGGGCCCCTGGTTTGTGCCTAGCCAGGGGGGAGGGGGCCCTATTTTGTGTCCTCTGCCTGCAAAGGGGCCCCCTGATAGTTTCCTCGCCGGGAGGAATTGCCTTGCTTGTGTCCCGGGCCCTGGGGAGGGGGGCCCCTAAATTTTGGTCCTCCCGGGGGAGGGGGGCCCTGATATGTTCCTCGGCCCTAGGAGAGGACCCTGGTAGTGTCCCGTTGGGGAGAGGGGCCCGGGTATTTTTCCTCAGCCTGGAGGAAGGGGCCCTTTGGTATTTCTCAGCCTGGAGGAGAGGGCCCGGTTTGTCCTAAGCCTGGGGGAGAGGGCCCCTGGGATGTGTCCCAGCCTGGGGGGAGGGCCCCCTGGAAGTGTTTCAGCATGGAGTGATGGCCCTGGTATGTGTCCTCGCAGGAGGAGGGGGTCTGGTAGGGCCCCTGTTGGGGGAGGGGGGGCCCTGATATGTCCTCAGCCTGAAAGAGAGGACCCTTTGTGTCCTCAGCTGGGGGAGGGGCCCCCTGGTATGTCCTCAGCTGGGGGGGAGGGCCTTGGTATTGTCCTCACCTGGAGGAGGGGTCCCTGTTTTGGGGTCCTCAGCCTGGAGGAGAGGGCCCTGTATGTTCCTCACTTTTGCGGGAGAGGGCCTGGGTGTCGTAAACCTGGAGGGAGGGCCAGGGTATGTGCCCTCACCTGGAGGAGGGGCCCGGAGTGCCCCCAGTGGAGTAGAGGACCCGGGATGTGTCCCAGCCAGGGGGAGGGGCCCCTAGTATGTACCCTCGCCTAGAGGAAAGGGCCCTGGTATGTGTCCTCCCCGGGGGGGAGAGGGCGCTGGTATGGTCCTCAGACTGGACGAAAAGGGCACGGGGTAGTGTCCTCGCAAGGGATTAGGGGGCCCCTGGTATTGTCTTCAGCCTGGAGGAGAAGCCCCAGGTATGTGTCCCCCCCGGGAAAAAGAGGGCCCGGGTATGGCCTCGCCTGGAGGGAGGGCCCTGGTTGTGTCCTCACCTGGAGGACGGGGCTTGGTATTGTCTTCTCTGGGGAGGGGCCCTTTTGGGTAGTGTCCTCAGCCGGGAGGGGGGGGCCCGGTTTGTCCTCAGCCTGGAGGGGGGGCCCCGGGATGTTCCTAAAGCTGGAGGAGGGGGCCCTGGTATGTGCAGAATGGAGGGGGGGGGGGCCCGGGTTGTGTCCTCAGCTCAAGGGCCGGTATGGCCCCTCAGCCTGGTGGAGGGGGCAGGAAATGTTCCTCAGCCTTGAGGGGGGGCTGGTAGTCCTCAGCCTGGAGGGGGGGGGAACCCGGGGTATTTCCCTCACCTGGGGGAGGGGGCCGGTAGTGTCCTCGACCTGGGGGAGGTCCGGGTTTTGTGTCTCAGCCTGGGGAGGGGGGCCCTGGTATGTTTTCCTACCTGGAGGGACCCCCCTAGTATGTGTCCTCGGACGGAGTAGGGGGCCCTATAGTGCCCCCTTTGCTGGAGGAGATGGCCCGGGTATGGTCCCCAG
>NC_069412.1:46330894-46355494 GCF_026875155.1 Cherax quadricarinatus
AACCATCAGGTTATATCTCACTATGTCCTGGACCCTCAGGTTATATCTCACTATGTCATGGACCATCAGGTTACATCTCACTATGTCGTGGACACTCAGGTTATATCTCACTATGTCGTGGACCCTCAGGTTATAACTCACTATGTCGTGGACCATCAGGTTATGTCTCACTATGTTCTGGACCCTCAGGTTATATCTCACTATGTCGTGGACCATCAGGTTATATCTCACTATGTCTTTGACCATCAGGCTATATCTCACTATATCGTGGACCATCAGGTTACATCTCACTATGTTATGGACCATCAGGTTATATCTCACTATGTCCTGGACCCTCAGGTTATATTCACTAGTCGTGGACCATCAAGTTATATCTCATATGTCGTGATCCATCAGGTTATATCTCACTATGTCGTGGACCCTCAGGTTATATACTCACTATGTCGTGGACCCTCAGGTTATATCTCCACTATGTCCGTTGGACCATCAGGTTATATCTCATATGTCGTTGGAGACCATCAGGTTATATCTCACTTATGTCGTGGAACCATCAGGGTTTATATCTCACTATGTCTGGACCCTCAGGTATATCTCACTATGTAGTGGACCATCAGGTTATCATCTCACTATGTCGTGGACATCAGAGATTATATCTCACTATGTGTGGACATCAGGTTATATCTCATATGTCCTGTACCCTTCAGGTTATATCTCACTAGGTCGTGGCACATCAGGTTATATCTCACTATGGAGTCGGACCATCAGGTTATATCTCACTATGTCGTGGACCATCTGGTTGTGTCTCACTATGTAGTGGTCCCATCAGGTTATATCTCACTATGTCGTGGACCATCAGGTTATCTCACTATGAAGTGGACCATCAGGTTATATCATCACTATGTCGTGGACCATAGGTTATATCTCACTTCTGTCGTGGACCATCAGGTTATATCTCACTATGTAGTGGACCATCAGGTTATATCTCACTATGTCGTGGCCATCAGGTTTATATCCTCACTATGTCTGGACCATCAGGTGATATCTGCACTATGTAGTGGAACATCAGGTTATATCTCACTTTGTCGTGGACAAATCAGGTTATATCTCATATGTAGTGGCCATCAGGTTATATCTCACTATGTCGGGACCCTCAGGTTATACTAATATGTCGTGGACCATCAGGTTTTATCTCACTATGTCGTTGATCATCAGGGTTATATCATCATATGTCGTGGACATCAGGTTATATCTTCACTATGTCGTGGGGACCATCTGGTTAATAATCTCACTATGTCGTGACCATCAGGGTTATATCTCCTATGTCGTGGACCATCAGGTTATATCTCACTATGTCGTGAACCATCAGGTTTATATCTCACTATGTCGTGGACCATCAGGTTATATTCACTCTATGTCGTGAACCTCATCAGGTTATATCTCACTATGTGTGAACCATCAGGGTTATATCTCACTATGTCGTGGACCATCAGGTTAAGCTATGGGCGAGAACTCAATTCCACGGTCAAGACTTCATTAAGAAGATTTATTTTTATTTCTCAGTTTATACTTATTTACTTAATTTTTCCCCTGCTCAGAACGGCATAGCTCCATTTCCTCGTATCTAGATTTTTAAATGTGAAAAGAGCCCCATTTCCTTGGATCAAAACTGCGTCATCAGGATTTTGTTTTATATTTTTCAAGAGTCGAGTTAATTGAACATGGGAGTTCATTGCCACTAGATTAACACTCTCCCCATAGTGTCATAGTTAAGCTCTGACCCCTTATGAGACAACGCTACAGCTCTGGGGGGGAGGGGGTCCAGCCTTTCAGATGTGTGCACTATCAAACAATGAGTAATAATAAATCACAATGTTTCTAGAATTTTATTAATTTTCCATTTATACATTAGTAAAAACCATAAAATACAATATACACATTAAATAACATTACATAACATTAAAATAACATTACATACAATACATAACATTACATAACATTACTTAAGTTTGTTCAGAAATGTAGTGAGGGGATAACCCAGCGTTTATTTTTACTCTCGTACATTCTTGTTTTTTATATAACATTTTAAACGCTGGAAGTTTTGCGTTCTGTCGTCAGAGTCGGACTGATGGTGACACCATGTTGGAATGATGGGGGGGGGTGCTGGTGTTACATACACAATACTTTATGATGGTAACGTTGAGTGCAAGTGATGGTGTTACATCACAATACTTTATGATGGTAACGTTGAGTGCAAGTGATGGTGTTACATCACAATACTTTTATGATGGGTAAACGTTGAGTGCAAAGTGATGGTGTTAAGCACAATACTTTATATGGGTAATGTTGAGTGCAAGTGATGTGTTACACAGCACAATACTTATGATGGTAAATGTTGAGTGCAAGTGATGGTGTTACAGCACAATACTTTATGATGGTAACGTTGAGTGCAAGTGATGGTGTTACAGCACAATACTTTATGATGGTAATGTTGAGTGCAAGTGATGGTGTTACAGCACAATACTTTATGAAGGTAATGTGAGTTGCAAGTGATTGGTGTTACAGCACAATACTTTATGATGGTAATGTTGAGTGCAAGTGATGGTGTTACAGCACAATACTTTATGATGGTAACGTTGAGAGCAAGTGATGGTGTTACAGCACAATACTTTATGATGGTAATGTTGAGTGCAAGTGATGGTGTTACAGCACAATACTTTATGATGGTAACGTTGGGGATGAAGCAAGTGATGGTGTTACAGCACAATACTTTATAGATGGTAATGTTGAGTGCAAGTGTTGGTGTTACAGCACTATACTTTATGCTGAGTTAATGTTGAGTGCAAGTGATGGTGTTACAGCAACAAATACTTTTTGATGGTAACGTTGGAGTGCAAGTGAGGGTGTTACATCACAATGCCTTTATGATGGTTAATGTTGAGTGCAAGTGATGGAGTTTACAAGCACAATACTTTATGATGGTAACGTGAGTGCAAGTGACTGGTGTTAATCAGCACATACTTTATGATGGTACGTTGAGAGGCAAGGTGATTGTGTTACAGCACAATATTTATGATGGTAACGTTGAGTGCAAGTGCTGGTTTGTTACAGCACAATTACTTTTTGATGGTAAACGTTGAGTTGCAAGTGATTGTTGTTAAAGCACAATACTTTTTGATGGTAATGTTGAGTGCAAGTTGATGGTGTTACAGCACAATCTACTTTATGATGGTAACGTTGAGTGCAAGTGTTGGTTGTTACAGGGGGGCCCCCCCCCAAACAATACTTTATGTGGTAACGTTTGAGAGCAAGTGAGGTGTTTAACCTCACATACTTTATGATGGTAATGTTGAGTGCAAAGTGATGGTGTTTACAGCTCAATACTTTAGGATGGTAATGTTGAGGTGCAAGTGATGGTGTTACGGCACAATACTTTATGATGGTTAATGTTGAGTGCAAGTGATGGTGTTTACAAGCACAATATTTAGATGGTAATGTTTAGTTGCAAGTGATGGTGGTACAGCACCAATAACTTTATGTGGTAACGTTGAGTGCATGTGATGGTTGTTACAGCAACATACTTTATGATGGTAATGTTGAGTGCAAAGTGATGGTGTTACAGCACAAATACTTTATGATGGTAAACGTTGAGTGGCAAGTGATGGTGTTACAGCACAATACTTTATGATGGTTAACGTTGAGGAGCAAAGTGATGGTGTTACATCAAATACTTTTATGGATGGTAATGCTTGAGTGCAAGTGATGGTGTTACAGCACAATACTTTATGTTGGGTAATGTTGAGTGCAAGTGTGATGGTGTACAGCACAATACTTTTGATGGTAATGTTGAGTGCAAGTTGATGGTTGTGCGTTAACGCACATACTTTATGATGGTATGTGAGTGAAGTGTGGTTTGTTACAGCACAATACTTTATGATGGTAACGTTGAGTGCAAGTGATGGTGTTACAGCACAATACTTTATGATGGTAACGTTGAGTGCAAGTGATGGTGTTACAGCACAATACTATATGATGGTAACTGAGTGCAACGTGGATGGTTGATCGTTCGATCCTGCGTCACTGATCATCCTGCTGGAAGTCATTCCCCCCCCCCCCCCTGAACTTCCTTCTCTGGAATGGAATATAAAATATTCTTCACCGACCCGTGGAGTATTGATTTTTTTATTGGGGGGCAATTAACAACTTATCTGACATATTAGTTGTTGGTTCTGGTCTCTACAGGTGTGGGTGCTGGTCTCCTACAGGCGTGGGGTGGTTCTACAGGTGTGGGTGTGGTATCTACAGGTGTGGGTGCTGGTATCTACAGGTGTGGGTGCTGGTCATCTACACGTGTGGGTGCGCTGGTCCTACCACGTGCTGGGTGCTGGTTCTCTACACGTGTGGGTGTTCGTATCTACAGGTGTGGCTGCTGGTATCTACAGGTGTGGCTGCTGGTATCTACAGGTGTGGCTGCTGGTATCTACAGGTGTGGCTGCTGGTATCTACAAAGGTGTGGATGCTGGTTATCTGCAGGTGTGGCTGCTGGTAATCTAAGGTGTAGGTGCTGGTTTCTACAGGGTGTGTGTGTGGTCACATTACAGAGTGTGCGTGCTGGTTTCTACAGGTATGGGTGGCTGGTCCCTACAGGTGTGGGTGTTGTGGTCTCACAGGCGCGGGTGCTGGTCTTACAGGTGTGGGGTGTGGTCTCTTAGTGTGGGTTGCTGGTTTCTACAGATGTGGGTTGCTTGGTTATCTATAGGTGTGGGTGCTGGTCTCTTAAGGTTGGGTGTGGTCTCTACAAGGTGTGGGTGCTGGTCTCTTTAGGTGTGGGCGCTGGTCTCTACAGGTGTGGCGGTGCTGGTCTCTACAGGTATGGGCGCTGGTCTCTACAGGGTGTGGGGTGCCTGGTCTCTACAGGTGGGGCCGCTGGTTCTATACAGGTGTGGGTTGCTGGTCTTACAGGTGTGGGTGTCTGGTATTATAGTGTGGGGTGTGGTCTATAAGGTAGTGGGTGCTGTCTCTACAGGTGTGGGTGCTGGTCCTCTAAAGGTGTGGGCGCTGGTCTCTACAGGTGTGGGCGTGCGTCTCTACAGGTGTGGTGTTGCTGCGTATCTCTACAGGTGTGGGCGCTGGTCTCTACAGGTGTGGGTGCTGCGTCTCTACAGGGTGGGTGCTGGTATATATAGGTGTGGGTGCTGGAGTCTCTACAGTTGTGGTGTGCTGGTCTCTTACAGGTGTTGGGTGCTGGTCTCTACAGGTGTGGGTTGCTGGACTTACAGGGTGTGAGGCGCTGGTCTCTACAGGTGTTGGGTTGTTGGTCTCTACAGGTGTGGGTTGCTGGTCTCTAAGGTGTGGGTGCTGGTCTCTACAGGTGTGGTGTGATGGACTTCTACAGGTTGGGGTGTGGTCTCTACAGGTGTGGGTGCTGGTCTTACAGGTGTGAGTGCCTGGACTCTCAGGTGTGGGTGCTGGGACTCTACAGGTGTGGGGGCTGGACTCTACAGGGTGGGTGTGGACTCTACAGGTTGAGGGTTGTGGACCTCTACAAGGTGTGGGCGCACTGGATCTACAGTGTGGGTGCTGGAATCTACAGGTGTGGGCGCTGGTCTTACAGGTTGTGGGTGCTGGTATTACAGGTGTGGGGTGCTGGTAGACTATAGGTGTGGGTGCTGGTTCTTATAGGTGGGTGTGTGGACTTTCAGGTGTGGGCGCTGACTCTTACAGGTGTGGCGTGGTCTCTTACAGTGGGGTTGGCTGGTCTCTACAGGATGTGGTGTGGTATTATAGGGTGTGGGTGCGGTCTCTAAAGGTGTGGTGCTGGTCTCTACAGGTGTGGGTGCTGGTATCTTAGGTGTGTGGGTGCTGGTCTTACAAGGTGTGTGGGCGCCTAGGTTCTATACAGTGTGTGGGGCGCTGGTCTCTACAGGGTGTGGGGTGCTGTCTCTACAGGTGTGGGTGCTGGGTCTATACAGGTGTGGGTGCTGGTCTCTAAAGGTGTGGGTGTGGTTCTCTACAGGTGTGGGTGCTGTCTCTAAGGTGTTTGGTTGCTGGTCTCTACAGGTGTGGGTGCTGGACTCTCTACAGGTGTGGGTGCTGGTCTCTACAGGTGTGGGTGCTGGTCTCTACAGGTGTGGGCGCTGGTCTCTACAGGTGTGGGTGCTGGTCCTCTACAGGTGTGGGTGCTGGTTCTCTACAGGTGTGGGCGCTGGTCTCAGCTATGACAATGCTGGAGTCACTTTCAAAATCAGACATGAAAAGTCTCCAGGTTTCCATCAGTCGGCGCCGGGTTGTCAACCCTTAATCTCTCCTCGCAGGAGAGGTTAAGGGGACTAGTCTTGTTGCAAACCTTTGCACTTTCTCTAGGTTTCCTTACGATGCCTGCTAGGTGTGGGTTCCCAACTGGGTCTTGTCGCATACTTATTACGACCTAGGAGAAACTTTTGTTAAGAAAGGTTTGCCTTTTTTTCGGGCAAGCGTCGTTGTCTTAAGAAGAAAGGTGAAGTCTCTTTCTTTTCGTAATCAATTACTAAAACCAAACTTCTTGATGTTTCAAAATTTATATCAGTTTTCGTAAAAGAGGTTACATCAGACAAAGTCGTCTATCCTATGTTAGTTTTAATGAACATATTTTATCTTCCTTTAGAATATACAGAATAAAGAGTATATTACAAATTCATATAGTTTGGGCCCCTTAAAGACTCTAGCAATATCAGTGCTTAAATATACAAAAATGCTAATCTTTATACATACTATTGAAATTACTATATTACAATTCCTTACTGCTCAGGTGGGAAGAGCATTTTCTAAAAACCGAGAAGACACCAATTCCCAGGCAACGTTTCCGTGTCTAGGAGGAATATATGTGTAAACACAGTAAACACAATCTCGACAGAGGGGCTGGTTGGCTTCTCCAATCCCAGGGTAGCGAGGTTGAGTCCATGGAGGAGTTAGAACTGTCCTCAGAGCTTGCCAGAGAGAGACTGCCAGCGAACAACCCTCTTGAATGGTTAGTAACTCAGGAGACCAGAAGCCGCCAAATCATGAGTCATTAACAACAACTCTGGACTAGGTCGAGCTTATTATACCTACCGTACACAAATATACAGATGATGAAGGGATATGAATGTGGAATAATGCCTACGACGATCCAGCGGCTTCGGTTTTACTATTACACTATGTCCTGGACCCTAGGTTATTATCTCACTAATGTCGTGGAGACCCTCTTCAAGTTTAATCTCACTATGTCGTGGATCCTCAGGTTATATCTCACTATGTCGTGGGAACTAAGGTTATCTTCACATGTCGTGGACCCTCCAGGTTATAACTCTCTATGTCGTGGGACCATTCAGATTATTCTCACTATGTTCTGGACCCTCAAGGGTTATATCCACTATGTGTGGACCCTCGGGTTATATCTTACTATGTCCTGACCAGTGGGGAGAGCTATATCTACTATGTCGGGACCCTCAGGTTACATCTCACTATGTGTGGGACATCAGGTTTGTCTCACTATGTCCTGGACACTCAGGTTAAATCTACTATGTCGTGGACCCTCAGGTTATATCTCACTATGTCATGGGGAACCATCAGGTTACATCTCACTACTGTATGCCCTCAGGTTATTATCTCATATGGTCGTGGACCAACTCAGGTGATAACTCACTATGTCGTGGACCATCAGGTAATGTTCACTATGTTCTGGACCTCAGGTTATTTCTCACTATGTCATGGACCATCAGGTTATACTTCACTATGTCGTTGACCCTTCAGGTTATATCTCACTATGTCCTGGACCCACAGGGTTATATCTTACTATGTCGTGGAACCCTCAGGTTATATCTTACTATGTCGTGGACTCTCAGGTTATAACTCACTATGTCCTGTGACCATCAGGTTGTGTCTCACTATGTCTGGACCCCTCAGGTATATCTCACCTATGTGTGGACACGGTTATATCTCACTATGTCGTGGACCCTCAGGTGATATATCTCACTATGGTCCTGGACCATTCGGTTATGTCTCACTATGTCCTGGACCTAGGTTATATCTTCACTATGTCGTGGACCATCAGGTTATATATCCCTATGTTCGTGGACCCTCAGGTTATATCTCACTCTCTCGTGGACCATCAGGTTAAATCTCACTATGTCCTGGGACCATCGGGTATGTCTCACTATGTCCTGGACCCTTCAGGTTATAACTCACTATGTCGTGGACCATCACTTATATCTCACTATGCGTGGACCTCACGTTATATCTCACTATTTCCTGGACCATCGGTTATGTCTCACTATGGCCTGGACCCTCTGGTTATGTCTCCTATTGTCTGTGGACCAATCAGGTTATATCTACCTATGTCGTGGACCCCAGGGTTATATCCTCACTCTCTCGTGGAACCATCAGGTTATATCTACTATGTCCGTGGACCCTCCAGGTTATATATCACTATGTCCTGGACCCTCAGGTTTATATCTCACTATATGTCCGTGTGCACGACCATCAGGTTATATCTAACTATGTCTCGACCTAAGGTTATATCTCACTATGTCGTTGACCTCAGGTTATATACACTATGTCCTGGACCCTAGGTTATATATCACTTCTGTGTGGACCCTCAGGTTTTATCTCAGTATGTAGTGAAACCATCAGGTTATTCTCCTATGTCGTGGACCATCCGGTTATATCTCACTATGTCCTGGACCCTCAGGTAATATCACTATGTCGTGGGACCCTCAGGATTTATCCATAATGTAGAGACATCAGGTTATATCTCACTATGTCGTGGACCATCAGGTTATGTCTCACTATGTCCTGGCCCTCATTTTATATCTCACTATGTCGTGTGGACCATCAGGTTATATCTCACTATGTCCTGGACCCTCAGGTTATATCTCACTATGTCCTGGATCATCAGATTATATCTCACTATATCTTGGGACCCTCAGGTTATTTCTCACATGTCAATGACCATCAGTTTATAATCTCACTATGTCCTCGACCCTAAGGATATATCTTCGCTATGTCGGGACCCTCAGGTTATATCTCACTGTGTCGTGGACCATCAGGTTATATCTCACTGTGTCCTCGACCCTAAGGTTATATCTCACTATGTCGTGGACCACTCAGGTTAATGAGATATCACTATGTGTGGACCATCAGGTTATATCTCACTATGTCGTGGACCTTAGGTTATATCTCACTATGCATGGACCTCAGGTTATATCTCACTATGGCGTGGACCCTAGGTTAATATATCTCCACTATGTCGTGGAAACCTCGGGTTTATTATCTCACTATGGTCGGTGGACCACTCAGGTTTATATCTCCACTTTGTCCGTGGACCCTGGTTATATCTCACTATGTCGTGTGACCCTCAGGTATATTTCACTATGTCGTGGACCCTCCAGGTTATATATCACTATGTCGTGGGACCATCAGGTTGTGTCACACTTTGTCCTGGACCCTCAGTTAATCTCACTTTGTCGTGGACCATCAGGTTATATTTAACTCTGTCGTGGACCATCAGCTTATATTCTCACTATGTCGTGGACCCTAAGGTTATTTCACCTATGTCATGGACCCTCAGTTATATATCTCCACTATGTGATGACCGTCAGGTTATGTCTCACTATGTCGCGACCCTCAGGTTTATACTCATAATGTCGGTGGACCATCAGGTTATTTCTCATATGTCGTCGGACCCTCAGGTTATATTCACTATGTCGGTGACCCTCAGGTTATATCTCACTATGTCGTGGACCTCAGGGTATATCTCACTATGGTCGTGGACCTTAGGTTATTGTCACTCTTTGTCCCTGGACCCTCAGGTTATATCTCACTATGTCGTGGACCATCAGGTTATATCACCCTTTTCGTCGTGAAACCATCAGGTTATATCTCATTATGTCGTGGACCCTCAGGTTATATCTCACTATGTCATGGACCACCAGGTTTACCATCTCACTATGTCGTGGAACCTCAGGTTATATCTCACTATGACGTGGAACCCTCGGTTATAACTCACTATGTTTTTTCCGGTGTGGAACCATTTGGATTTATGTCTCACTATGTTCTGGACCCTCAGGTTATATCTCACTATGTATTTACGTGTGACCCTCGGTTATATCTCACTATGTCATGGACCCATAGGTTATATTTCACTATGTCGCTGGACCCTCAGTTTATATCTCACTAGTCCTGGACCCACAGGTTATATCTTATATGTCGTGGACCCTCAGGTTATATTCTTACTATCGTGGACTCTCAGGTTATATTCACTATGTCCTGGACCATCAGGTTTGTCCTCACTATGTCCTGGACCTCAGGTTATATCTCACTATGTCGTGGACCATCAGGTTATATTCACTATGTCGTGGACCCTCAGGTTTTATCTATAGTCTGACCATCAGGTTATGTCTCATATGTCCTGGACCCTAGGTTATATCTCAACTATGCTCGTGGACCATCAAGGTATATCTCCTATGTCCTGGAGACCACTCAGGTTAGATCTCAATATGTCGTGGACCATCAGGTTGTTTAAATCTCACTATGTCGTGGACCCTCAGTTTATAATCACACTATGTCCTGGGACCCTCCAGGTTATATCTCCCACTATGTCGTGGACCCTCAGGTTATTCCACTATGTAGTAAACCATCAGGTTATATCTCACTATGTGTGGTCCATCAGTTATATCTCACTATGGTCGTGCCATCAGGTTATATCTCACTAATGTCGTGGACCTTAGGTTATATATCACTATGTCCTGGGACCACTCAGAGTTATATCTCACTATGTCTCGTGGACCCTCAGGTTATATCTCACTATATCGTGGACCATCCAGGTTATATCTCACTACGTCATGACCCTCATGTTATATATACTATGTCGGCGGACCCTCAGGTTATATCTCACCATGTCGTGGACCATCGGTTATGTCTCACTATGTCCTGGGACCCCTGGTTATATCTCACTATGTTATCGTGGACCCTCAGGTTTATCTCACTATGACGTGGCATCATCAGGTTATAATCTCACTATGTGTGGAGGGACTCTCAGGTATATATCTCACTTATGTCATGGACCCTCAGGTTATATCTCACTATGTCATGGACCACTCAGGTTATATCTCACTATGTCGTGACCCTCAGGTTATATCCTCCACTATGTCGTTGACCCTCAGGTTATATCACAGTGTCGTGGACCATCAGGTTATTATTTCACTATGTAGTGAACCATCAGGTTATATCTCACTATGTCGTGGACCATCAGGTTATATCTCACTATGTCGTGGACCCTCAGGTTATATCTCACTATGTCGTGGACCCTCAGGTTATATCTCACTATGTCATGGACCATCAGGTTATATCTCACTATGTCATGGACCCTCTGGTTACATCTCACTATGTGTGGTCCTTCAGGTTATATCCTCATCTATGTCGTGGGACCATCATGTTATGTCTCACTATGTCCTGGACCCTCAGGTTATATCTCTCACTATGTCGTTTAACCCTCAGGTTATATCTCACTACGTCGTGGACCATCAGGTTATATCTCACTATCTCGTGGACCCTCAGGTTATATCTCACTATGTCGTGGAAACTCAAGTTATATCTCACTATGTCATGGACCATCAGGTTATATCTCACTATGTCGTGGACCCTCGGGTTATATCTCACTATGTCGTGGACCATCGGGTTATATCTCCCTATGTAGTGGATCATCAGGTTATATCTCCCTATGTCGTGGATCATCAGGTTATATCTCACTATGTCATGGACCATCAGGTTATATCTCACTATGTCCTGGACCCTCAGGTTATATCTCACTATGTCGTGGATACTCAGGTTATATCTCACTATGTCGTGGATCCTCAGGTTATATCTCACTATGTCGTGGACCCTCAGGTTATATCTCACTATGTCGTGGACCCTCAGGTTATAACTCTCTATGTCGTGGACCATCAGATTATGTCTCACTATGTTCAGGACCCTCAGGTTATATCTCACTATGTCGTGGACCCTCAGGTTATATCTCACTATGTCCTGGACCCAGAGCTTATATCTCACTATGTCGTGGACCCTCAGGTTATATCTCACTATGTCGTGGACCATCAGGTTATGTCTCACTATGTCCTGGACCCTCAGGTTATATCTCACTATGTCATGGACCATCAGGTTACATCTCACTATGTCGTTGACCCTCAGGTTATATCTCACTATGTCGTGGACCCTCAGGTTATAACTCACTATGTCGTGGACCATCAGGTTATGTCTCACTATGTTCTGGACCCTCAGGTTATATCTCACTAAGTCATGGACCATCAGGTTATAATCTCACCCCCTCTTGTCGTGACCCAGGTTATATCTCACTATGTCCTGGACCCACAGGTTATATCTTACTATGTCGTGGACCCTAAGGTTATATCTTACTATGTCGTGGACTCTCAGGTTATAACTCACTATGTCCTGGACCATCAGGTTATGTCTCACTATGTCCTGGACCCTCAGGTTATATCTCACTATGTCGTGGACCATCAGGTTATTCTCATATGTCGTTGGACATCAGGATTATAATCTCACTTTGTCCTGGGACCATTCAGGTTATGTCCTCACTATGTCCTGTGGACCCTTCTGGTTATATCTCACTATGTCGTGGGCCATCAGCTTATATCTCCCTATGTCGTGGACCCTCAGGTTATATCTCACTCTCTCGTGTGGACCATTTCAAGGTTAAATCTCACTATGTGTGGACCCCTCAGGTTATATCTCACTATCTCCTGGGACACCTCAGGAGTTATATCTCACTATGTCGTGGGACCATCAGGTTATATCTAACTATGTCCTCGACCCTAAGGTTATATCTCACTATGTCGTGGACCCTCAGGTTATATCTCATATGTCCTGGGACACTCAGGTTATATCTCACTATGTCGTGGACCCTCAGGTTATATCTCACTATGTAGTGAACCATCAGGTTATATCTCAACTATGTCGTGGACCATCAGGGTTATATCTCACTATGTCCTGGACCCTCAGGTAACTATTCTCACTATGTCGTGGACCCTCAGGTTATAATCTACTATGTAGTGAACCTCAGGTTATATCTACTATGTCGTGGACATCAGGCTTATATCTCACTATGTCGTGACCATCAAGGTTATATCTTCAATATGTCGTGGACCCTTCAGGTTTATCTCACTATGTCCTGGTCCCTCAGGTCTATATCTCACTATGTCGTGACCTCAAGGTTATATCATCACTCATGTCGTGGACCCTCAGGTTATATCTCACTACGTCATTGGACCCTCAGGTTATATCTCACTATGTCGTGGACCCTAGGTTATATCTCACTATGTCGTGGACATCAGGTTATGGTTCACTATGTCATGGACCCTTCAGGTTATATCTCACTTGTCGTGGACCCTCAGGTTATATCTCACTATGTCGGGGACCATCAGGTTATATCTCACTATGTCGTTGACCCTCAGGTAATATCTCACTATGTCGTGGACCATCAGGTTATCTCAACTATGTCGTTGACCTCAGGTTTATCTCAACTATGTCGTGGACCCTCCGGGTTATTCTCACTATGTCGTGGACCATCAGGTTTATGTCTCACTATGTCCTGGACCCTAGGTATATCCTCACTATGTCGTGGACCATCAGGTTATATCTACCCACTCGTGGACCATCAGGTTATATCTCATATGTCGTGGACCCTCAGGTTATATCTCCTATGGTCATGGACCATCAGGTTCAGATCATCTACAACTATGTCGTGGACCTCTTCTGGTTATATCACACTATGCGTTGACCTCAGGTTATTCTCACTGTGTCGTGGACCATCAGGTGATATCTCACTATGTCGTGGACCATTACGGTTATATTTCACTATGTCGTGGACCTGGTAATATCTCACTATGTCGTGGACCTCAGGTTATTATCTCACTATTGTCGTGGACCTCAGGTTATATCTCACTATGCATGGACCATCAGGTTATATCTCAACTATGTCATGGACCTTGGTTACATCTCACTATGATCGTGGTCCCGCAGGTTATAATCTCACTATGTTCGTGACCATCAGGTTATGTCTCACTATGTTCTGGACCCTCAGGTTTATATCTCACTATGTCGTGGACCCTAGGTTTATATCTCACTAGGCGTGGGACCATCAGGTTATATCTCACCTATGTCGTGGCCCTCCAGGTTATATCTCACTATGTCGTGGACCCTCAGGGTTATATTCATATGTCATGGACCATCAGGTTATATTCATATGTCGTGGACCATCAGGATATATCTCTCTATGGTCGTGGATCATAGGTAATTATTCCACTATGTCGTGTGGACCCTCAGGTTATATCCACTATGTCGTGGACCCTCGGTTATATCTCATATGTCGTGTACCATCACGGTTATATCTCACTATGTTCATGGACCTCTGGTTAACATCTCACTATGTCCGTGGTCCTCAGGTTATATCTCACTATGTCGTGGACCATCGGTTATTATGTCTCACTAGTGTCCTGGGACCCTCAGGTTATATCTCACTATGTCGTGGACCCTCAGGGTTATTATCTCACTATGTCGTGGACCATCAGAGTTATTCTCTCACTATGTCGTGGCCCTTCAGGTTATATCTCACTATGTCATGACAATCAGGTTTATTAATTCTCACTATGTCCTGGACCCTCGGGTTTTTTATTTCTCACTTTGTCGTGTGGACCATCAGGTTATATCTCCTATCGTCTGGATCATAGGTTAATCTCACTGTTGTCATGGACCATCAGGTTATATCTCACTATGTCCTGGACCCTAGGTTTATATTTTCACTATGTCGTTGGACCCTCAAAGTTATATCTCACTATGTCGTGGATCCTCAGCGTTATATCTCACTATGTCGTGGACCCTCAGGTATATTAACTATGGTCGTGGGACCCTCAGGTTACATCTACTATGTCGTGGACCATAGGTTATATTCTCACTTTGTGTGGACCCTCCAATTTATATCTCACTATGTCGTGGACCATCAGGTTATTATTCCTATATCCTGGACCCTCAGGTTATATCTCTCTATTCGTGGACCCTCAGGTTATATCTCACTATGTCGTGGACCATCATGTTATGTACTCACTATGTCCTGACCCTCAAGTTATTATAATCTCACTTGTCGTGGACCATAGGTTATATCTCACTATGTCGTGGACCATCAGATTATATCCCCTATGTCGTGGCCATCACGTTATATCTCACTATGTGTGGACCCTCAGGTTATATCTCACATGTCTCTGGACCATCAAGGTTATATCTCACTATGTCCGGACCCTAGTTTATATCTGCACTATGTCGTGGAAAAAACCACCCCCCCCTCAGGTTATATCTCACTATGTCCTGACCCTCAGTTTATATCTTACTATGTCGTGGACCCTCGGTTATATCTCACTATTGTCGTGGACCCTCAGGTTATAATCTCACTATGTACATGAGACCCGCAGGGTTATATCTCACTATTTCGTGGACCCTCAGGTTTTATCTACTATGTCGTGGACCCTCAGGTTATATCTCACTATGTGCGTGGACCCCTCAGGTTATATCTCACTATGTCATGAACCCTCAGGTTATATCTCACTATGTCGTGGACCCTCAGGTTATATCTCACTATGTCGTGGGGACCCTCAGGTTATATCTCACTATGTCGTGGACCCTCGGTTATATCTCACTATGTTGTTGACCATACGGTTATTATTCATATGTTGTTGACCTCAGTTATATCCTCACTATGCCGTGGACCATCAGGATATATCTCACTATGTCGTGGGACCTCAGGTTATTCTACTATTTTCGTTGGACCCCTTCTGGTGTATACTCTCTATGTCGTGGACCCTTCAAGTTATATCTCACTATTTCGTGGAAATCAGGTTATATCTCCACTATGTCGTGGGACCTCAAGTTATATTCACTATGTCGTGGACCCTCAGGTTATTATATACTATGTCGTGGCACACTCTGCTTATATCTCACTCTGTCGTGGCCCTCAGGTTATATCTCACTATGTCGTGGACCATCAGGTTATATCTCACTATGTCCTGGGACCTCAGGTTATATCTCACTATGTCGTGGACCCTCAGGTTATATCTCACTATGGTCGTGGAACCATCAGGTTTATATCTACTATGTCCTGGAACCCTCAGGTTATATTCACATGTCGTGGACCCTCAGGTTATATCTCACTATTTCGTGGACCTCAGGTTTTATCTCACTATGTCGTGGAACTCAAGTATATCTCACTATGTCGTGGACCCTCAGGTTAATATATCTCACTAGGTCGTGGACCATCGGTCTTCTACTATGTCGTGGGACCATCAGGTTATATCTCACTATGTATGGACCCTCAGGTTATTCTCACTATGTAGTAGACCATCAGGTTATTTCTCACTAATGTCGTGGACCCTCAGGGTTATATCTCCTATTTCGTAGACCCTCAGGTTTTATATCTTCACTATGTCGTGGACCATAACGGTTTATTCTCCACTATGTCGTGGACCATCAAGTTATATATCACTATGTCATGGACCCATCGGTTATATCTCACTATGTCGTTAGACCATCAGGGTTATATCTCACTTATGTCGTGGGACCCTCAGGTTTATATCTCTCTATTCGTAGACAATCAGGTTATATCTCACTATGTCGTGGACCATCAGTTATATTCACTAGTCGTGGACCATCAAGTTATATCTCATATGTCGTGATCCATCAGGTTATATCTCACTATGTCGTGGACCCTCAGGTTATATACTCACTATGTCGTGGACCCTCAGGTTATATCTCCACTATGTCCGTTGGACCATCAGGTTATATCTCATATGTCGTTGGAGACCATCAGGTTATATCTCACTTATGTCGTGGAACCATCAGGGTTTATATCTCACTATGTCTGGACCCTCAGGTATATCTCACTATGTAGTGGACCATCAGGTTATCATCTCACTATGTCGTGGACATCAGAGATTATATCTCACTATGTGTGGACATCAGGTTATATCTCATATGTCCTGTACCCTTCAGGTTATATCTCACTAGGTCGTGGCACATCAGGTTATATCTCACTATGGAGTCGGACCATCAGGTTATATCTCACTATGTCGTGGACCATCTGGTTGTGTCTCACTATGTAGTGGTCCCATCAGGTTATATCTCACTATGTCGTGGACCATCAGGTTATCTCACTATGAAGTGGACCATCAGGTTATATCATCACTATGTCGTGGACCATAGGTTATATCTCACTTCTGTCGTGGACCATCAGGTTATATCTCACTATGTAGTGGACCATCAGGTTATATCTCACTATGTCGTGGCCATCAGGTTTATATCCTCACTATGTCTGGACCATCAGGTGATATCTGCACTATGTAGTGGAACATCAGGTTATATCTCACTTTGTCGTGGACAAATCAGGTTATATCTCATATGTAGTGGCCATCAGGTTATATCTCACTATGTCGGGACCCTCAGGTTATACTAATATGTCGTGGACCATCAGGTTTTATCTCACTATGTCGTTGATCATCAGGGTTATATCATCATATGTCGTGGACATCAGGTTATATCTTCACTATGTCGTGGGGACCATCTGGTTAATAATCTCACTATGTCGTGACCATCAGGGTTATATCTCCTATGTCGTGGACCATCAGGTTATATCTCACTATGTCGTGAACCATCAGGTTTATATCTCACTATGTCGTGGACCATCAGGTTATATTCACTCTATGTCGTGAACCTCATCAGGTTATATCTCACTATGTGTGAACCATCAGGTTATATCTCACTATGTCGTGGACCATCAGGTTAAGCTATGGGCGAGAACTCCAATTCCTCGGATCAAGACTTCATTAAGAAGATTTATTTTTATTTCTCAGTTTATACTTATTTACTTAATTTTTCCCCTGCTCAGAACGGCATAGCTCCATTTCCTCGTATCTAGATTTTTAAATGTGAAAAGAGCCCCATTTCCTTGGATCAAAACTGCGTCATCAGGATTTTGTTTTTATATTTTCTCAAGAGTCGAGTAATTGAAACATGGAGTTCATTGCCCCTAGATTAACACTCTCCCCATAGTGTCATAGTTAAGCTCTGACCCCTTATGAGACAACGCTACAGCTCTGGGGGGGAGGGGGTCCAGCCTTTCAGATGTGTGCACTATCAAACACTGAGTAATAATAATCTACAATGTTTCTAGAATTTTATTAATTTTCCATTTATACATTAGTAAAAACCATAAAATACAATATACACATTAAATAACATTACATAACATTAAATAACATTACATACAATACATAACATTACATAACATTACTTAAGTTTGTTCAGAAATGTAGTGAGGGGATAACCCAGCGTTTATTTTTACTCTCGTACATTCTTGTTTTTTATATAACATTTTAAACGCTGGAAGTTTTGCGTTCTGTCGTCAGAGTCGACTGATGGTGACACCATGTTGAATGATGGGGGGGGGTGATGGTGTTACATCACAATACTTTATGATGGTAACGTTGAGTGCAAGTGATGGTGTTACATCACAATACTTTATGATGGTAACGTTGAGTGCAAGTGATGGTGTTACATCACAATACTTTTATGATGGGTAAACGTTGAGTGCAAAGTGATGGTGTTAAGCACAATACTTTATATGGGTAATGTTGAGTGCAAGTGATGTGTTACACAGCACAATACTTATGATGGTAAATGTTGAGTGCAAGTGATGGTGTTACAGCACAATACTTTATGATGGTAACGTTGAGTGCAAGTGATGGTGTTACAGCACAATACTTTATGATGGTAATGTTGAGTGCAAGTGATGGTGTTACAGCACAATACTTTATGAAGGTAATGTGAGTTGCAAGTGATTGGTGTTACAGCACAATACTTATGATGGTAATGTTGTGTTGCAAGTCATTGGTGTTACAGCACAATACTTTATGATGGTAACGTTGAGAGCAAGTGATGGTGTTACAGCACAATACTTTATGATGGTAATGATGAGTGCAAGTGATGGTGTTACAGCACAATACTTTATGATGGTAACGTTGGGGATGAAGCAAGTGATGGTGTTACAGCACAATACTTTATAGATGGTAATGTTGAGTGCAAGTGTTGGTGTTACAGCACTATACTTTATGCTGAGTTAATGTTGAGTGCAAGTGATGGTGTTACAGCAACAAATACTTTTTGATGGTAACGTTGGAGTGCAAGTGAGGGTGTTACATCACAATGCCTTTATGATGGTTAATGTTGAGTGCAAGTGATGGAGTTTACAAGCACAATACTTTATGATGGTAACGTGAGTGCAAGTGACTGGTGTTAATCAGCACATACTTTATGATGGTACGTTGAGAGGCAAGGTGATTGTGTTACAGCACAATATTTATGATGGTAACGTTGAGTGCAAGTGCTGGTTTGTTACAGCACAATTACTTTTTGATGGTAAACGTTGAGTTGCAAGTGATTGTTGTTAAAGCACAATACTTTTTGATGGTAATGTTGAGTGCAAGTTGATGGTGTTACAGCACAATCTACTTTATGATGGTAACGTTGAGTGCAAGTGTTGGTTGTTACAGGGGGGCCCCCCCCCAAACAATACTTTATGTGGTAACGTTTGAGAGCAAGTGAGGTGTTTAACCTCACATACTTTATGATGGTAATGTTGAGTGCAAAGTGATGGTGTTTACAGCTCAATACTTTAGGATGGTAATGTTGAGGTGCAAGTGATGGTGTTACGGCACAATACTTTATGATGGTTAATGTTGAGTGCAAGTGATGGTGTTTACAAGCACAATATTTAGATGGTAATGTTTAGTTGCAAGTGATGGTGGTACAGCACCAATAACTTTATGTGGTAACGTTGAGTGCATGTGATGGTTGTTACAGCAACATACTTTATGATGGTAATGTTGAGTGCAAAGTGATGGTGTTACAGCACAAATACTTTATGATGGTAAACGTTGAGTGGCAAGTGATGGTGTTACAGCACAATACTTTATGATGGTTAACGTTGAGGAGCAAAGTGATGGTGTTACATCAAATACTTTTATGGATGGTAATGCTTGAGTGCAAGTGATGGTGTTACAGCACAATACTTTATGTTGGGTAATGTTGAGTGCAAGTGTGATGGTGTACAGCACAATACTTTTGATGGTAATGTTGAGTGCAAGTTGATGGTTGTGCGTTAACGCACATACTTTATGATGGTATGTGAGTGAAGTGTGGTTTGTTACAGCACAATACTTTATGATGGTAACGTTGAGTGCAAGTGATGGTGTTACAGCACAATACTTTATGATGGTAACGGTGAAGTGCAAGTGATGGCTGTTACAGCACAATACTATATGATGGTAACTGAGTGCAACGTGGATGGTTGATCGTTCGATCCTGCGTCACTGATCATCCTGCTGGAAGTCATTCCCCCCCCCCCCCCTGAACTTCCTTCTCTGGAATGGAATATAAAATATTCTTCACCGACCCGTGGAGTATTGATTTTTTTATTGGGGGGCAATTAACAACTTATCTGACATATTAGTTGTTGGTTCTGGTCTCTACAGGTGTGGGTGCTGGTCTCCTACAGGCGTGGGGTGGTTCTACAGGTGTGGGTGTGGTATCTACAGGTGTGGGTGCTGGTATCTACAGGTGTGGGTGCTGGTCATCTACACGTGTGGGTGCGCTGGTCCTACCACGTGCTGGGTGCTGGTTCTCTACACGTGTGGGTGTTCGTATCTACAGGTGTGGCTGCTGGTATCTACAGGTGTGGCTGCTGGTATCTACAGGTGTGGCTGCTGGTATCTACAGGTGTGGCTGCTGGTATCTACAAAGGTGTGGATGCTGGTTATCTGCAGGTGTGGCTGCTGGTAATCTAAGGTGTAGGTGCTGGTTTCTACAGGGTGTGTGTGTGGTCACATTACAGAGTGTGCGTGCTGGTTTCTACAGGTATGGGTGGCTGGTCCCTACAGGTGTGGGTGTTGTGGTCTCACAGGCGCGGGTGCTGGTCTTACAGGTGTGGGGTGTGGTCTCTTAGTGTGGGTTGCTGGTTTCTACAGATGTGGGTTGCTTGGTTATCTATAGGTGTGGGTGCTGGTCTCTTAAGGTTGGGTGTGGTCTCTACAAGGTGTGGGTGCTGGTCTCTTTAGGTGTGGGCGCTGGTCTCTACAGGTGTGGCGGTGCTGGTCTCTACAGGTATGGGCGCTGGTCTCTACAGGGTGTGGGGTGCCTGGTCTCTACAGGTGGGGCCGCTGGTTCTATACAGGTGTGGGTTGCTGGTCTTACAGGTGTGGGTGTCTGGTATTATAGTGTGGGGTGTGGTCTATAAGGTAGTGGGTGCTGTCTCTACAGGTGTGGGTGCTGGTCCTCTAAAGGTGTGGGCGCTGGTCTCTACAGGTGTGGGCGTGCGTCTCTACAGGTGTGGTGTTGCTGCGTATCTCTACAGGTGTGGGCGCTGGTCTCTACAGGTGTGGGTGCTGCGTCTCTACAGGGTGGGTGCTGGTATATATAGGTGTGGGTGCTGGAGTCTCTACAGTTGTGGTGTGCTGGTCTCTTACAGGTGTTGGGTGCTGGTCTCTACAGGTGTGGGTTGCTGGACTTACAGGGTGTGAGGCGCTGGTCTCTACAGGTGTTGGGTTGTTGGTCTCTACAGGTGTGGGTTGCTGGTCTCTAAGGTGTGGGTGCTGGTCTCTACAGGTGTGGTGTGATGGACTTCTACAGGTTGGGGTGTGGTCTCTACAGGTGTGGGTGCTGGTCTTACAGGTGTGAGTGCCTGGACTCTCAGGTGTGGGTGCTGGGACTCTACAGGTGTGGGGGCTGGACTCTACAGGGTGGGTGTGGACTCTACAGGTTGAGGGTTGTGGACCTCTACAAGGTGTGGGCGCACTGGATCTACAGTGTGGGTGCTGGAATCTACAGGTGTGGGCGCTGGTCTTACAGGTTGTGGGTGCTGGTATTACAGGTGTGGGGTGCTGGTAGACTATAGGTGTGGGTGCTGGTTCTTATAGGTGGGTGTGTGGACTTTCAGGTGTGGGCGCTGACTCTTACAGGTGTGGCGTGGTCTCTTACAGTGGGGTTGGCTGGTCTCTACAGGATGTGGTGTGGTATTATAGGGTGTGGGTGCGGTCTCTAAAGGTGTGGTGCTGGTCTCTACAGGTGTGGGTGCTGGTATCTTAGGTGTGTGGGTGCTGGTCTTACAAGGTGTGTGGGCGCCTAGGTTCTATACAGTGTGTGGGGCGCTGGTCTCTACAGGGTGTGGGGTGCTGTCTCTACAGGTGTGGGTGCTGGGTCTATACAGGTGTGGGTGCTGGTCTCTAAAGGTGTGGGTGTGGTTCTCTACAGGTGTGGGTGCTGTCTCTAAGGTGTTTGGTTGCTGGTCTCTACAGGTGTGGGTGCTGGACTCTCTACAGGTGTGGGTGCTGGTCTCTACAGGTGTGGGTGCTGGTCTCTACAGGTGTGGGCGCTGGTCTCTACAGGTGTGGGTGCTGGTCTCTACAGGTGTGGGTGCTGGTCTCTACAGGTGTGGGCGCTGGTCTCCAGCTATGACAATGCTGGAGTCACTTTCAAAATCAGACATGAAAAGTCTCCAGGTTTCCATCAGTCGGCGCCGGGTTGTCAACCCTTAATCTCTCCTCGCAGGAGAGGTTAAGGGGACTAGTCTTGTTGCAAACCTTTGCACTTTCTCTAGTTTCCTTACGTGCCTGGCTAGGTGTGGGTTCCAAACTGGTGTCGCATACTTATTACGACTAGGAGAAACTTTTGTAGAAAGGTTTGCCTTTTTTCCCGGGCAGCGTCGTTGTCTTCAAGAAGAAAGGTGAAGTCTCTTCTTTTCGTAATACAATTACTAAACCAACTTCCTTGATGTTTCATTTATATCAGTTTTCAAAAAGAGGTAAATCAAGACAAAGTCGTCTATCCTATGTTAGTTTTAATGAACATATTTATCTTCCTTTAGAATATACGAATAAAGGTATATTCAAATTCATATAGTTTGGGCCCCTTAAAGACTAAGCAATATCAGTGCTTAAATATACAAAATTGCTAATCTTTATACATACTATTGAAATTACTATATACAATTCCTTACAGCTCAGGTGGGGAAGAGCATTTTCTCAATAACCGAGAAGACACCAATTCCCAGGCACGTCCGTGTCTAGGAGGAATATATGTGTAAACACCGTAAACCAATCCTCGAACAGAGGGGCTGGTCTGGCTTCTCCAATCCCAGGGTAGGCGAGGTTGAGTCCATGGAGAGTAGAACTGTCCTCAGAGCTTGCCAGAGAGAGACTGCCAGGAACAACCCTCCTGAATGGTAAGTAACCTCAGGAGACCAGAAGCCGCCAAATCATGACGTCATTAACAACCCAACTCTCGGACTAGGTCGAGCTTATTATACCTAACCGTACACAAATATACAAATGATGAAGGATGAATGTGATAATGCTACGACGATCCAGCGGCTTCGGTTTAGCTATTACCGAAGCAGCTGGCCAGGTAGTATTATCTGGATGATAAAAGCAAAGGAATATTACGATACATCGTAACAATACTCCAATATGGGCCTAACGTACACAGTGTACAGAGTCCTGAACGATATCTTATTCAGATGTCGAAATGCTGTTCTTAGGTTTGCTAGGCGCCCATATGCTGCAGTAGTTATTTGGTTGATGTGCGCCTCAGATGTGCCTGGCGTTATACTCACCCTAAAATCCTTTTTCTTGAGTGAGATTTGTAGTCTCTGTTCCCCTAGACTGTACTCCATCTGCGGTCTTTTTTGCCCTTCCCCAATCTTTATGACTTTGCACTTGGTGGGGTTGAACTCCAGGAGCCAGTTGCTGGACCAGGTCTGCAGCCTGTCCACATCCCTTTGTAGTTCTGCCTGGTCTTCGTCAGATTGAATTCTTCTCATCAACTTCACATCATCTGCAAACAGGGACACTTCTGAGTCTATTCCTTCCGTCATGTCGTTCACAAATACCCGAAACAGCACTGGTCCTAGGACTGACCCCTGTGGAACTTCGCTCGTCACAAGCGACCACTCTGACACCTCACCAGTACCATGATTAGCTGTTATCTTCCTGAGAGGTATTCCCTGAGCAATTGTAGTGCCTTCCTTTTTATCCCTGCCTGATCCTCCAGTTTCAGCACTAAGCTCTTGTGTGGAAACTGTGTCAAAACGCCTTCTTACAGCCCAAGAAAATGCAGTTACCCACCCCTCTCTCTCTCTTTGTCTTACTGCTGTCACCCTGTGTAGAACATAAAACTCCAGTAGGTTTGTGACACAAAATTTCCGTCCCTAAAACCGTGCTGGCTGTCGTTGGTAAGCTCATTCCTTTCTAGGTGCTCCACCACTCTTCGATAACCTCCCTGACTGCATACTATACATGTGTGTTTGTAAGTACATGAAAACGCTCAGGTTTTTCTAATTTTCACTGTTGTATTTGTTATGTATTTGTAACCATGAGTTTAACAGTTATTTCTTCCATATGTATCCTTTTTTGGGGTAAAATGGACCAAAGCTTTTGAAAGTAATTAATTAAAGTTTTTGGAAAAATATTAATGTCA
>NC_069412.1:46355994-46383494 GCF_026875155.1 Cherax quadricarinatus
CCCTGCCCATCAGCTAATTGACCCCTGAACCTGACCTTGACCTTAACCACCACGTTCCCTTAACCCTGACCACAAGGTTACCTTTACACTGACCAGCATACTACCTTGACCCTGACCACCACGCAACATTGACCCTGACCACCACGTTACCTTAGCCCTGACCACCACGTTACCTTGACCCTGACCACCACGTTACCTTAGCCCTGACCACCACGTTACCTTGACCCTGACCACCACGTTACCTTGACCATAACCAGCACGCTACCTTGACCCTAACCACCACGTTACCTTGACCCTGACCAGCAAGCTACCTTGACCCTAACCATCACGCTACATTGACCTTGACCACCACACTACCTTGACGCTGACCACCACGCTACCTTCACCCTGACCACCACGTTACGTTGACCCTGACCACCGCACTCCCTGGACATTGACCACCACACTACCTTGACCTTGACCACCACGTTACCTTGACCCTGACCACCACACTACATTGACCTTGACCACCACGTTACCTTGACTTTTACCACCACGTTACCTTGGTCCTGACCACCACGCTACTTTCACCCTGACCACTACGATACCTTGACCTTGACCACCCGGTTACCTTGACCCTCACCACTACGTTACCTTGACACTGACCTCCACGTTACATTGACCGTGACCAGCACGCTACCTTGACCCTGACCACGACGTTACCTGGACTCTGACCAGCACGTTACCTTGACCCTGACCACCACGTTACCTTGACCCAGACCATCACGCTACACTGACCATGACTGCCACACTACCTTGACCCTGACCACCACGTTACCTTCACCATGATCACAACGCTACATTGACACTTACCACCACGCAACTTTGAGCCTGATTACATCTCACTATATCGTGGTCCCTCAGGTTATATCTCACTATGTCGTGGACCCTCAGGTTATATCTCACTATGTCGTGGACCATCAGGTTATATCTCACTATGTCGTGGACCCTCAGGTTATATCTCACTATGTCGTGGTCCCTCAGGTTATATCTCACTATGTCGTGGACCCTCAGGTTATATCTCACTATGTCGTGGACGATCAGGTTATATCTCACTATGTCGTGGACCCTCAGGTTATATCTCACTATGTTGTGGTCCCTCAGGTTATATCTCACTATGTCGTGGACCCTCAGGTTATATCTCACTATGTCGTGGACCATCAGGTTATATCTCACTATGTCGTGGACCCTCAGGTTATATCTCACTATGTCGTGGACCATCAGGTTATATCTCACTATGTCGTTGACCATCAGGTTTTATCTCACTATGTCGTTGACCCTCATTTTATATCTCACTATGTCGTTGAGCATCAGGTTATATCTCACTATGTCGTGGACCATCAGGTTATATCTCACTATGTCGTGAATCATCAGGTTATGTCTCACTATGTCGTTGACCATCAGGTTATATCTCACTATGTCGTGGACCATCAGGTTATGTCTCACTATGTCGTGGACCATCAGGTTATATCTCACTATGTCGTTGACCATCAGGTTATATCTCACTATGTCGTGGACCATCAGGTTATATCTCACTATGTCGTGGACCATCAGGTTATATCTCACTATGTCGTTGACCCTCAGGTTATATCTCACTATGTCGTTGACCATCAGGCTATATCTCACTATGTCATGGACCATCAGGTTATATCTCACTATGTCGTTGACCATCAGGTTATATCTCACTATGTCGTTGACCATCAGGTTATATCTCACTA
Source organism: Cherax quadricarinatus (assembly GCF_026875155.1). Taxonomy (NCBI): domain Eukaryota; kingdom Metazoa; phylum Arthropoda; class Malacostraca; order Decapoda; family Parastacidae; genus Cherax; species Cherax quadricarinatus. The sequence goes on from NC_069412.1 coordinate 46,357,752, forward strand.
TGTCGTTGACCATCAGGTTATATCTCACTATGTCGTTGACCATCGGTATATATCTCACTATGTCGTTGACCATCAGGCTATATCTCACTATGTCATGGACCATCAGGTTATATCTCACTATGTCGTGGACCATCAGGTTATATCTCACTATGTCGTTGACTCTCAGGTTATATCTCACTATGTCGTTGACCATCAGGTTATATCTCACTATGTCGTGGACCATCAGGTTATATCTCACTATGTCGTGGACCATCAGGTTATATCTCACTATGTCGTGGACCATCAGGTTATATCTCACTATGTCCTGGACCATCAGGTTATATCTCACTATGTCGTGGACTCTCAGGTTATATCTCACTATGTCGTGGACCATCAGGTTATATCTCACTATGTCGTGGACCATCAGGTTATATCTCTCTATGTCCTGGACCATCAGGTTATATCTCACTATGTCGTGGACCGTCTGGTTATATCTCACTATGTCGTGGACCATCAGGTTATATCTCACTATGTCGTGGACCATCAGGTTATATCTCACTATGTCGTTGACCATCAGGTTATATCTCATTATGTCGTGGACCCTCAGGTTATATCTCACTATGTCATGGACCATCAGGTTATATCTCACTATGTCCTGGACCATCAGGTTATATCTCACTATGTCGTTGACCATCAGGTTATATCTCACTATGTCATGGACCATCAGGTTACATCTCACTATGTCATGGACCATCAGGTTATATCTCACTATGTCATGGACCATCAGGTTATATCTCATTATGTCGTGGACCCTCAGGTTATATCTCACTATGTCATGGACCATCAGGTTATATCTCACTATGTCATGGACCATCAGGTTATATCTCACTATGTCCTGGACCCTCAGGTTATATCTCACTATGTCATGGACCATCAGGTTATATCTCACTATGTCCTGGACCCTCAGGTTATATCTCACTATGTCGTGGACCCTCAGGCTATATCTCACTATGTCGTGGACCCTCAGGTTATATCTCACTATGTCATGGACCATCAGGTTATATCTCACTATGTCGTGGACCCTCATGTTATATCTCACTATGTCGTGGACCCTCAGGTTATATCTCACTATGTCGTTGACCATCAGGCTATATCTCACTATGTCGTGGACCCTCAGGTTATATCTCACTATGTCATGGACCATCAGGTTATATCTCACTATGTCGTGGACCCTCAGGTTATATCTCACTATGTCGTGGACCCTCAGGTTATATCTCACTATGTCGTGGACCCTCAGGTTATATCTCACTATGTCGTTGACCATCAGGCTATATCTCACTATGTCGTGGACCCTCAGGTTATATCTCACTATGTCATGGACCATCAGGTTATATCTCACTATGTCGTGGACCCTCAGGTTATATCTCACTATGTCGTGGACCCTCAGGTTATATCTCACTATGTCGTGGACCTCAGGTTATATCTCACTATGTCGTGGACCCTCAGGTTATATCTCACTATGTCGTGGACCCTCAGGTTATATCTCACTACGTCATGGACCCTGAGGTTATATCTCACTATGTCGTGGACCATCAGGTTATATCTCACTATGTCGTGGACCCTCAGGTTATATCTCACTATGTCGTGGACCATCAGGTTATATCTCACTATGTCGTGGACCCTCAGGTTATATCTCACTATGTCGTGGACCCTCAGGTTATATCTCACTATGTCGTGGACCATCAGGTTATATCTCACTATGTCATGGACCCTCAGGTTATATCTCACTATGTCGTTGACCATCAGGTTATATCTCACTATGTCGGGACCTCAGGTTATATCTCACTATGTCGTGGACCATCAGGCTATATCTCACTATGTCGTGGACCATCAGGTTATATCTCATTATGTCGTGGACCCTCAGGTTATATCTCACTATGTCATGGACAATCGGGTTATATCTCACTATGTCCTGGACCATCAGGTTATATCTCACTATGTCGTTGACCATCAGGTTATATCTCACTATGTCATGGACCCTCAGGTTATATCTCACTATGTCGTGGACCCTCAGGTTATATCTCACTATGTCATGGACCCTCAGGTTATATCTCACTATGTCATGGACCATCAGCTTACATCTCACTATGTCGTGGACCCTCAGGTTATATCTCACTATGTCCTGGACCATCAGGTTATATCTCACTATGTCGTGGACCCTCGGGTTATATCTCACTATGTCGTGGACCCTCAGGTTATATCTCACTATGTCATGGACCATCAGGTTATATCTCACTATGTCGTGGACCATCAGGTTACATCTCACTATGTCGTGGACCCTCAGGTTATATCTCACTATGTCATGGACCATTAGGTTATATCTCACTATGTCATGGACCCTCAGGTTATATCTCACTATGTCCTGGACCATCAGGTTATATCTCACTATGTCGTGGACCCTCAGGTTATATCTCACTATGTCATGGACCATCAGGTTACATCTCACTATGTCGTGGACCCTCAGGTTATGTCTCACTATGTCGTGGACCATCAGGTTATATCTCACTATGTCATGGACCCTCAGGTTATATCTCACTATGTCGTGGACCATCAGGTTATATCTCACTATGTCATGGACCCTCAGGTTATATCTCACTATGTCGTGGACCCTCAGGTTATATCTCACTATGTCGTGGACCCTCAGGTTATATCTCACTATGTCATGGACCCTCAGGTTATATCTGACTATGTCGTGGACCCTCAGGTTATATCTTACTATGTCGTGGACCCTCAGGTTATATCTCACTATGTCGTGGACCCACAGGATATATCTTACTATGTCCTGGACCCTCAGGTTATATCTCACTATGTCGTGGACCCTCAGGTTATATCTCACTATGTCGTGGACCCTCAGGTTATATCTCACTATGTCGTGGACCCTCAGGTTATATCTCACTATGTCGTGGATCATCAGGTTATATCTCACTATGTCGTGGACGCTCAGGTTATATCTCACTATGTCCTGGACCATCAGGTTATATCTCACTATGTCGTGGACCCTCAGGTTATATCTCACTATGTCGTGGACCATCAGGTTAAATCTCTCTATGTCGTGGACCCTCAGGTTATATCTCACTATGTCATGGACCCTCAGGTTATATCTCACTATGTCGTGGACCCTCAGGTTATATCTCACTATGTCGTGGACCATCAGGTTATATCTCACTATGTCATGGACCCTCAGGTTATATCTCACTATGTCCTGGACCATCAGGTTAAATCTCTCTATGTCGTGGACCCTCAGGTTATATCTCACTATGTCGTGGACCCTCAGGTTATATCTCACTATGTCGTGGACCATCAGGTTATATCTCACTATGTCGTGGAGCCTCAGGTTATATCTCACTATGTCGTGGACCATCAGGTTATGTCTCACTATGTCGTGAACCATCAGGTTATATCTCACTATGTCGTGGACCCTCAGGTTATATCTCACTATGTCATGGACCCTCAGGTTATATCTCACTATGTCGTGGACCATCAGGTTGTCTCACTATGTCGTGAACCATCAGGTTATATCTCACTATGTCGTGGACCCTCAGGTTATATCTCACTATGTCGAGGACCCTCAGGTTATATCTCACTATGTCGTGGACCCTCAGGTTATATCTCACTATGTCGTGGACCATCAGGTTATATTTCACTATGTCGTGAACCATCAGGTTATATCTCACTATGTCGTGGACCATCAGGTTATATCTCACTATGTCGTGGACCCTCAGGTTATATCTCACTATGTCGTGGACCCTCAGGTTATATCTCACTATGTCGTGAACCATCAGGTTATATCTCACTATGTCGTGGACCCTCAGGTTATATCTCACTATGTCGTGGACCATCAGGTTATATCTCACTATGTCATGGACCATCATGTTACATCTCACTATGTCGTGGACCCTCAGGTTATATCTCACTATGTCGTGGACCCTCAGGTTATATCTCACTATGTCATGGACCATCAGGTTACATCTCACTATGTCGTGGACCCTCAGGTTACATCTCACTATGTCGTGGACCCTCAGGTTATATCTCACTATGTCGTGGACCCTCAGGTTATATCTCACTATGTCGTGGACCCTCAGGTTATATCTCACTATGTCGTGGACCCTCAGGTTACATCTCACTATGTCGTGGACCCTCAGGTTACATCTCACTATGTCGTGGACCATCAGGTTATATCTCACTATGTCGTGGACCCTCAGGTTATAACTCACTATATTCTGGACCTTCAGGTTATATGTCACTATATTCTGGACCCTCAGGTTATAACTCACTATATTCTGGACCCTCAGGTTATAACTCACTATATTCTGGACCCTCAGGTTATATCTCACTATGTCCTGGACCATCAGGTTAAATCTCTCTATGTCGTGGACCCTCAGGTTATATCTCACTATGTCGTGGACCCTCAGGTTATAACTCACTATATTCTGGACCCTCAGGTTATATCTCACTATGTCGTGGACCCTCAGGTTATATCTCACTATGTCCTGGACCCTCAGGTTATATGTTACTATGTCGTGGACCCTCATTTTATATCTCACTATATCGTGGACCCTCAGGTTATATCTCACTATGTCGTGGACCATCAGGTTATGTCTCACTATGTCCTGGACCCTCAGGTTATATCTCACTATGTCGTGGACCATCAGGTTATATCTCACTATGTCCTGGACCCTCAGGTTATATCTCACTATGTCGTGGACCATCAGGTTATATCTCACTATGTCGTGGACCATCAGGTTATATCTCACTATGTTATGGACCATCAGGTTATGTCTCACTATGTCGTGGACCATCAGGTTATGTCTCACTATGTCGTGGACCATCAGGTTATGTCTCACTATGTCGTGGACCATCAGGTTATGTCTCACTATGTCGTGGACCCTCAGGTTGTATCTTGAACATCAAAATGGTATACAATACCGACAGGCTGTTAGGTAAGACACATATGCAACAGTTAGGCAACTTTATTCCGAAACACATTGCATCTTGGTACAGAAAGCACCTTGGACAAGCTTTTCAAGTGAGAAGTGTTGGATCTGAGAGGGACATGACCTCTCAGTGGTTACATTCTCACTACTACTACTACTACTACTACTCTGCACCTCTCCTTCCGACAGTATTTAAGTCTCCGCACTGTCGCTTGATCTTCAGATAGTTCCTGACTATGGAACTGAACTTCTCCAGGCCGAGGGACTGACAACCTCAAATTCTACGACTTCAAGGGTGATGGCCTGATTACATCGTCTTCACATCACTACTGTTCCTGCCTACTTTCTGTATTCGACTGAAGATGCCTACTGTGTAGGCGAAACGTTTCGGAATAAAGTTGCCTAACTGTTGCATATGTGTCTTACCTAACAGGTTATATCTTACTATGTCCTGGACCCAGAGGTTATATCTCACTATGTCGTGGACCCTCAGGTTATATCTCACTATGTCGTGGACCATCAGGTTATGTCTCACTATGTCCTGGACCCTCAGGTTATATCTCACTATGTCGTGGACCATCAGGTTATATCTCACTATGTCGTGGACCCTCAGGTTATATCTCACTATGTCATGGACCATCAGGTTATATCTCACTATGTCGTGGACCCTCAGGTTATATCTCACTATGTCAATGACCATAAGTTTATATCTCACTATGTCCTCGACCCTAAGGATATATCTCACTATGTCGTGGACCCTCAGGTTATATCTCACTATGTCGTGGACCATCAGGTTATATCTCACTGTGTCCTCGACCCTAAGGTTATATCTCACTATGTCGTGGACCCTCAGGTTATATCTCACTATGTCGTGGACCATCAGGTTATATCTCACTATGTCCTGGACCCTCAGGTTATATCTCACTATGTCGTGGACCATCAGGTTATATCTCACTATGTCGTGAACCATCAGGTTATATCTCACTATGTCGTGGACCCTTAGGTTATATCTCACTATGTCATGGACCATCAGGTTATATCTCACTATGTCGTGGACCCTCAGGTTATATCTCACTATGTCGTGGAACCTCAGGTTATATCTCAATATGTCGTGGACCCTCAGGTTATAGCTCACTATGTCGTGGACCCTCAGGTTATATCTCACTATGTCGTGGACCATCAGGTTGTGTCTTACTATGTCCTGCACCCTCAGGTTATATCTCACTATGTCGTGGACCATCAGGTTATATTTCACTATGTCGTGGACCATCAGGTTGTGTCTTACTATGTCCTGCACCCTCAGGTTATATCTCACTATGTCGTGGACCATCAGGTTATATTTCACTCTGTCGTGGACCATCAGCTTATATCTCACTATGTCGTGGACCCTCAGGTTATATCTCACTATGTCGTGGACCGTCAGGTTATGTCTCACTATGTCCTGGACCCTCAGGTTATATCTCACTATGTCGTGGACCATCAGGTTATATCTCACTATGTCGTGGACCCTCAGGTTATATCTCACTACGTCATGGACCCTCAGGTTATATCTCACTACGTCATGGACCATCAGGTTATATCTCACTATGTCGTGGACCATCAGGTTATATCTCACTATGTCGTGGACCCTCAGGTTATATCTCACTATGTCATGGACCATCAGGTTATATCTCACTATGTCCTGGACCCTCAGGTTATATCTCACTATGTCGAGGACCATCAGGTTATATCTCACTATGTCGTGGACCCTCAGGTTATGTCTCACTATGTCGTGGACCATCAGGTTATATCTCACTATGTCGTGGACCATCAGGTTATATCTCACTATGTCGTGGACCATCAGGTTATATCTCACTATGTCGTGGACCATCAGGTTATGTCTCACTATGTCGTGGACCATCAGGTTATATCTCACTATGTCGTGGACCATCAGGTTATGTCTCACTATGTTCTGGACCCTCAGGTTATATCTCACTATGTCGTGGACCATCAGGTTATATCTCACTCTCTCGTGGACCATCAGGTTATATCTCACTATGTCGTGGACCCTCAGGTTATATCTCACTATGTCATGGACCCTCAGGTTATATCTCACTATGTCGTGGACCATCAGGTTATATCTCACTCTCTCGTGGACCCTCAGGTTATATCTCACTGTGTCGTGGACCATCAGGTTATATCTCACTATGTCGTGGACCATCAGGTTATATCTCACTATGTCATGGACCCTCAGGTTATATCTCACTATGTCATGGACCATCAGGTTATATTTCACTATGTCGTGGACCCTCAGGTTATATCTCACTATGTCGTGGACCATCAGGTTATATCTCACTATGTCGTGGACCATCAGGTTATATCTCACTATGTCGTGGACCATCAGGTTATATCTCACTATGTCATGGACCCTCAGGTTATATCTCACTATGTCATGGACCATCAGGTTACATCTCACTATGTCGTGGTCCCTCAGGTTATATCTCACTATGTCATGGACCCTCTGGTTACATCTCACTATGTCGTGGTCCCTCAGGTTATATCTCACTATGTCGTGGACCATCAGGTTATATCTCACTGTGTCGTGGACCCTCAGGTTATATCTCACTATGTCCTGGACCATCAGGTTATATCTCACTATGTCCTGGACCCTCGGGTTATATCTCACTATGTCGTGGACCATCAGGTTATATCTCACTATGTCGTGGACCCTCAGGTTATATCTCACTATGTCGTGGACCATCAGGTTATATCTCACTATGTCGTGGACCATCAGGTTATATCTCACTATGTCGTGGACCATCAGGTTATATCTCACTATGGCGTGGACCATCAGGTTATATCTCACTATGTCGTGGACCATCAGGTTACATCTCACTATGGCGTGGACCATCAGGTTATATCTCACTATGTCGTGGACCCTCAGGTTATATCTCACTATGTCGTGGACCATCAGGTTATATCTCACTATGTCGTGGACCATCAGGTTATATCTCACTATGTCGTGGACCATCAGGTTATATCTCACTATGGCGTGGACCATCAGGTTATATCTCACTATGTCGTGGACCATCAGGTTATATCTCACTATGGCGTGGACCATCAGGTTATATCTCACTATGTCGTGGACCATCAGGTTATGTCTCACTATGTCGTGGACCATCAGGTTATATCTCACTATGTCGTGGACCCTCAGGTTATATCTCACTATGTCGTGGACCATCAGGTTATATCTCTACTATGGCGTGGACATCAGGTTATATCTCACTATGTGCGTGGACCATCAGGTTATATCTCACTATGGCGTGGACCATCAGGTTATATCTCACTATGTCGTGGACCATCAGGTTACATCTCACTATGGCGTGGACCCTCAGGTTACATCTCACTATGTCGTGGACCATCAGGTTATATCTCACTATGTCGTGGACCATCAGGTTATATCTCACTATGTCGTGGACCATCAGGTTATATCTCACTATGGCGTGGACCATCAGGTTATATCTCACTATGTCGTGGACCATCAGCTTATATCTCACTATGTCGTGGACCATCAGGTTATATCTCACTATGGCGTGGACCATCAGGTTATATCTCACTATGTCGTGGACCATCAGGTTATATCTCACTATGGCGTGGACCATCAGGTTATATCTCACTATGTCGTGGACCATCAGGTTATGTCTCACTATGTCGTGGACCATCAGGTTATATCTCACTATGTCGTGGACCCTCAGGTTATATCTCACTATGTCGTGGACCATCAGGTTATATCTCACTATGGCGTGGACCCTCAGGTTATATCTCACTATGTCGTGGACCCTCAGGTTATATCTCACTATGTCGTGGACCATCAGGTTATATCTCACTATGTCATGAACCATCAGGTTATATCTCACTATGTCGTGGACCATCAGGTTATATCTCACTATGTCCTGGACCATCAGGTTATATCTCACTATGTCCTGGACCATCAGGTTATATCTCACTATGTCGTGGACCATCAGGTTATATCTCACTATGTCCTGGACCATCAGGTTATATCTCACTATGTCGTGGACCCTCAGGTTATATCTCACTATGTCCTGGACCATCAGGTTATATCTCACTATGTCCTGGACCATCAGGTTATATCTCACTATGTCGTGGACCATCAGGTTATATCTCACTATGTCGTGGACCATCAGGTTATATCTCACTATGTCGTGGACCCTCAGGTTATATCTCACTATGTCCTGGACCATCAGGTTATATCTCACTATGTCGTGGACCCTCAGGTTATATCTCACTATGTCGTGGACCATCAGGTTATATCTCACTATGTCGTGGACCATCAGGTTATATCTCACTATGTCGTGGACCCTCAGGTTATATCTCACTATGTCGTGGACCATCAGGTTATATCTCACTATGTCGTGGACCATCAGGTTATATCTCACTATGTCGTGGACCCTCAGGTTATATCTCACTATGTCCTGGACCATCAGGTTATATCTCACTATGTCGTGGACCATCAGGTTATATCTCACTATGTCATGGACCCTGAGGTTATATCTCACTATGTCCTGGACCATCAGGTTATATCTCACTATGTCGTGGACCATCAGGTTATATCTCACTATGTCCTGGACCATCAGGTTATATCTCACTATGTCGTGGACCATCAGGTTATATCTCACTATGTCGTGGACCATCAGGTTATATCTCACTATGTCGTGAACCATCAGGTTATATCTCACTATGTCGTGGACCATCAGGTTAAGCTATGGGCGAGAACTCCAATTCCTCGGATCAAGACTTCATTAAGAAGATTTATTTTTATTTTCTCAGTTATACTTATTTACTTAATTTTTCCCCTGCTCAGAACGGCATAGCTCCATTTCCTCGTATCTAGATTTTTAAATGTGAAAAGAGCCCCATTTCCTTGGATCAAAACTGCGTCATCAGGATTTTGTTTTTATATTTTCTCAAGAGTCGAGTAATTGAAACATGGAGTTCATTGCCCCTAGAGTTTAACACTCTCCCATAGTGTCATTAGTTACAGCTCCTGACCCCTTATGAGACAAGCTACAGCTCTGGGTCCAGCCTTTCAGATGTGTGCACTATCAAACACTGAGTAATAATAATCTACAATGTTTCTAGAATTTTATTAATTTTCCATTTATACATTAGTAAAAACCATAAAATACAATATACACATTAAATAACATTACATAACATTAAATAACATTACATAACATTACATAACATTACATAACATTACATAAGTGTTGTTCAAGAACATGTAAGTGAGGGTAACCAGCGTTTATTTTTACTCTCGTTCATCTTGTTTTTTATATAACATTTTAAACGCTGGAAGTTTTGCGTTCTGTCGTCAGAGTCGACTGATGGTGACACCATGTTGAATGATGGGGGGGGGTGATGGTGTTACATCACAATACTTTATGATGGTAACGTTGAGTGCAAGTGATGGTGTTACATCACAATACTTTATGATGGTAACGTTGAGTGCAAGTGATGGTGTTACATCACAATACTTTATGATGGTAACGTTGAGTGCAAGTGATAGTGTTACATCACAATACTTTATTATGTAATGTTGAGTGCAAGTATGGTGTTACAGCACAATACTTTATGAGGGTTGATGTTGAGTGAAAGAGATGGTGTTACAAGCACAATACTTTATGATGGAAACGTTGAGGTGCACGTGATGGTGTTACAGCACAATACTTTTATGATGTAATGTGAGTGTCAAGTGATGTGTTACAGCACAATACTTTATGATGGTAATGTTGAGTGCAAGTGATGGTGTTACAGCACAATACTTTATGATGGTAATGTTGAGTGCAAGTGATGGTGTTACATCACAATACTTTATGATGGTAACGTTGAGAGCAAGTGAAGGGTTACAGCACAATACTCTTTATGATGGTAATGTTGAGTGCACGTGATGGTGTAACAGCACAATAATTTATGATGGTTAACGTTGAGAGCAAGTGAATGGTGTTACAGCACAATACTTATGATGGTAATGTTGAAGTGCAATGTGATGGTGTTACAGCACAATACTTTATGATGGGAATGTGAGTGCCTTGATGGTGTTACAGCACCAATACTTTATGATTAACGTTGAGATGCAAGATGGTGTTCATCACAAAAACTTTATATGGTAATGTTGAGTTGCAATTGGATGGTGTTACAGCACAATACTTTATGATGGTAACGTTGAGTGCATGTGATGGTGTTACACACAATACTATTATGATGGTAAACGGTTGAGAGCAAGTGATGGGTTACAGCACAATACTTATGATGGTAAACGTTGGTGCCAAGTGATGGTGTTACAGCACAAAACACTTATTGAGGTAACGATGAGGTGCAAGTGATGTGATACAGCACAAAACATTATGTATGGTAATGTTAGTGCAAGTGATGGGTGTTACAGCCAATACTTTATGATGGGTAACGTTGAGTGCAAGTGATGGTGTTACAGCAAACAATACTTTATGATTGTGTAACGATTGATGAGCAAGTGATGGTGTTACAATCACAATACTTTATGATGGTAAATGTTAGTGGACAAGTGATGGGTGTTACAGCACAATACTTTATGATGGTAATGTTGAGTGCAAGTGATGGTGTTACAGCACAATACTTTATGATGGTAATGTTGAGTGCAAGTGATGGTGTTACAGCACAATACTTTATGATGGTAATGTTGAGTGCAAGTGATGGTGTTACAGCACAATACTTTATGATGGTAACGTTGAGTGCAAAGTGATGGTGTTTACGCACAATACTTTTATGATGGTAATGTTGATGCAAGTGATGAGTTACAGCACAATACTTTATGATGGTAACGTTGAGTGCAAGTGATGGTGTTACAGCACAATACTTTATGATGGTAACGTTGAGAGCAAGTGATGGTGTTACATCACAACTACTTTTATTATGGTAATTTGATTGCAAGTGATGTGTACAGCACAATACTTATATGGTAATTTAGTGCAAGGGATGTTGATACAAGCACAATACTTTATGATGGGTAATGGATGAGTGCAAGTGATGGTTTACCGCACAATGACTTTATGATGGTAATGGTTGAGTGCAAGTGATTGGTGTTACAGCACAATACTTTATGGAGGTAAACGTTGAGTGCAAGTGATGTTGTTACAGCACAATACTTTATGAATAGGTAACGTTGAGTGCAAGTGATGGTGTTACAGCACATACTTTATGATGGTATCGTTGAGTGCAAGTGATTAGTGAAGCGTCGATCCGCGTCATTATCATCCTGCTGGAAATCATCCGCTAACCTTCCTTCTCTGAACCTGAATATAAAATATTTTCATCACCGACCCCGTGAAGTAAAGTTGCAATAAACAACTTTCTGACATATAGTTGTTGATCTGGTCCTCTACAGGTGTGGGTGCTGGTCTCTACAGGCGGGGCGCTGGTCCTCTACAGGTGTGGGATGCTGGGTATCTACAGGTGGGGTGCCTGTATCTACAGGTGTGTGCTGGTCTCTACAACGTGAGGAGCTGGTCTCTACACGTGTGGTGCTGTCTCTACACGTGTGCAGATCGTGATCTACAGGTGTGGCTTGCTGGTATCTACAGGTGTGGCTGCTGGTATCTACAGGTGAGGGCTGCTGGAATCTACAGGTTGGCTGCTGGTAACTACAGGTGTGGCTGCTGGTATCCTACAGGTTTGGCTGGCTGGTAATCGTACAGGTGTATGTGCTGGTATCTACAGTGTGGGTGCAGGTCTTTACATTGTGGGTGCTGGTTTCTTCTACAGTTGATGGTGCTGAGGTCTCTACAGGTTTTGGTGCTGGTCTCTAACAGGCGTGGGTGCTGGTCTCTACAGGTGTGTGTGCTGGTCTCTATAGGTGTGGGTGCAGTTCTCTACAGGTGTGGGTGCTGGTACTAAAGGTGGTGGGTGCTGGTTCTCTACAGGTGTGGGTGCTGGTCTCTACAGGTGTGGGTGCTGGTTCTCTGTCTATCGGGTGGGCTCTGGTCTCTACAGGTGTGGTGCTGGTCCCCCTCTACAAGTATGGCGCTGGTCTCTACAGGTTGGGTGCTGGGCTCTACAGGTGTGGGCGCTGGTCTCTAACAGGTGTGGGTGCTGGTCTCTACAGGTGTGGGTGCTGGTATCATAGGTGTGGGTGCTGGTCCCTCTACAGGTGTGGGTGCTGGTCTCTACAGGTGTGGGTGCTGGTCCTCTAAGGTGTGGGGCGCTGGTCTCTACAGGTGTGGGCGCTGGTCCTCTACAGGTGTTGGGTGCTGGTCGCTACAGGTGTGGGGCGCTGGTTCTACAGGTGTGGGTGCTGTCTCGACAGGTGTGGTGCTGGTATCTATAGGTGTGGGTGCTGGTCCCTCTACAGTGTGGGTGCTTGGTCTCTAGCAGGTTGGGGTGCTTGGTCCTCTTACGGTGTGGGTGCTGGACTCTACAGGTGAGGGCGCTTGTCTCTACAGGTGTGGGTGTTGTCTCTACAGTGTGGGTGCTGGTCTCTACAGGGGTGGGTGCTGTCTCTACAGGTGTGGATAGGCTGGACTCTCCAGTGTGGGTGCTAGGTCTCTACAGGTGATGGGTGCTTGGTCTCCTACAGGTGTGAGAGCGTGGACTCCTACAGTGTGGGTGCTGGACTCTACAGTGTGTCTGGACTCTACAGGTGTGGGGCAGGACTCTACAGGTGTGGGTGCTGGACTCTACAAGGTTGGGCCTGGACTCTACAGGAGTGGGTGCTGGACTCTACAGTGTTGGGCGCTGGTCTCTACGTACAGGTGTGGGTTGCGGTATCTAACAGGAGTGGGTGCTGGTGATCTATAGGTGGTGTGTGCGGTCTCTACAGGTGTGGGTGCTGGACCTCTACAGGTGTTGGCGCTGAACTCTACAGGGTGGCGCTGGTCTCTACAGGTGTGGTGCGGTCACTAACAGGTGTGGGTGCTGGTATCTAAAGGTTGTTGGGTGCTGGTCTCTACAGGTAGTGGGTGCTGGTCTCTACAGGTGTGGGTGCTGTACAAATGGGTTGGGTGCTGGTCCTCACAGGTGTGGGCCTGGTCTCTACAGGTGTGGGTGGGCGCTGGTCTCTATACAGGTGTGGGTGCTGTGTCTCTACAAGTTGGGTGCTGGTCTCTACAGGTGATGGGTGCTGGTCTCTACAGGTGTGGTGCTGTCTCTACATGTGTGGGTGCTGGTCTCTACAGGTGTGGTGCTGGTCCCTCCTTACAGGTTGGGTGCTGTTCTCTCAAACAGTGTTGGGTGCTGGTTCACTACAGTGTGGGAGCTGGACTCTACAGGTGTTGGCGCTGGACTCTACAGGTGGGGTGCTGGTCTCTAACAGGTGTGGGTGCTGGTCCTACAGGCTGTGGGCGCTGTCTCCAGCTATGACAATGCGGAATCCTTTTTTCAAAATCAGACATTGAAAAGATCTCCAGTTTCCATCCGTTTTTTCCCATTCCCCGGCGCCGGGTTGTCAACCCTTAATCTCTTTCCTCGCAGGAGAGTTAAGGGGACTAAGTCTTGTTTGCAAACCTTTGCACTTTCTCTAAGTTTCCCTCCTTACGTGCCTGGCAAGGTGTGGGTTCCAAACTGGTGTCGTCATACTTATTACGTACTAGGAGAAACTTTTGTAGAAAGGTTTGCTTTTTCTTCCCGGGCAGCGTCGTTGGCTTCAAAAGAAAGGGTTAAGTCTCTTCTTTCGTAATACAATTACTAAACCAACTCCTTGATGTTGTCATTTATATCAGTTTTCAAAAAAGAGGTAAATCAAGACAAAGGTCGTCTATCTATGTTAAGTTTTAATGAACATATTTATCTTCCATTAGAATATACGAAAAAAGTGTATATTCAAATTCATATAGTTTGGGCCCCTAAAAGACTAAAGCAATATCAGTGCTTAAATATACAAAATTGCTAATCTTTATACATACTAATTGAAATTACTATATAACAATTCCTTACAGCCAGGTGGGGAAGAGCATTTTCTCAATAACCGAGAAGACACCATTCGCCAGGCACGTCCGTGTCTAGGAGAATATATGGTGTAAACGACGCGTAAACTCAATCCGCGAACATAGGGGGCCCCTGGTCTGCTTCTCCAATCCCAGGTAGGCGAGGTTGAGTCCATGAGAGTAGAACTGTCCTCAGAGCATGCCAGAAGAGAGCTTGCCAGGAACAACCCTCCTGAATGGTAAGTAACCACAGGAGACCAGAAAGCGCCCAAATCATGATCGTCATTAACAACCCAACTCTCAGGACTAGGTCGAGCCTTATTATACCTAAACCGTACACAAATATACAAATGGATGAAGGATGAATGTGATAATGCTACTGACATCCAGCGGCTTCGGTTTAGGCTATTACCGAGCAGCTGGCCAGGTAGTATAACTGGATATAAAAAGCAAAGGAATATTACGATACATCGTAACAATACTCCAATATGGGCCTAACGTACACAGTGTACAGAGTCCTGAACGATATCTTATTCAGATGTCGAAATGCTGTTCTTAGGTTTGCTAGGCGCCCATATGCTGCAGTAGTTATTTGGTTGATGTGCGCCTCAGATGTGCCTGGCGTTATACTCACCCTAAAATCCTTTTCCTTGAGTGAGATTTGTAGTCTCTGTTCCCCTAGACTGTACTCCATCTGCGGTCTTTTTTGCCCTTCCCCAATCTTTATGACTTTGCACTTGGTGGGGTTGAACTCCAGGAGCCAGTTGCTGGACCAGGTCTGCAGCCTGTCCACATCCCTTTGTAGTTCTGCCTGGTTTTCGTCAGATTGAATTCTTCTCATCAACTTCACATCATCTGCAAACAGGGACACTTCTGAGTCTATTCCTTCCGTCATGTCGTTCACAAATACCAGAAACAGCACTGGTCCTAGGACTGACCCCTGTGGAACTTCGCTCGTCACAAGCGACCACTCTGACACCTCACCACGTACCATGATTAGCTGTTATCTTCCTGAGAGGTATTCCCTGAGCAATTGTAGTGCCTTCCCTTTTATCCCTGCCTGATCCTCCAGTTTCAGCACTAAGCTCTTGTGTGGAACTGTGTCAAACGCCTTCTTACAGCCCAAGAAAATGCAGTCTACCCACCCCTCTCTCTCTCTTGTCTTACTGCTGTCACCCTGTCATAGAACATAAAACTCCAGTAGGTTTGTGACACAAAATTTCCCGTCCCTAAAACCGTGCTGGCTGTCGTTGATAAGCTTATTCCTTTCTAGGTGCTCCACCACTCTTCTGATAACTTCTCCATGACTGCATACTATACATGTGTGTTTGTAAGTACATGAAAACGCTCAGGTTTTCTAATTTTCACTGTTGTATTTTTTATGTATTTGTAACCATGAGTTTAACTGTTATTTCTTCCATATGTATCCATATAAATTAGGAGATAAAACTGAGACCAAAGCTTTCTGACAAGTAATTAATTAAAGCATCTTAGGAAGACCATCATTAATAGTCAGTTTGAGTAAACACAGAAAACAACAACAGTGGTGGTGGTCTTTATATTAAGGTTCACTATGAAGAGTAACTTAATGTAAACAAGAACACAAGACGCCTGTCTTCCTAGCAAAAAAAAAATATGCTTATGTGATCATGGGGGAGCACTAAACCCACAGGATTATAAAGCGCATGTGGGGGGGGGGACTGAAGGTCTTCAGACTCAACTCAAGGAACCGGAGCACAGATCCAGTTTCCTAAATCAAGAGCCCCTCACCAGACGGGAAAAAAATCTGAAATTGACCTACCTAAACCCAGTTGAAATTTTCAACCATGTTCTCTTGTACAAACACCTTAATGTACAAACATCTTTGTAACTTAATGTACAAACATCTTTGTAACTTAATGTACAAACATCCTTGTAACTTAATGTACAAACATCCTTGTTTAAATTTTAAAGTAACAAACATCCTTGTGACTTAATATACAACACCCTTGTAACTTTTAAAGTACAAACATCCTTGTAACTTAACGTACCCAAAAATCCTTGTAACTTAACGTACAAACATCCTTGTAACTTAATGTACAAACACCCTTGTAACTTAACGTACAAACATCCTTGTAACTTAACGTACAAACATCCTTGTAACTTAACGTACAAACATCCTTGTAACTTACGTACAAACATCCTTGTTTAAATTAACGTACAAACATCCTTGTAACTTAACGTACAAAACATCCTTGTAACTTAACGTACAAAACCCTTGTAACTTAAGTACAAACATCCTTGTAACTTAACGTACAAACATCTTTGTAACTTAATGTACAAACACCCTTGTGACTTAATATACAAACATCCTTGTAACTTAACGTACAAACATCCTTGTAACTTAACGTACAAACACCCTTGTAACTTAACGTACAAACATCCTTGTAACTTAACGTACAAACACCCCTTTTAACTTAACGTACAAACATCCTTTTAACTTTAAGTTAACAAAATCCTTGTAATTAACGTCAAACATCCTTGTAACTTAACGTACAAATATCCTTGTAAACTTAACGTACAAACACCCTTGTAAAATAAAAGTACAAAAAATCCTTGTAACTTAAAAGTACAAACCCCCCCTTGTAACTTAAAAGTACAAAACACTCTTGTAACTTAACGTAAAAAACATCCTTGTAACTTAACGTACAAAAACCCTTGTAAAATTAAAGTACAAACACCTTGTAACTTAACGTACAAACACCCTTTTAACTTAAGTACAAACTTCCTTGTTTTTTTAACGTACAAACACCCTTGTAACTTAACGTACAAACACCCTTGGGAACTTAACGTACAAACACCCTTGTAACTTAAACGTACAAACATCCTTGTAACTTAAACGTACAAACACCTTGTAACTTAAAAGTACAAACACCCTTGTAACTTAACGTACAAACACCCTTGTAACTTAACGTACAAACACCCTTGTAACTTAACGTACAAACACTCTTGTAACTTAACGTACAAACATCCTTGTAACTTAACGTACAAACACCCTTGTAACTTAATAATAATAATAATAATAATATCTTTATTTTACTACAAGTACATGTACAGGGTATACAGTCCTAGCTGATAACAATGACATACTACTATATAGAAAGTCCCTTGTTATGCTCCGCATTTCGGGCAAATTAGGTCAGTGTCCCAGGATGCGACCCACACCAGTCGACTAACACCCAGGTACCCATTTTACTGATGGGGAACATAGACAACAGGTGGAAAGAAACACGTCCAATGTTTCTACTCTGGCTGGGAATCGAACCCAGGCCCTCGCCTTGTAACTTAACGTACAAACATCCTTGTAACTTAACGTACAAACATCCTTGTAACTTAACGTACAAACATCTTTGAAACTTAACGTACAAACATCCTTGTAACTTAACGTACAAACATCCTTGTAACTTAACGTACAAACACCCTTGTAACTTAATGTACGAACATCCTTGTAACTTAATGTACAAACATACTTGTAACTTAACGTACAAACATCTTTGTAACTTAACGTACAAACATCCTTGTACTTAACGTTAAAACATCTTTGTAAAATTAACGTACAAACATCTTTGTAACTTTAAAGTACAAAAAATCCTTGTAATTTAACGTACAAACATCCTTGTAACTTAACGTACAAACATCCTTGTAACTTAACGTACAAAAAACCTTGTAATTAACGTACAAACATCCCTTTTAACTTTACGTACAAACACCCTTGTAAACTTAACGTACAAACATCCTTGTAACTTAACGTTTCAAACATCCTTGTAACTTAATGTACAAACATCCTTGTAACTTAACGTACAAACATCCTTGTAACTTAACGTACAAACATCCTTGTAACTTAACGTACAAACATCCTTGGAACTTAACGTACAAACACCCTTGTAACTTAACGTACAAACATCCTTGTAACTTAACGTACAAACATCCTTGTAACTTAACGCACAAACATCCTTGTAACTTAACGTACAAACATCCTTGTAACTTAACGTACAAATATCCTTGTAACTTAACGTACAAACACATTTGTAACTTAACGTACAAACATCCTTCTAACTTAACATACAAACATCCTTGTAACTTAACGTACAAACATCCTTGTAACTTAACGTACAAACATCCTCGTAACTTAACGTACAAACATCCTTGTAACTTAACGTACAAATATCCTTGTAACTTAACGTACAAACACATTTGTAACTTAACGTACAAACACATTTTGTAAACTTAACCGTACAAACATCCTTCTAACTTAACATACAAACTTTCCTTGTAACTTAACGTACAAACACCCTTGTAACTTAACGTACAAACATCCTTGTAACTTAACGTACAAACATCCTCGTAACTTAACGTACAAACACCCTTGTAACTTAACGTACAAACATCCTTGTAACTTAACGTACAAACACCCTTGTAACTTAACGTACAAACATCCTTGTAACTTAACGTACAAACATCCTCGTAACTTAACGTACAAACATCCTCGTAACTTAACGTACAAACACCCTTGTAACTTAACGTACAAACATCCTTGTAACTTAACGTACAAACACCCTTGTAACTTAACGTACAAACATCCTTGTAACTTAACGTACAAACATCCTTGTAACTTAACGTACAAACATCCTTGTAACTTAACGTACAAACACCCTTGTAACTTAACGTACAAACATCCTTGTAACTTAACGTACAAACATCCTCGTAACTTAACGTACAAACACAGTTTCAATGGTTAATAACGTGAATTCCAGAAAGGTAAATGTCTTAAAGTACCTTAAAAAGAGAAGATCTTAGAAAGATAATATTGTATAATATGATAAATGAAGTTGTTAGTGTTAGCATCAAAATGTAGTTCAGTTATCAACGTTGTGTAAGTCAAGCAATTCTTTAACAGCTGAAATTTTATTTCGGATGGAAGAGACGGATCCCCACCTTGATATCCACAGTACAGGTATACCTGGAATATACCTGCAGAGGGTTTCTGGGGTCAACGCCCCCCTGGGTCGGTCTGAGACCTCGTGGTGCATCAGGGTTTGATCAACCAGGTTGTTGCTGCTGGTCGCACGCAAACTGATGTACGAACCACAGCCAGGCTGGTAAAGTTACTCCAAACATTAAATCAAATGTTATGGCGTCATATTACTTCCTCTTAGATTTTATGGCTTTCCAGATGTTATTATTTATGCTTCCGTTTTTTATATTTTTGTTGAATTTGCTTGTTTAATTGTTTATCTTCCCACCAATTATCGTTTATCTTCCCACCAATTATCGTTTATCTTCCCACCAATTATCGTTTATCTTCCCACCAATTATCGTTTATCTTCCCACCAATTGGATTTACTTAAAAATTAACTTTGAAAGCATCAAGACATTGTAAACATTGTAAACATTGTAAACATTGTAAACATTGCAAACATTGTAAACATTGTAAACATTGTAAACATCGTAAACATTGTAAACAATGTAAACATTGTAAACAATGTAAACATCGTAAACATTGTAAACAATGTAAACATTGTAAAAAAATGTAAACATCGAAACATTGTAAACAATTGTAAACATTGAAAACATTGTATAAACATTGTAAACACCGAAAACATTGTAAACAATGTAAACATTGTAAACATTGTAAACATTGTAAACACCGTAAACATTGTAAACAATGTAAACATTGTAAACATTGTAAACAATGTAAACATCGTAAACATTGTAAACAATGTAAACATCGTAAACATTGTAAACAATGAAAAACATTGTAAACATTGTAAACATTGTAAACATCGTAAACATTGTAAACAATGTAAACATTGTAAACAATGTAAACATTGTAAACATTGTAAACATTGTAAACAATGTAAACATTGTAAACATTGTAAACATTGTAAACAATGTAAACATTGTAAACAATGTAAACATCGTAAACATTGTAAACAATGTAAACATTGTAAACATTGTAAACAATGTAAACATTGTAAACATTGTAAACATTGTAAACATCGTAAACATTGTAAACAATGAAAACATTGTAAACTTGTATTAAACATTGTAAACATTGTAAACATTGTAAACACCATAAACATTGTAAACAATGTAAACATTGTAAACATTGTAAACAATGTAAACATCGTAAACATTGTAAACAATGTAAACATCGTAAACATTGTAAACAATGTAAACATTGTAAACATTGTAAACATTGTAAACATCGTAAACTTTGTAAACAATGTAAACATTGTAAAACAATGAAACATTGTAAACATTGTAAACATTGTAAACAATGTAAACTGTAAACATTGTAAACATTGTAAACAATGTAAACATTGTAAACAATTGTAAACATCGTAAACATTGTAAACAATTTTAAACATTGTAAACATTGTAAACAATGTAAACATTGTAAACATTGTAAACATTGGTAAACATCGTAAACATTGTAAACAATGTAAACATGTAAACATTGTAAACATTGTAAACATGAAACATTGTAAAAAAGGGTAAACATTGTAAACAATGTAAACATCGTAAACATTGTAAACAATGTAAACATTGTAAAACATTGTAAACATCCGTAAACATTGTAAACAATGTAAACATTGTAAACATTTTAAACATCGTAAACTTTTGGTAAACAATGTAAACCATTGTAAACAATGTAAACATCGTAAACATTGTAAACAATGTAAACATTGTAAACATTGTAAACAATGTAAACATAGTAAACATTGTAAACAATGTAAACATTGTAAACATTGTAAACATTTTTAAACATTGTAAACATCGTAAACATTGTAAACAATGTAAACATTGTAAACAATGTAAACATCGTAAACATTGTAAACAATGTAAACATTGTAAATAATGTAAACATTGTAAACATTGTAAACATTCTAAACATCGTAAACATTGTAAACAATGTAAACATTGTAAACATTGTAAACATTGTAAACATTGTAAACATTGCAAACATTGCAAACATCGTAAACATTGTAAACAATGTAAACATTGTAAACATTGTAAACTTTTGTAAACATTGAAAACATCGTAAACATTGTAAACAATGTAAAACATTGTAAACAATGTAAACATCGTAAAAAATGAAAAACAATGAAACATTGTAAACAATGTAAAAAAAAAATGTAAACAATGTAACATCGTAAAAAATTGAAAAACAATGTAAACATTGTAAACAATGGTAAACATTGTAAACAATGTAAACATTGTAAACAATGTAAACATCGTAAACATTGTAAACAATGTAAACATTGTAAACAATGTAAACATCGTAAACAATGTAAACATTGTAAACAATGTAAACATTGTAAACAATGTAAACATTGTAAACAATGTAAACATTGTAAACAATGTAAACACTGTAAAAAAATTGTAAACAATGTAAAAAATGAAAAACAATGTAAACATTGTAAACAATGTAAAACATTGAAAAACAATGTAAACTGTAAACATTGAAAACAACGTAAACATTGTAAACAATGTAAACATTGTAAACAATGTAAATATCGTAAACATTGTAAACATTGTAAACAATATAAACATTGTAAACATCGTAAACATTGTAAACATTGTAAACAATGTAAACATTGTAAACAATGTAAACATTGTAAACAATGTAAAACATTTTTAAACAATGTAACCATTGTAAAACAATGTAAACATTGTAAACATTGTAAACAATGTAAACATTGCAAACATGTAAAACATTGTAAACAATGTAAACATTGTAAAAAAATGAAAAACATTGTAAACATTGTAAACATTGTAAACATTGTAAACAGTGTAAACATTGTAAAAAATGTAAACATTGTAAACAATGTAAACATCGTAAACATTGTAAACAATGTAAAACATTGTAACATTGTAAAACAATGTAAACAAAGTAAACATAGTAAACATTGTAACAATGTAAACATTGTAAACATTGTAAACTTTGGGTAAACATCGTAAACATTGTAAACAATGTAAACAATGTAAACATCGTAAAACATTGTAAACAATTAAAACATTGTAAACATTGTAAACATTGTAAACATTGTAAACAATATAAACATTGTAAACATTGTAAACATTGTAAACACTGTAAACATTGCAAACATCGTAAACATTGTAAACAATGTATACATTGTAAACAATGTAAACATCGTAAACATTGTAAACAATGTAAACATTGTAAACAATGTAAAAAATTTGAAAACCCATTGTAAACAATGTAAACATCGTAAACATTGTAAACAATGTAAACATTGTAAACAATGTAAACATCGTAAACATTGTAAACAATGTAAACATTGTAAACAATGTAAACACTGTAAACAATGTAAACACTGAAACATTGTAAACAATGTAAACATCGTAAACAATGTAAACATCGTAAACAATGTAAAAAATTGTAAACAATGTAAAAAATTGTAAACAATGTAAACATTGTAAACAATGTAAACATTGTAAAACAATGTAAACACTGAAAACATTGTAAACAATGTAAACATTGTAAACAATGTAAACATCGTTAAACAAGTAACATTGTAAAAAAAATGTAAACATTGTAAACAATGCAAACATTGTAAACATTGTAAACAATGTAAACATTTTTAAACAATTTGTAAACATCGTAAACAATTGTAAACATTGTAAACAATATAAACTTTGTAAACATGTAAACATTGTAAACATTGTAAACAATGTAAACATTGTAAACAATGTAAAACATTGTAAACAATGTAAACATTGTAAACCATGAAAAACATTGTAAACAATGTAAACATTGTAAACATTGTAAACAATGAAAACATTGCAAACAATGTAAACATTGTAACAATGTAAACATTGTAAAAATATAAACTTTGTAAACATTGTAAACATTGTAAACATTGTAAAAAATGTAAACATTGTAAACAATGTAAACATTGTAAACATTGTAAACATTGTAAACATTGTAAACAATGTAAACATTGTAAACAATGTAAACATCGTAAACATTGTAAACATTGTAAAACAATATAAAAAATTGTAAACATTTTTAAACAATGTAAACATTGTAAACAATGTAAACATTGTAAACAATGTAAACATTGTAAACAATGTAAACATTGTAAACAATGTAAACATTGTAAACATTGTAAACAATGTAAACATTGCAAACAATGTAAACATTGTAAACAATGTAAACATTGTAAACAATGTAAACATTGTAAACATTGTAAACATTGTAAACATTGTAAACAATGTAAACATTGTAAACAATGTAAACATTGTAAACATTGTAAACATTGTAAACATTGTAAACAATGTAAAAAATTGTAAACATTGTAAACAATGAAAAACATTGTAAACATTGTAAACATTGTAAACATCGTAAACATTGTAAACAATGTAAACATTGTAAACAATGTAAACATTGTAAACATTGTAAACATTGTAAACAATGAAAAACATTGTAAACATTGTAAACATTGTAAACAATGTAAACATTGTAAACAATGTAAACATCGTAAACATTGAAAAACAATGTAAACATTGTAAACATTGTAAACTTGTAAACATTGTAAACATCGTAAACATTGTAAACAATGTAAACATTGTAAACATTGTAAACATTGTAAACATTGTAAACATTGTAAAAAATGTAAACATTGTAAACAATGTAAACATCGTAAACATTGTAAACAATGTAAACATTGTAAACATTGTAAACATCGTAAACATTGTAAACAATGTAAACATTGTAAACATTGTAAACATTTTAAACATCGTAAACATTGTAAACAATGTAAACATTGTAAACAATGTAAACATCGTAAACATTGTAAACAATGTAAACATTGTAAACATTGTAAACAATGTAAACATAGTAAACATTGAAAAACAATGTAACATTGTAAACATTGTAAACATTGTAAACATCGTAAACATTGTAAACAATGTAAACATTGTAAACAATGAAAAACATCGTAAACATTGTAAACAATGAAAAACATTGTAAACAATGTAAACATTGTAAACATTGTAAACATTCTAAACATCGTAAACATTGTAAACTTTTGTAAACTTTGTAAACATTGTAAACATTGTAAACATTGTAAAACATTGCAAACATCGTAAACATTGTAAACAATGTAAACATTGTAAACAATGTAAACATCGTAAACATTGTAAACAATGTAAACATTGTAAACAATGTAAAAAATGTAAACATTGTAAACAATGTAAACATCGTAAACATTGTAAACAATGTAAACTTTTGTAAACAATGTAAACATTGTAAACAATGTAAACATTGTAAACAATGAAAACACTGTAACATTTAAACAATGTAAACATTGTAAAAAATTGTAAACATCGTAAACAAGTAAACCCATTGTAAACAATGTAAACATTGTAAACAATGTAAACATTGTAAACAATGTAAACATTGTAAACAATGTAAACACTGTAAACATTGTAAACAATGTAAACATTGTAAACAATGTAAACATCGTAAACAATGTAAACATTGTAAACAATGAAAAACATTGTAAACAATGTAAACATTGTAAACATTGTAAACAACGTAAACATTGTAAACAATGAAACATTGAAAAAAATTTGTAAATATCGTAAAACATTGTAAACATTGTAAACAATATAAACATTGTAAACATCGTAAACATTGTAAACATTCTAAACAATGAAAACCCATTGTAAACAATGAAACTTTTGTAAAAAATGTAAACATTGAAAAACAATGTAAACTTTGTAAACAATGAAAACATTGTAAACAT
>NC_069412.1:46388494-46409514 GCF_026875155.1 Cherax quadricarinatus
CAACACGGTTGCAGGGACGGGAAATTCTGTGACACAAACCTACTGGAGTTCTATGACAGGGTTACAGCAGTAAGACAAGAGAGAGAGGGGTGGGTAGACTGCATTTTCTTGGATTGTAAGATGGCGTTTGACACAGTTCCACACAAGAGATTAGTGTAAAAACTGGAGGACCAGGAAGGAATAACAGGGAAGGCACTACAATGGATCAGGGAATAAATGTAAGGAAGACAGCAGTGAGTCATGCTACGCGGCAAGGAGTCAGAGTGGGCACCTGTGACCAGCGGGGTCCCACAGGGGTCAATCCTAGGACCGGTGCTGTTTCTGGTATTTGTGAACGACATGACGGAAGGAACAGACTCCGAAGTCTACGTGTTTGCAGAAGATGTGATGTTGATAAGAAGAATTCAATGAGACGAGGACCAGAAAGAACTACAAAGGAATCTGGACAGGCTGCAGACCTGGTCTAGCAATTGGTTCCTGGAGCTCAACCCCACCAAGTGCAAAGTTATGAATTATTATTATTATTATAATCAAAAAGAAGCGCTAAGCCACAAGGGCTATACAGCGCAAAGTTATGAAGATTGGGGAAAGGCAAAGAAGACCGTAGACGGAGTACAGTCTGGGGGGGGATAGAGACTAGAAGCCTCACTCAAGGAAAAAGATCTTGGGGTGAGTATAACACCAGGCACATCTCCTGAAGCGCACATCAACCAAATAACTGCTGCAGCATATGGGCGCCTAGCAAACCTCAGAACAGCATTCCGACATCTTAATAAGAAATCGTTCAGGACCCTGTACACCGTGTACGTTAGGCCCATATTGGAGTATGCGGCACCAGTTTTGAACCCACACCTAGCCAAGCACGTAAAGAAACTAGAGAAAGTGCAAAGGTTTGCAACAAGACTAGTCTCAGTACACTACACATACAATACACACCTTGATCATAGTTATGAGTGACTTTAAAAAGCTTTACCTGCTCCAGCAGGAACACTAAGACAGCTCTCGTCGTCTTCTGCTACATTAGAAACTCCCCAAGCAGCAGAGACTGCGACATGTACCAGACTGCCACACACACACATAATTGATTATAACTGCTTTTTTTTCATTAAACCTAACTTGAGGTAGGCATCATTTTAATATGCACAAAATATCAACGACTGAACGGATACACAATTATGCTAAAAAAAAAAATTAAAAAAAAAAAAAGTGAATATACCCGCTACCCATCACTTGATACACTCTGATGCTGGAGCAGATCTGACAACCTCTTTGAATGTAGATCCGTAATTAATGTTAATGGAAAAACATGAAGTGTTAAGAGGAGAGAATTCTCCTACTTTGTTGACAAATGGTATTTTAAATAACACTGATGTAATGTTATACCTGAGAATCAAAAAAAAAAAAAAAGGCTAGAGTGAACCTTCATGTGTATATATTTAAGATTTGTTCTAGTGTGACCTCTGTATCTGTTATTATGCATAACTTTATTATGGTGGGCGAAATGTTCTTAAAGTTACGTCACGATGTGTAAGAATCTCACTGATGTAAATAATGTATATTTGTACCTTATTTGTATTGTTAATAGAAGTAAATAATGAATCTGAAAGTCACAGGAATTCAGTAAGAAACAACAATTACAAAGTTTGAATGGATACTGAGTGAATGTGAGTGAAGAACATATTATAACTGTGATTACGAGTGCAGAGTTTGTGATCAGTCTCAGCAGTGATATAATGTGAAGAACACATTATAACAGTGCTGAGAATGATCAAGTTATAACTTGATTGTTAATTTTCTTCATCATAAACTACATCACACAACGTATTTCGTCAGACACTGATATTTGGTACTTTAGGTAATATTACTGTTACCTGATGTGTTGTAGGCAGTTAACATTGTTCAATCGTTCAACAAACATTTCTCTATATCACCTGAGAACACAAACTACAAGATCAGTTAGAAATAACTGATCTTGTAGTTCTATGTTATGTCCTTATGTCCTATCAGTTAGAAATAAATGATCTTAGTAACACTTACATGTTCGTGAGTGATTCTTATTTAATTACATTTATTCGAGTGTATTTACATGTGTCAGCAAACATTCAACTTCTTGACTCTTAACAAGTCAGAGATTCAAAAAAGAATTAATAGTGTTATTTTATTTTCCATTGTGAGACTAGAAATTACAATAATTGATGTCAACATCAGTTACCTTAATTACTCACAAACTTTTTGCTATATTAAATTACAAAGTGTTAATATATTAAAAAATAGGTGATGCTTTGTGCTATTTAAAAAGGTGAAGAGACATTTTTTGCAGGACAGTCTTTGCATGGAAGAAAGTGCAGTGATTGACCAGTGACTTGGTCACTGCACTCTGTGGCAATGTGTGCTAATGTACTCTACACTCCCATACCCACTTAGTATTCATTAACAATGTGCAATAATGTTTCTGGCTTCTCACATTCAACACACTTTCACAATGTGCAATAATATGTTGTACACTCACACGCTCACTCGGCTAACAAAACAGCTTCTTATCAGAAGGAAAAAAACAGGAACTGTTTAGTACACTGAGGGGGCGTTGATGTGTGAACCCAAACACAGCATTGAGAGGGACATGAAGAGCTGTGAACCCCAAATCACAGCATTTGAGGGGGACGTTGAGAGCTGTGAACCCCAAACACAGCATTTGAGGGGGACGTTGAGAGCTGTGAACCCCAAACACAGCATTTCCTCAAAGAGGAACTTAACTCTTCAAATGTAGCCTCACCATGAAGCATTACCCATATATGATATTAGAACAAATGTTTTAATATCATTATATACAGACAGATGTAATTACAGAGAGGGACACACAGAAATCTGTGCTGTGTAAATACATCCACCCGGGTAGACTCGTACCGTAGTCCAGCCAGAAGAGAAGAACTTCTCGTCCGGTTACACCACCATGGTGAGGCCAATTATTTAAAAATTTATTCTTCTATTTATATGTCGTAGTTTGCAATCTGTTAAAGTTAATTTTATGCATGTCTCTGTATATAACATAATCGTCTTTGTATCTTCTGTGTTAACATGTATAACAGTTTGGTGTATGTATTGTGTTACTATGTATAACAGTGTGATCTCTGTATCTCTAGTGTTATTATGCAGAACTTTATTATACTGGGCGAAATGTTCTTATAATAAGTTACTTCACGAGGTATAAGAGATAAGTAAATAATGAATCTGAATGTCACAGGAATTCAGTTAGAAACAACAATTACATGATTTGTATAGAGGTACTGAGTGTATATGTGAGTGAAGAAAACATTATAACAGTGTTAATGAGTGCAGAGTGTGTATGTTGTGAGAACAACTCCATGCAGCACTGCCCATATGTAATATCAATATATACAGGCAGATATAATAACAGGGGAGGTCACATGTCCTCCCATGTTATTACATGTGATCACTGTATCCCTGTAAACCTGGTCCAGCCAGAAGAGAGGAACCTCCCAGCCAGCCACATCATCTGTTTTTCATCTGATCCTTTTATTTATGAGTTACATTTGTTTATTTTTTTTTACTTTGCTATGTATAACAGGGTGATCATTATATCTCTGGTGTTACGATGTATAACAGCTTGATCACTCTCTGGTGTTACAACAATGTCATCACTGTATCTCCGGTATTACTGTGTAAAACAACGTAATCTTTGTATCTCTGGCGTTACTATGAATAACAGTGTGATCCTCTTGATTCTACTGTTACTATGTGTAACAGTGTGGTACTTGTATCTTTGGTGTTACTATGTATAAGAATATGGTCTTCATGTATCTTTTGTTACTAAGTATAACAGAGATCATTACATTTCTGTGTGGTCAGTTCATCTCCGGGTCATGTGTTAAGGAGGTCATGTGTGTTTTGTGTGTGAGCTGAAACAATTGGTGATTTTCAGTCTGGTCCTCGAGCGAAAAAAGTGCTGAAAAACTGCATGTGAGCAGCAAAGTGCATTTACACATTCCTAAAAATACTTCAAGAAAATACGAGTGCGCTTGGAGAACAAAAGAACATAGTGTTTAGTGTAGTTGCAAGTTAAAGCAATAACTGTACAGCTGGTACTGAGGAACCTTCCCATGTCACCGTAAAGAAGGATTGTTGGTGATGAAAAACTGAATGTAAAACAAAGGGAGAAGGTCAGTAAGATCATTGGTTACAGCACAAAATTCCAAACACTTAAATCAAACTAATGAAGTATTGAAAACTACGAGAAAACATTGATGAGTACACACACAGGAGGGCGCACACACACACACACATACACCCCCCCACACACACACACACACACACACACACACTTACACCCACACCCACACACACACACACACACACCGTGTATGTCAGGCCCATACTGGAGTATGCAGCACCTGTTTGGAACCCGCACTTGATAAAGCACGTCAAGAAACTAGAGAAAGTACAAAGGTTTGCGACAAGGTTAGTTCCAGAGCTAAGGGGAATGTCCTATGAAAAAAGATTAAGGGAAATCGGCCTGACGACACTGGAGGACAGGAGGGTCAGGGGAGACATGATAACGACATATAAAATACTGCGTGAAATAGACAAGGTGGACAAAGACAGGATGTTCCAGGGAGGGGACACAGAAACAAGAGGCCACAATTGGAAGTTGAAGACACAAATGAGTCAGAGAGATATTAGGAAGTATTTCTTCAGTCATAGAGTTGTAAGGCAGTGGAATAGCCTAGAAAATGACGTAGTGGAGGCAGGAACCATACACAGTTTTAAGACGAGGTTTGATAAAGCTCATGGAGCGGGGAGAGAGAGGGCCCAGTAGCAACCGGTGAAGAGGCGGGGCCAGGAGCTAAGACTCGACCCCTGCAACCACAAATAGGTGAGTACATACACACAGTAAATGAAATGATGGAAATAGTGACCCCTAAGTGCAGGGAGGCAGAGGAGAGGTTCATACCAAAGGGCAACAGAAAAAATGTTAATACCAGAGTGAGCCCATGGTTTAACTGTAGGTGTAAAGAGGCCAAAGCCAAGTGTGCTAGAGCATGGAAAAGATATAGAAGGCAAAGGACTCAAGAGAACAAGGAGCTGAGCAGAAGAAGCAGAAACGAATATGCAAGGATAAGGAGAGAGGCCCAGAGGCAATACGAGAACGACATAGCATCAAAAGTCAAATCTGAACCAAAGTTGTTATACAGTCACATTAGGAGAAAAACAACAGTCAAGGACCAGGTAATCAGGTTGAGGAAAGAAGGAGGGGAGCTGACGAAGAGTGACCAAGAAGTATGTGATGAACTAAACAAAAGATTTAGAGAAGTATTCACAATAGTCAGGAATGCTTCCAGCAAACTGTGGAGGTAGGGTGCACCAGCAGGTACTGGACACAATACACATAACCAAGGTAAAGGTGAAGAAACTGCTAGACGAGCTTGATACCTCAAAGGCGGTGGGCCCAGATAATATATCTCCATGGATACTGAGAGAGGGAGTAGAGGAACTGTGTGGGCCGCTAGCGGCAATGTTCACTAAATCTATCGAAACTGGGCAGTTGCCTGAGGCGTGGAAAACAGCGCATGTAGTTCCAATTTTTAAGAAAGCAGACAGACAGGCAGCGTTAAACTACAGTCCAGTGTCACTGACTTGTGTAGTATGTAAAGTCATGGAAAAGATTATCAGGAGAAGAGTGGTGGAACACATTGAAAAGATTGGTCTCATACATGACAGTCAGCATGGCTTCAGAGATGGGAAATCCTGTGTCACAAATCTACTTGAGTTGTATGATAAGGTAACAAAAGTAAGACAGGAGAGAGAGGGATGGGAAGACTGCATCTTTTTAGACTGCAAGAAAGCTTTTGACACAGTACCACACAAGAGACTGGTGCAAAAATTAGAGGAGCAGGCAAAAATAACAGGGAAAGTACTGCAGTGGATCGGGGAATACCTGACAGGAAGGAAACAACGAGTGTTGGTACGTACTGAAGTGTCGGAGTGGGCGCATGTGTCGAGTGGGGTTCCACAAGGTTCAGTCCTAGGCCAGATGCTCTTTCTTGTATACGTGAATGACATGGTGGAAGGAATAGATTCAGACGTACAGTGCATGCACTCTGAAGGAGAGGTGGAGATACGTTCCAGTTATGAAACTGTAGGATCGTCACGCCTCTGGCACGGCAGTGATGGAGGGAGTGATGATGAAAGTGTTTCTCCTTATTTTTGGGGTCACCCTGACACGATGAGAAACTGCCTACTTGTTCAGGAAAATATTTAACATAAACGAGAGTAGGTGTGTTGAGAGTGTGAGAGCGATCTTCCTGGCGCTGATGCTCACCAAAACAACTCAGAGACAATGGAGAACTTTTCCAGTAACAATTTTTTTTACAATCGTTAACAATATTATTTGATACTTTTTAACCCATTTACTAGTCTAGTATTAGTACCAGTTAGAGAGGAAATGCTGACTTTTATGCGAACTTTAGTAATTTAGTAGTGTAATTCACACTCTTCAGTGTACTACCTGCTACCTTCATGTGCAGAAACTTCTCATAAGTTATTAGATAATATATATATATATATATATATATATATATATATATATATATATATATATATATATATATATATATATATATATGCAAACACTCGCAGACAGGTGATCTTAACTATGCAAGACAAGCCACAAGGAGTGGAAATCTTCAGCTCGAGTACTTTCACATTTTTCAGTGCGTAATCAGGAACTATGCAATGTTGCAAGGCTGCAACTGAAGGAGGTGACATTTTCTCAGAATAGCGCAGTACAGGTCTGTAACCTGCTGCTGCCTCTGTCAGAATTGTGAAGGATGAATATTATAGCATTAGAAAAAATTCCACAAGCACTGGTATTGTAATAGCCTCAATGAAATTAATGTGGCAATAATAAAAAATCGACCATATTCCGCTATGACATCAATAACTTTACACATTTAAATATATTGTCAGTGATGTAACTCATAAGATACATACCAGTAAATGGTAACAAAGATAATTATTCTTTATCAAGGTTACAGAGACAAGTAGGAATTTTAGGACACCTAGGTCGCAAAAAATGTCCCCCTTCGATACCTACTACTGTCATATCCACAACTCACTCTTGACTTATATTAATTTCAAATGAAATGTACATCACCAGGAATTCTGGAAAAAACATCAATATAAATATGTGGACTGTATATTTAATTTAAAATGTGAATACATATACAGTGAAGGAGCATTTATAATAATAAGACTCACCAATTAGTCTGGAGATTACGCTGTTCATACCAATCCATCTGCCTAAATATGAAGAAAATACTGGCCAGAATCTCAACATAAATAGACATGACTTAGCTGGGGTTCCAAAGCTGTCCTGTCCATCTGCTTAATGCTCACGTTATGCAGGACTGGAAATCCAACAATTTTGGCTCCTATTTGAGAGGTTTTAAGCCCAATATAACCCCTAGAGCGACGAAAATTTATGCACATTTCACTAACGTGCTTTTACCACATTCAAAACAATGGCGTCTCTCCCCTGCTCGTCAGCGCAGGTGCAGAGCTTCCCTGTCGGTTCTATTCTTTAAAACACACTTTAGAGCAAATCCTAGGGTGTTGAGATTGGGTTTAGGAGGTACAGGTATTCTAAATGGAGAAGTTTGTAGTTGAATTATAACAGGGATATAAGAACATAAGAACATAAGAACGAAGGAACACTGCAGAAGGCCTACTGGCCCATGCGAGGCAGGTCCAAGTCTCCTACCGGCTTAAGCCAATGCACCCAAACCTAGTCAGTCAGGTCACATTGACTTAAAAGGATACAACGGCCAAACCGACCCTTGGTAGCACAAGCTATCAGGTCTAACTCACACCACCCAATCACTCATGTATTTATCCAACCTATTTTTGAATGACACAAGTTCTGGCCTCTATAACGGTACTTGGGAGTTTTTTCCACTCATCCAAACTCTATTACCAAAAGTTACTTTCCCATATCTTCCTGAATCTGAATTTTCCAACTTAAAACCATTGCTGCGAGTCCTGTCTAGGCTAGATATTTTCAGCACACTATGTACACCACTTTATTTATTCCTGTCTTCCATTTATCACCTCATCATATCCCCCTAATTACTATCGTCTTTCTAGAGAGTGCAGATTCAGGGCCTTAGTCTATCCTTTAAAGGGAAGGTTTCTGATACATGGGATCAACTTGTCATCCTCTTTGTACATTTTCCAGAGATTATGATCCATTCGTAATAAGGTGACCAAAACTGTGCCATGCTAATCTAAATGGGCTAACCAAGGATGTATAGGTTGAAGAACAACCTGGACTCCTATTATTATGCTTCTTGATATGAAGCCAAGGATTCTATTAGCTTTATTGCGAACACTATGCACTGTTGTCTTGGTTTCAGATTACTGCTAACCAGAACTCCAGTAAAAGGACACAAGTGCAACTAATGTGACATTTATTGTGGCAACGTTTCGCTCTCCAGGAGCCTTATCAAGCCATTATCAAGCCAAGTGCAACCATAGTTGCACTTGTGTCCGTTGACTTTACATATTGTGCGGTATTCTCCACTTATTACAATCACGGGTGATGGTCACGATCCTACGTTTCCACCAGGGGAGCACGACAATGAAAGAGGTCACAGTCTTTGTTTGTCAGGACTATATCTGGTATTCCTGGATGAGGACCAATATACGATTTAAAGAATGGGCCATGAAATGACAAGTTTCTGGCTGTCATGACATTAAACAGTTGCTTTCCTTTCAAGTCGCCCAGTGGATTACCAACTCCACAGTTAAAGAGAGCAGGGTGATGAGCATTAAAATCTCCCGCTAGAATTGTAGGAATAATTCTGCTTAATATCCTATGTAGGGGAATAGACTCTATATATGGTTATCTAGGGGGAAAATATCCAGTTCCTATCAATAGTTGGCCATGAGACGTCGTCAGTTCTATTGCAAGAATGTTATCTTCATCAACGTGAATATTTCTAAATGCATAGCCTAATTTAACTAAGATGGCTACACCACTATACGGTCCTCTCGATTTCTCCACAGTAGAGTAACCACGTAATTTAATATGTTGATCAACTCTTGCAGCTGTCTCATTCAAGAGTATAACATCGGGATTGTAATTATGTAGTTCAGCTTCAAGCAGGTAACGGTTATTAAAAAAATGTTGAACATTAAGTTGGAAAATTGTAATCCCCATTATTTCTTACACTTCGCGCGTGTACTGCGGACTGAACGTCTGCAAGTAATGTCTTGTTTGATATACACACTATCCCTGCTGGACTCGTCAAGGGGAGGAGGGAAATTCTGAAGTTGCTTGTGTATTAAAAGTGTCACCATCCTCACTAGAGTTGGTAATATTAACAGAATCATTAGAGTCATCATCAGAAAACTGAGGTGTGATATTCCCAGTTTCAGGAAGCAGAGGCTCGTGAGAGTTAATGGGAGACTGTAGAGGTTCCAAGGGAAAATTTGGTAGGCTAGGTGAATTACCTTGGGAAAGTTCCTGCTCTTGTTCAACAGGATCAGCTGCAATAGCGGAAGAGTAAGCACCACTCTCTGGGACATGGGTAGGGTTAGGTAGTGACTCATCGGGCTGAGGGGAGTTGACAACCTGGGTATGCGAGGCGGGTGAGCCCTGAACAAGGGATGAATTAGGCGTATTTGTAGAGGTAGAGTAGGGCACATACTTCCTGTCTTGAGAGGGCTGGGCCATAATAACCCTAACATTATCTGGGATAGTAATGGGACTGATCCCATTAGCCATTAACAAATCATTGAAAATATTAGAGCAGAGTTGAATATCACCACCTGCTATATCCTTGGCCATCATGTACA
This sequence comes from Cherax quadricarinatus, assembly GCF_026875155.1. Lineage (NCBI taxonomy): Eukaryota > Metazoa > Arthropoda > Malacostraca > Decapoda > Parastacidae > Cherax > Cherax quadricarinatus. The sequence goes on from NC_069412.1 coordinate 46,398,368, forward strand.
TTAGTTGAGCTCTTGTCATATCCCTGGCTGAGGACCCCTAAGACATGGGGAGTGAGGATGAACCTTGTTGTTGCGTTTGTGTATGTTGTAGGTGAGGGTTAGATTGGGGCACTCTAAGAGGGAGCCGGTGGAAGAGACCTGAGGAGTACCGCTAGATCCAGGCAAAGCTGGGAAGGAAGTTTGGGACATTGTTGGAGGTGCCTGGGGAATGGTCTTCGAAGAATTGGATAGTTTCTTGGCTTCTAGAATTTTCTGAATTACCTTTTTCCTTTCAGGACAGATAGGAGAAATAGCATGGTGTTTTCCATTGCAAAAGACACACTTGGGCTTAGTTTTGTTACGGCAATCTCTAAAAGAATGTTGACCAGAGCATATGCTGCAAATCAGTGATTGGCTACTGCATTTGTTGGTGGTATGGCCAAATGTATAACATTTAAAACATTGTGTAACACTGACAAACCGTTCAAGAGAGATTTGGTCAGGTGTACATCTGGTGCCAAAACATTTAAAACCATTTTAACATACTAGTTTGGCTGCTTCAGGTGTCTCAAGTATTAACTTCAGTGTTACCTGGTTTTTGCCAGGTTTAGAGAATTTATATGCTTGGACAACCTTAAATTCAGAATTCTCCCTCTGAGCTCTCTCTCATGAAACTGTTAATTCTGGCCACAAACACAGTTCGTTGTGCTTGATAGCTTTCAGGTGCAATTGGGGTGATACCAAAAGTCTTAAATTGTTCTAGAACGTCCTGCTTAAGCAGTTGAAGTGTACTCTTCTTCAGACGAGAGGAGAAGTGCTGCCCCAGCGTGGGTCTGAAAAACATCCACTGGAGCAACAGTTGAATTCGAACAAATACATTCAAGAATTTCTTTCTTCGACTTTTGATTGTCATCAACACGAATTTTTACTCGTATCCGCGCCATGATGTCCTGGAAGGAACATCTGGCACAGAAGTTGCTTTAACAAAAAGGGTCTTTCTTTAGTGTTAGTCCTGACATACTATTTCAGCTGACTTATGAAGGTCAGCCCCTAAGATAGTCTACCCTCGAGTGGTGAGGGGGACAAAGGGCCCAAGGCAAAGATCGGCTGGATTTTAAAAAAACCACACGGGCTACTGGATGGTCAAAATGCCTTGTGTTAACTCGCCAAAGGCGAAGTTGCCGAAAAAGAAGATAGGAAAGTCAGAAGGATAGCAATGTAAGTAGTGTGTTAGTGTGTGGGCCAGTGTAGATGTTTGTGTGAGGGGAGGATGGGGAAGGTTGAGGGATGGGGAAGAGAGGAGTGAACAAGCAAGCAAGTCACCGCCTTACCCTCTTGATGGGATGGGGCTTGAAGTGACTGCCAGCAAGTTTCCTCTCAGCTCTGGTTGAGAACAACTCCGGATAACCCAAGAAAAATCTCGAGAAACAGTGTTCAGAGTTACTCTGATCGAGAATTACTCAGGATAACCGAAGAGCAGGAACGAAGACGTCTTCTCTCCACGGCGGCTGGACGGCGACTATTTAATAAAACATTAAACATCCACGTTCTATATTAACCTAAGAAAGAATATTACAAATAAAAATAAAGTTTCTCACCATTATATGTGTATTTTTCCGGTTTGGGGTTTGAATATTCCCAAGTGAAAATAAAAAAATCATCCACCACATTAAGTCCCCACCTAAAACATACATTATACACAATATAGGGTATAAACCTTGGTAAAAAAACCGACAATTGGTTTAGAAAGACAGTAAGCAAACCTAAACATATTTTTTAGAAAACTTTTCGGTCCTGGACCTTATCACTTCTAACTACAGAGGTCTTTCTCCCCCTTTTAAAGGGTTTTGTGCAGAGAAGAGAAGAGAAAAGAGAGAGAGAGAGAGAGAGAGAGAGAGAGAGAGAGAGAGAGAGGAAGGGAAGAAGAGAGAGTATGTACTTGAAAAACTTGGTTCATAGAGAAACAGACATAAAAACAAAAAAAAACAACAAAACAATTAATTACAGTTTCCAACATAAAACGTGAAGGTTTTCAAACAGTAATTATGCCCCAAAAAAAAGAAAAAAATACACTTCCAGCTAAAAAATGAATAAATTAAAAATTAATATTGGGTGCAATAGAAATATAAAAAGAAATCCGAAATTTTTACAAAAATGGCCAGGGCTTGGTGGGCGCCCGGGTGAGTGAGGTCTGTCATGTAGGTAGTCTGCGGGTCAAGGCGCCGGAGGATGTTACGCGGGCGCAGATTTTCTGCGTGTCCCCCCATAATAACATCTAACTGGTTTTCGTTGTTTTCTTGGGGGTTTTTGTTCTTTTTTTTCGGTTTTTCCTCTCCTTGGGTTGTTTCCTCTCCTTTGGGGTGTTTCCTCTCCTTGGGTTGTTGCCTCTTTGGGTTTTGCCCTCTCCTTGGGCGTTGTCCCTCCTTGGGTTGTTGTCCTCTCCCTTGGTTGTTGTCCCTCCCTTTGGGGTTTTCCCTCTCCCCTTTGGGTTTTTGGGTCTCCTTGGGCTGTTGCCTCTCTTGGGTTGTTGCCCTCTCCTTGGGTTGTTGTCCTCTCCTTGGGTTGTCGCCCTCTCCTTCGTTGTTGGCCTCCCTTGGGCTGTTGTCCTTCCTGGGTTGTCGCCCTCTCCTTGGGGTTTTTGGCCTCCTTGGGGGTTTTTGTCCTCTCCTTGGGTTTTTTTCCCTCTCCTTGGGTTGTTTTCCTCTCCCGGGGTATTTTCCTCTCCTTGGGTTTTTGTCCTTCCTTGGGTTGTCGCCCTCCCTTGTTGTTGGCCTCTCCTTGGGGTGTTTCCCTTTCCCGGGTTGTTGTCCTCTCCTTTGGTTGTTGGCCTCTCCCGGGTTGTTGTCCCCTCCTTGGGTTGTTGTCCCCTCCTTCGGTGTTGTCCCTCCTTGGGTTTTTTGTCCTCTCCTTGGGTTGTTGTCCTCTCCTTGGGTTGTTGTTCTGTTATTCGGTTTGTTGTCCTCTCCTTGGGTTGTTGTCCTCTCCTTGGGTTGTTGTCCTCTCCTTGGGTTGTTGTTCTGTTATTCGGTTGTTGTCCTCTCCTTGGGTTGTTGTCCTCTCCTTGGGTTGTTTGTCCTCTCCTTGGGTTGTTGTTCTGTTATTCGGTTGTTGTCCTCTCCTTGGGTTGTTGTCCTCTCCTTGGGTTGTTGTCCTCTCCTTGGTTGTTGTCCTCTCATTGGGTTGTTGTTCTGTTATTCGGTTGTTGTCCTCTCCTTGGGTTGTTGTCCTCTCCTTGGGTTGTTGTCCTCTCCTTGGGTTGTTGTCCTCTCCTTCGGTTGTTGTCCTCTCCTTGGGTTGTTGTCCTCTCCTTGGGTTGTTGTCCTCTCCTTGGGTTGTTGTCCTCTCCTTGGGTTGTTGTCCTCTCCTTGGGTTGTTGTCCTCTCCTTGGGTTGTTGTCCTCTCCTTGGGTTGTTGTCCTCTCCTTCGGTTGTTGTCCTCTCCTTCGGTTGTTGTCCTCTCCTTCGGTTGTTGTCCTCTCCTTCGGTTGTTGTCCTCTCCTTCGGTTGTTGTCCTCTCCTTCGGTTGTCCTCTCCTTGGGTTGTTGTCCTCTCCTTGGGTTGTTGTCCTCTCCTTGGGTTGTTGTCCTCTCCTTCGGTTGTTGTCCTCTCCTTGGGTTGTTGTCCTCTCCTTGGGTTTTTTGTCCTCTCCTTCGGTTGTTGTCCTCTCCTTCGGTTGTTGTCCTCTCCTTCGGTTGTTGTCCTCTCCTTCGGTTGTTGTCCTCACCTTGTGTTGTTGTCCTCTCCTTGTGTTGTGTGTTGTCTTTGTGTTGTTGTCTGGCCTTGGTCCTTGTGTTGTCTGGTCCTTGTGTTGTCCTATCCTTGTGTTAATGTCTGGTCCTTGTGTTGTTGTCTAATCCTTGTGTTGGTGACCTCAGGGAAGTGGTGAATGGTGAATATCCGAGGGGACAAGGATGGACACCTGAAGCCATGGATATGAGTGAGGCATTAATAACTTAATGATCTTCCCTTTCAGAACTTCAACATCTTCGAGAACTTCAAGAACTTCGAGAACTTCGAGAACTTCGAGAACTTCGAGACCTTCAAGAACTTCGAGAACTTCGAGACCTTCAAGAACTTCACCCTTCACCACCATTCCTTCACACTCACTGCCATTCCATCACACTCACCACCAGTCCATCACCCTCACCATCAGTCCATCACTCTCACCATCAGTCCATCGCCCTCACCACCAGTCCATCACTCTCACCACCAGTCCATCACTCTCACCACCAATCCATCACTCTCACCACCAGTCCATAATCCTCACCACCAGTTCATCACCCTCACCACCAGTCTATCACCCTTAAAACCAGTCCATCACCCTCACCACCAGTCCATCACTCTCACCACCACTCGATTATTCTCACCACCAGTCCATCACCCTCAACACTAGTCCATCACCCTCACCACCAGTCCTTCACCCTCACCACCAGTCCATCACTCTCACCACCAGTCCATCACCCTCACCTCCGGTCCATTACTCTCACCACCATCCATCACCCTCAGCACCATTCCATCACCCCATCATGGCCCATCACTCTCACCACCACTTGATTACTCTCACCACCAGTCCATCACCCCACCACCAAGTCCATCACCCTCACCACCAGTCCATCACCCTCACCACCAGTCCCATCACTCCCACCACCACTCGATTACTCTCACCACCAGTCCATCACCATCACCACCAGTCCATCACCCTCACCACAATTCCATCACCCTCACCAACAGTCCATCACCCTCACCACCAGTCCATCACTCTCACCACCAGTCCATCACTCTCACCACCAGTTAATCACCCTCACCAAGAGTTCATCACATTCGTCAGTCGTTCATCACAATCGTAAGTCGTTTATCACAATCGTCAGTCGTTCATCACAATCGTTAGTCGTTCATCACAGTCGTCAGTCGTTCATCACAATCGACAGCCGTTCATCACAAGCGTCAGTCATTCATCACAATCGTCAGTCGCTCATCACAATCGTCAATCGTTCGTAACAATCGTCAGTCGTTCATTACAAGCGTCATTCGTTCACCACAATCGTCAGTCCTTCATCACAATCGTAAGTCGTTCATTACAATCGTCAGTCGTTCATCACAATCGTCAGTCGTTCATCACAATCGTCAGTGGTTCATCACAATCGTCAGTCGTTCACCACAATCGTCAGTCGTTCATCACAATCGTAAGTCGTTCATTACAATCGTCAGTCGTTCATCACAATCGTCAGTCGTTCAGCATAATCGTCAGTCGTTCATCAAAATCGTGACTCGCTCGTCACAATCGTCACAGGATCACCACTCTCACCACCAATCCATCACCCTCACCACCAGTCCATCACCCTCACCACCCATTGATCACTCTCTCCACCAGTCCATCACTCTCACCACCAGTCCATCACCCTCACCACCAGTCAATCACCATCACCCTCACCATCAGTCCATCACTCTCACCATCAATCCATCACCTCAACACCAGTCAATCAACATCACCATCACCACCAGTCCATCACCCTCACCACCAGTCCATCACCCTCACCACCAGTCCATCACCCTCACCAACAGTCCATCACCCTCACCACCAGTCCATCATCCTCACCACCAGTCCATCACTCTCACCACCAGTCCATCACCCTCACCACCAGTCCATCACCCTCACCACCAGTCCATCACCCTCACCACCAGTCCATCACTCTCACCACCAGTCCATCACCCTCACCACCAGTCCCCTCAAACCCTCACCAACAGTCCATCATCCTCACCACCAGTCCATCACCCTCACCACCAGTCCATCACCCTCACCACCAGTCCATCACCCTCACCAACAGTCCATCACTCTCACCACCAGTCCATCACCCTCACCACCAGTCCATCACCCTCACCAACAGTCCATCACCCTCACCACCAGTCCATCACCCTCACCACCAGTCCATCACCCTCACCACCAGTCCCATCACCCTCACCACCAGTCCATCACCTCACCACCAGTCCCCTCACCCTCACCACCAGTCCATCACCCTCACCACCAGTCCATCACCCTCACCACCAGTCCATCACCCTCACCACCAGTCCATCACCCTCATCACTAGTCCATCACCCTCATCACTAGTCCATCACCCTCATCACTAGTTCATCACCATTACCGCCAGTCCATCACCCTCACCACCAGTCCATCACCCTCACCACCAGTCCATCACCCTCACCACCAGTCCATCACCCTCACCGCCAGTCCCCCATCACCCTCACAAGTCCATCCCTCCACATCCATCACCTCCCCACAACCATCACCCTCACCCCAATCCTTCACACTCACCACCATCAATCCTCTCACCCCAGCATCACCCTCCACTCACCACCAGTCTATCACCCTCACCACCAGCCCAATCCCCACCATTCACCCCCTCCCCACCAGCCCATCTCTCACCACCAGTTCATCCCCCTTTCACCCACCAGTCCATCACCCTCCCCCTAAACCAAGTCCATCACCCTCACCACCAGTCCATCACCCTCCCACCATTCCATCACTCTCCCCACCGAGTCCATCACCCTACCACCAGTCCATCACCCTCACACCATCCATCATCTCACCACAGCCCATATCTCACCCAGTCCTTCACCCTCACCACCCAGTCCATCACTCTCACCACCAGTCCATCACTCACCACCAGCCCACCCCCTCACTAAACCCACCCCACCAAAAGTCATCACCCTCACCACCAGTCCATCACCTACACCAGTCCATCACCCTCACCACCAATCATTCACCCCGCCCTCACTCTCACACCAGTCATCACCCTCACCACCAGTCCAATCCACCACCATCCATCCTCTCCCACCCCCACACCCCATCCAACCCATCTTTTCCACACCAGTTCATCACCCTCACCACCAGTCCTTCACCTCACCACCAGTCCAACACCCTCCCCACCATCGTCATTCTCACCCCCAGTACATCACCCTTACCACAGTCCATCCCTCACCCACCAGTCCATCACCCTCACCACCAGTCCCATCACCTCTCCCCACCGTCCATCCCCCCTCTCCAGCCAGTCCATCACCCTCACCACCAATCCATCCCCTCCCAACACCATCACCCTCAACCCCCAACCTTTCACCCTCACCACCAGCCCATCACCTCACCACCAGTCCTCAACCTCACCACCAATCCACCACCCTTCACACCTCACCCCCAGTCAAACCACCTTCATCACCCTCACCCAGTCCATCCCCTCTCACCACCAGTTCATCACCCTTACCACCATCAACCCACACCATTCTCACCCTCACCACCAGTCCATCCTCTCACCACCAGTTCATCACCTCACCACCCAGCCCATCACCCCACCACCAGCCCAAATCACCCTCACCACCAGTCCATCACCCTCCCCTACCATTTCCATCACTCTCACCCCATTTCCAAATCACCCCTCACAATCCACACCTACCCCAGTCCTTTCACTCTCAACCAGTCCATCCCCTCTCACACCAGTCCATCACCCTCACTACCAATCCATCTCTCTCACCACAGTTCATCACCTCCACCACCAGTCCACTCCTCTCACCACCAGTCCATCACCCTCACCACCATCATCACTCTCACCACAGTCCATCACTCCCCTCCATCCATCCCCTCACCACCAGTCATTCACCTCACCACCAGTCCATCACTCTCACCACCATCCATCCCCTCACTACCAATCCTCTTACCACCATTTCATCACCCTCACCACCAGTTCCTTCACCCTCACCACCAGTCCAACACCCTCACCACCAGTCGTCATTCTCCCCACCAGTACATCACCCTACCACCAGTCCATCACCTCACACCAGTCCTTCACCTCCTACCGTCCACACCCTCACCTGTCCATCTCCCTCCCACTAGTCCATCACTCCACCACCAGTCCATCACCCTCACCACCAGTCCATCTCCCTCACCACCAGTCCACACTCTCACCACCAGTTTCATCACCCTCTTTACCTACCCATACTCTCACCCCCAGCCATCACCCTCACCACCAGTCTTCCCCCTCCCACATCCATCGCCCTCACCATTAGTCCATCCCCTCACCACCAGTCCGTCACTCTACCACAGTCCATCACCCTCACCCCCAGTACATCACCCTCCCACCATCCATCACCCTCACCACCAGTCCATCACCCTCACTACCAACCCATCACTCTCACCACCAGCCATCCCCTCCCCACCAATCCATCACCCTCACGCCATTACATCACCCCCACCACCAGTCCATACCCTCCCACCAGTCCTCACTCTCACCACCAGTCCTCACCCTCACCACCAGTCACACCTCATACAACCCATCACCTCACCACCAGCCCATCACCCTCACACTTCCAAAACCCTACTACCAATCCATCACTCTCACCACCAGTACATCACCCTCACCACCGTCCATCACCCCCCACTACCAATCCACCCACTCTCACCACCAGTCCATCACCCTCACCACCAGTCCATCACCCTCACCCCCAGTACATCACCCTCACCACCAGTCGATCACCCTCCCCACCAGTCCATCACCTCACTACCATCATCCTCACCACCAGTCCATCACCCTCACCACCAATCCATCACCCTCACCACCATCCATCCCTCCCACCAGACCACACCCCACCACCTCTCACCCTCCCACCGTCCGTCATCTCACCACAGTCCATCACCCCCACCAGTCAATCACCACCAGTCTATCACCTCACCACCAGTCAATCCACCAGTTCATCACCCTCAACCCCAGTCAATCACCATCCCCTAATCACACATCCCCCTCACCACTAGTTCATCACCCTTCCCACCAGTTCATCACCCTACCACCAGTCCATCACTCCCCACCCGTCCATCACCTTCTCCAGTCCATCTCCCTCACCACCAGTCCATCACTCTCACCACCAGTTCATCACCCTCACTACCAATCCATCACCCCTCACCATCAGTCCATCCCCCTCACCACCAGTCCTCACCCTCACCACCAGTCCATCGCCCTCACCACTAGTCCATCACCCTCACCACCAGTCCGTCACTCTCCACCAGTCCATCACACTCACCACCAGTCCATCACCCTCACCACCAGTCCATCACCCTCACCACCAGTCCATCTCCCTCACCACCAGTCCATCACTCTCACCACCAGTCCATCACCCTCTTTACCTATGCATCACTTTAAACCACCAGTCCATCACCCTCACCACCAGTCCATCTCCCTCACCACAGTCCTTTCACTCTCACCAGCAGTCCATCACCCTCACCACCCGTCCATGTCCCTCACCACCAGTCCATCACTCTCACCCCCAGTTCATCTCCCTCACCACCAGTCCATCACTCTCACCACCAGTCCATCACCCTCACCCTCGGGTTACAATATAACAACTCAAAAGGCAAACGTTTATCTACACCGTACAATGCATAATGTGGAGTGTCACCTATAGAAACATTGTAAGCAGAATTTATAGCACACTGCACATCAGGTATAACTTCATCCCAAGTTTCACTGTTGGGATTGATAGTGGCTCTCAAGACTGAATCAAGTACTTTCTTATTGGTTCGTTCCACTAACCCATTGCTGGCAGGATGATGAGGAACAATGGTGGATTTAGAGATCTTGTACAAGATACACAAATTTTCAAGAATCTCATTACAGAATTCACCTCCATTATCTGTTACTAGGGACTTAGGGGTGGTATGCCTGCAGATAATGCGTTCTTTAAACGCTTTAGCTACTGTCTCTGCAGTCTTATCTGCAACAGGAACTAACTCACAACATCTGGTGAAGTGGTCTACCATAACACACAGATGTTTGTTGCCCTGGAGGGAACATTGGAAATTAGTTAACAGATCTAGCGCAACTCTTTCCCACGGTTCGCTAGTAGTTGGATACACTTGGATTGGATTAGGACCATTAGCATTCCCTTTATGATGCATGCAGACATTACATTTCTTAACATACTCAGAAATATCAGTTGCCATAAGAGGCCAAAAGTATTCCAATCTGGCTTGTTTTACTGAACGATCCATACCAGGGTGCGCAACACCTGGTACATCGTGAACTAGCTGTAAGGCTACATTCACTAGTGACTGTGGAATTACTAACTGGTATACTCTTCTGCTAGGGGTACCCAACTCGGCTGTTCGATACAGTAATTCTTGGTTTATGACAAAGTCACTGATGGGTGATGGTGGCTTCACAGTCAGAATAAGATCTTCCTGGAGCAGGAATCGAATCACACCAGACCACATGGGATCTGTTCTTTGAGCATTCTTTACATCTTCAACAGTAAATGGAGGGTCTGCAGTAACTATACTAACATGTCGGGATAAGCATCTGCGACTACATTTGACTTGCCAGGTAAGTGTTCAAAGGTAGGATTGAACTCTTGGATAGCCAAGGTCCATCTCGCTAACCTTCCAGTAGGTTGTTTGTTCTGGAATAGAGGTATCAGTGGAGCATGGTCAGTCAAGACATGGACAGGGTACTGATAATGTCTTGGAAGTGCTTTAAAGACCATACTATTGCTAAAGCTTCTTGCTCAGTTACTGTATAATTACGTTCAGCCTTCGTAAGGACTCGGCTAGCAAATGCAACTGCGTTGTACTTGCCATCAGTCTTCTGAGCTAGTACGGCACCTATGCCAATAGAACTAGCATCTTTTCAAGTGCGGTATATATTAGTTCTAGCATGTGTATGATAGCATCATTTGTGCTTTTATTATTCCTGAATCCAAACTGACGAGGGTTTAATATGTTGTGCGAGACGAGGTAGGAATAGATCCGTCTATGAATTAATTTTTCAAAGATTTTAGAGAGCAGTGGTAAGTTTGATATTGGTCTATAGTTTTTCAAGTCAGCTGGGTCACCTCCTTTATGGATCGGAGTGACCCTCGCTATTTTGAGGATTGTTGGGAAGGTAGATGATTCAATGGATTTGTTAAAGAGCGTTGCAATAATTGGTGACAATACTTGAGAAGCTTTTTGTACTTAAAAGCAGGCAAGTTGTTTATGTCTCCTGCCTTGTTTTTAAGGGTGTTTATGATGAGCGTAACTTCAGTGGGGTTGGTTGGAGCTAGAAATAGCGTATTTGGGTAGGTACCTATGAGTTGGTCTGATGGACGGGCGTTTGTGCTTGGTATTTTGTTTGCTAGATTTTTTCCTATGGTGGA
>NC_069412.1:46410014-46431493 GCF_026875155.1 Cherax quadricarinatus
GGAAAACGCTTACGTATTTTGCCGGGCGCCCTAGCTGCAGCAGTTATCTGTTTGATTTTCCCCTAGGAGGGGGCTCGTGTTATACTCACCCCAGATTTTTTTTCCTTTGAGTGATTTTTGCATCTTTGGCCATCTAGACAAATTTGCGCGGTCTTTTTTTTGCCCTTTCCCAATTTTCAGCTTTGCATTTGGCAGGGTTAAAACTAAAGGAGCCAGTTGCTAACAGGCTTGTACCTGTCCGGCTTTTGGCGTCCCGGGTGGGGTGGTGTGGTGGTGTGTTGTGTTTTTTGGTGTGTTGTGTGTTGTGTGGTACTCCCCAAATTTGTACTCACCAAATTTTGGGGGTTGCAGGGGAAAGACTCACTCCTGGCCCCCGCCCTTCACCGTGCTAACGGGCCCTCTTCCCCCTGCTCCTGAGCTTATCATACCTCGTCTTAAACACTATGTATAGTTCCTGCCTCCACAAACATCGCTTGCCAGACTATTCCACTTCCTAACTAACTCTGTTACTGAAGAAATACTTCCTAACATCCTTTTGACTCATCTGAGTCTTCAGCTTCCAATTGTGCCCCCCTTGTTTCTGTGTCCCATCTCGGGAACATCCTATCGGGTGTCCCCCTTTGTCTAATTCCACGCAGTATTTTGTATGTCGTTTATCATTTTCCCTCCCCTGACCCTCCTGTCCTCCATGTTGTCAGACCGATTTCCCCTTAAACCCTTTTCTTCAAAAGACATTCCCCTTAGTTCCGGAACTAGCCTTGTTGCAACCTTTGCACTTTCCTCTAATTTCTTGACGTGTTTAACCAGATGGGGGTTCCAAACTGGCTGCGTACTCCAGTATGGGCCCTGACGTACAGTGTATAAAGTCTTGAACGATTTTTTACTGAGGTACTGGAAGCTATTCCAGGTTTCCAAGCGCCAATGCCACAGCAGTTATCGGGTTTTAAGTGTGCTTCGGGCGATGTACTCGTATTAAACTCACTCCTAGGACTTTCTCCTTGATGGGGTTTTTGAGCCTTTGGCCTCCTAGCCTATACTCTGCGGTCTTCTTTGCCCTCCCTGATCTTCATGACTTTGCATTTGGCGGGTTAAAAATTCTAGGAGCCAGTTTCTGGACCACGCATCCAGCCTGTCCAGGTCCTTTGACCCCCCGGGTTCCGCATCTGATTTAATTCTCCTCATTAAATTCACGTCATCTGCAAACGGGCACTTCGAGTTTATTTCCCCTTTCCCCATGCGTTCACAAAATACCAAAATACACTGGTCCCAGGACTGACCCCTGGGGACCCCCCCTCTTCCATGGCGCCCACGTGATGCCTCATCACGGACCTTGACTCGCTGTTGCCTCCCTGTTAGGTATTCTCTGATCCATTGCAGTGCCCTTCCTGTTATTCGTGCCTGTTTCCTCTAGCTTCGTACAATCTCTTGTAAGAATGTGTCGAAGCCTTCTTTCGTCCAAGAAATGCAATCAACCCCCCCTCCTCTCATTTCTTACTTCAGTTACCTTGTCATAAACCTGAGGTTTGTGACCAGGATTTACCTTCATTATCCGTGCTGCTGTCGTTTTATAATCTTTTCCGCTCCAGGTGCTCCACCAAATCTCCCCCTGATAATCTTTTCCAAACTTTGCATATTACATGTCAGTGACACTCCCCCCCCCAAAAATTTTAGTGCTCATTTTTGTCCCCTTCTTAAAGGGTGGGGACTACATTTACCTTCTTTCCCTATTTCCCGGTAGTTGCCCAGTTTCAAGGAGTTGAAGATTTTGGTTAGTGGCACTGTAGTGTCCCCCGCTCCCTTCTAAGACCACGAAAAGATGTCCGGTCCCACAGCCTTTAGGGTTTAAGGTCACTTAGGAGCTTCTCCACCTCCCTCAATTGCGTGTAATTCATCACACTTTGGTTTTTCCCTTTTTTGTCTCTTTTTTTTCCTCGCAAACCACCCAATTCCCCGAATTGTCAGCTGGGTCAGGGGTCCTCTTATTGCTTTCAGGGTGCTTTCAATCTTTTTTCTCCTCTGTTTTGCCGTAGTTTCCCCATCTACTTCTTGAAGCCCATGGACAAAACGGCCCTTCCCTTTCATCCTCCATGGGGGCTTCCCTGGCATCTCTGATTCAAATTTTCCGCCATTGCGCATTGCTCTTTGTGTCTCCCTATCTGGTGTCCCTCTGCTTTTTGTTCCTGGGCATGCAGTTTTCTGGAAGAGCCTCGTGTAAGCTTAGCTCCTTCATTGACTTTAGTCCTCTCTTTAAATTTTTTGGCTGTTCTCCCCTCCCTTTTTTCCCCGGGCCCCCCGGGGGTCCGATGGAGTCACGCGTACAGTATATCCCCTTTTTGGCCCCCTACGTCCCCCCTTTCGTGACTATTTAGTACCTTGGTGTCAGGGCCCTGACGGGCCCCTTTATTTCTTTAGCTGTTTCAGACTTTTTATTCCCTTTCTACAAGCTCTGATCTTACTTCAGCTGCGTATTTGTAATTCCCATCTCCCCTCTCCTCAGCTATTTTCTTTTTCCCATTTTCTTGCTGATCTCTTAAACCTCTTCCCCCACCCTCTCTTCATGTGAGCTCGGGCCCCCGTCCTCTCTGCCAGGGCCAAACACCCCACTTCATCCACCGTCCTCTGGTTCTCCGTCCAGGTTTTTTGGGGCCCCATGTTTTTTTTTCACAGAAGGGAAAAGCTTATGCCCCAAAAGTGGGGTGGAGGGAGGTTTTTTTTAGGGGGGGGGGGGTTTTTTTTATGGGGGGAAAAGGGGGGAGGGACAGGAGGGGAAAAAAAAAGTGGCCCGAGGGGGGGCAGCAGAAGGGGGAAAAAGAGTTTGGGGGGAAAACTAAGGGGAAAAGGGGGAAAATGCAAAAGGGGGAGGGGAGTAAAAAGGGGTAGGGAGGAAAGAAAGGAAGATGAAAAGGGGGAAAAATTTGGGTAAAGAGAGACAGGGAATCGGGTTTATGGTTTGGGAAAGGGGGAAAAGGGGGTGTCAGAGTGTTGGAGCATGTGAGTTGGGGGAAAATCACCTTTAAAAGTCTTGCAGGCCCCCGGAGGGGAAAGGAAGAGGGGGAGGGGAAAGGGAAAAGGATGAGGGGGGAAAATGGGGGGAGGGTATAGGGGGAGGATGATAGAGAAAAGAGAGTGTTTTGAGTATGACTAGAGGGGTTTAAAAAAAGAAAGGGGGAGCAAGAGAGAGAAATGTGGTTGAGGTGAGTTAGAGAGAGAGAAAAGGGGAGAGAGAGAGGGAAGGGGGGGGAAATGTTAGAGTGTGGGGGGGCCCCAGGACGAGGGAAAGGGGGGGGGAGAATGAATTGGGAGGGGGGGAAGATGGAGGAGATTTTAAGGGAGGAGTTTTGAAAAGGAGGAAGGAGGGGAAAGAAAGAGGGGGGAGGGAAAGAGTGGGGAAAGGAGGTACTTTAGGGAAAGGGAAAGGGGGGGGGGGGGGGGAAATGGAGGAGGTATAGGAGGAGGGGGAAAGCAGGGGGAGGAATGGAGGAAAAAAGGGGAGGGAGGGGGGGAATGGGAGAGGTAGGGGAGGTGGAAGGGAGGAGAGATGGAGGAAGTGGAGGTATAGGAGGAGGAGGAGCAGGGGGAGAAGTAAAGGGAAAGAGAGGGGAGGGGAGGTACAAGGAGAGTGTGAACTTGGGTATGTGGGGTATGAGTGGGTTTGTGAGACGTGTCCGTTATGGTTGTGTGTGTGTGGTTGTGTGTGTGTGTGTGTGTGTGGGTGTGTGTGTGTGTGTGTGTGCGTGCGTGCGTGCGCGCGCGCGGCGCGTTACTATCCTGCCACTGGGTAAAGCGGGGGGAGAGGGCGGGGAGAGGGAGGGATAATCTGGCTGCCAGGCTTATGGGCCTATCCTAGACTCTCCACGTGCATGCTGCTACGTACCGAGAGAGCCTGTACCGGCAGTACCCTGCCTATGTCTTTGTACCTACTCGTGCATACCTGGATCTATACTCAGTGAGTAAACACCTGTGCACCTACTCGTGTATACCTGGAGCTGTACTTACTGAGTAAACACCTGTGCACCTACTCGTGTATACCTGGAGCTATACTTTCTTATTAACACCTGTGCACCTATTTGTGTATACCTGGAGCTATACTTATTTGCTGAATAAACGCCTGTATACCTACACGTGTATACCTGGAGTTATACTTAATGAATAAATAACTACCCTTGTCTCTTATCTCCCTGGCTTGGGTCACACTTATTCTGTTTGAATTTTGGTATTGGGATGTGGCAATACCACCTACACCAACACTAAGCCTATGACCATTCCACTCTCTCTTGGCACTGATTCAAATTGTTTCCATGTGTCTGTATCCTTCACCTCCCTTTCCTGATTGGGATAGATCGTGTATCACTTCTCGGGTTGTTCACTGACACTGTCAACTTCCGATGACCCTCGCAGTGTGTGTGTGTATGTGTGTGTGTGTGTGTGTGTGTACTCACCTATTTGTACTCACCTATTTGTGGTTGCAGGGGTCGAGTCACAGCTCCTGGCCCCGCCTCTTCGCTGATTGCTACTAGGTCCTCTCTCTCCCTGCCCCATGAGTGTGTGTGTGTGTGTGTGTGTGTGTGTGTGTGTGTGTGTGTGTGTGTGTGTGTGTACTCACCTATTTGAAACTCACCTATTTGTGGTTGCAGGGGTCGATCACAGCTCCTGGCCCCGCCTCTTTGCTGATTGCTACTAGGCCCCTCTCTCTCCTGCCCATGAGTGTGTGTGTGTGTATGTGTGTGTATGTGTGTGTGTGTGTGTGTGTGTGTGTGTGTGGGTGTGTGTGCGCAAGAGAAGCTAGGGGGTGGAATCTTTAGCTCAAGTACTTTCACACTTCTCCGTGCGTCATCAGGAGCTAGCAATGCTTGAAGGGAAAATACTACTCAAAAAAAAGGGCAAGGGCAATGAGAAATCCCCCTAGCCCCTTACTCAGCAACGTGTATATGGAATTCTATGAGACTAGATTTCTTAAAGACATTCTCATAGATAAAGCTAGTTGGTTTTGATACGAAGGTGATGTTCTCTGCCTATGGCCTACAGAGCACAACATTGATGAGTTCCTACCTAGACTCAATGGGCTCGTGCCTTCCATTAAGTTCACCACAGAACATGTAATAAACAACACTTTGCCTTTCCTAGATGTTTTAATCTATCGTATTGATAGAAAATTCAAATTTACAGTTTAGAGGAAGTCTACAAATGTGTCGTCATACTTTCACTACTATTCCATTCATGAAACCAGGGTAAGAAGGAGTTTGTTCCTTAGTGTTCTTGAGAGCCTTGTGCACCTGCAGTCCAGAGTACTTAGAGGACCAAATCAGTAAGATATTCAACATAGCCACAAAACTGAGATATCCAAGGTATTTTGTCGAGAAGGCACTAGACTTTCTACACTACACTAGACAAGGCAAGACTTTCTACAGGACTGAACCTAAGGAAGTGATGACCAGGAAAAATGTACTAGTTTTACCATACAATAAGAACCTGGTTTGCCTGCGTGAGGCAATTAAAAAGATCAATATAAACCTTGCTTTCAAAAGCAATAGGACAGTGGAACAACAGCTGGTTAAAAACACATCCTCCAACATAGTTGGTGATGTTTACAAGGTCCCATGTATTCAGTGTCCTCTCTCATATATAGGTCAAACAGGTAAAACTCTGGAAATCAGAATAACCCAACATAAATACTCAGTCAGAACAGGGCAGGAGTCGAACGCTATTTTTAACCACGTTAGTTCCTGTTATCACCCACCGAGATGGGATGCTGCCCAAATCGTTGTACCAAACAGTTGTCATAGAAAAAACATAACTGATCTTCTCTCTTGAAACATGACAGGACTGCCGTATATGACTCAAATTTAAAGGGGTTATGCAAGCTTAAATAAAAACCTTAACTACCAGGTGGTCTGATGATAGATGGTGACGCTCGACCAGTGTCTCACGCACCAAAACACTATGCTACTCAGTTGGTGTAGGGTTATATGACGCGTTGAGCTGTATTGTACCATACATTGACAGGTACACAAGACTACCTAAATAACATAGGTATGGGGGTAAAGGATATTAGAAAGTAGAATTTTGGACCATAGAAATGTTATGGGAATGGTAAAGAAGAATCCCAAGTAAGGCATATTAATCGGTACTGAGAAGAATGGCAGACAAAATTAACGAAGATATAAAGAGATACCTCTCAGTACCCCTGAGAACATTCTAGTACCCCTGAACAGAACATTTAGACGGACGAAGAGCACTCCCTGTCCCTCAGTGCTGACACTCTCCCCTGGGGCTGAGTGCTGACACTCTCCCTGGAGCTGAGTGCTGACAAATCCCCTGGAGCTGAGTGCTGACACTCTCCCTGGAGCTGAGTGCTGACACTCTCCCTGGAGCTGAGTGCTGACACTCTCCCTGGAGCTGAGTGCTGACACTCTCCCTGGAGCTGAGTGCTGACACTCTCCCTGGAGCTGAGTGCTGACACCCTCCCTGGAGCTGAGTGCTGACACTCTCCCTGGAGCTGAGTGCTGACACTCTCCCTGGAGCTGAGTGCTGACACTCTCCCTGGAGCTGAGTGCTGACCCTCTCCCTGGAGCTGAGTGCTGACACTCTCCCTGGAGCTGAGTGCTGACACTCTCCCTGGAGCTGAGTGCTGACACTCTCCCTGGGTGAGTGCTGCACTCTCCCTGGAGCTGAGTGCTGGACACTCTCCTGGAGCTGAGTGCTGACACTCTCCCTGGAGCTGAGTGCTGACACTCTCCTGGAGCTGAGTGCTGACACCTCTCCCTGGAGCTGAGTGCTGACACTCCCCCCTGGAGCTGATGCTGACATCTCCCTGGAGCTGAGTGCTGACACTCTCCCTGGAGCTGAGTGCTTTACACTCTTTCCCGGAGCTGAGTGCTGACACTCTCCCTGGAGCTGAGTGCTGACACTCTCCCCGGAGCTGAGTGCGACACTCTCCCTGGAGCTGAGTTTCTGACACTCTCCCTGGAGCTGAGTGCTGACACTCTCCCTGGAGCTGAGTGCTGACACTCTCCTGGAGCTGAGTGCTGACACTCTCCCTGGAGCTGAGTGCTGACACTCTCCCTGGAGCCGAGTGCTGACACTCTCCCTGGAGCCGAGTGCTGACACTCTCCCTGGAGCCGAGTGCTGACACTCTCCCTGGAGCCGAGTGCTGACACTCTCCCTGGAGCCGAGTGCTGACACTCTCCCTGGAGCCGAGTGCTGACACTCTCCCTGGAGCCGAGTGGGGACACTCTCCTGGAGCCCAGTGCTGACACTCTCCCTGGAGCCGAGTGCTGACACTCTCCCTGGAGCCGAGTGCTGACACTTCCTGGAATTGAGTACTGACACTCTCCCTGGGCTGAGTGCTGACACTTTCCCTGGAACTGAGTACTGACACTCTCCCTGGAACTGAGTACTGACAGTACACATTCAAACAACAACAATAGAGTTCAAATCTATGTTGCAAAATAAACAGTATTTCATAAAACAACTTTAAACAAAGCACCTTCACGATGGTGAAGGTCTCTTAATCCAAGGAGTTGAAAGTTTCCTTCTGTTTCTCTAAATAATCCTAAATACTTCCCATTTCCCAAGCTCTGTGACTTACTAGTTAAACATGATGAATTTATCAGGTCATTGTTTTAAAATTAGGTTAATATAAAATATATAATATGTCTCAGTAGAACGAAAAGAAGAATAAATGATAAAGAAGACTTCGTCAGGAGTCGAACCTGAGTCTGCTGTTTTAAAGACTGACAGCAGCTCCTCGAAGTCATTATCTTCAGCTGCTGAGTTCTGGTTGCCAGCTGGTGACTGGTTAACAATGATTCATGCGAAATTATTGCATACACAAATTTTCGCTTGCTTTATTCGGTTTATTTGCGTTTTTTGGCACCTGGGTGCCAGCCTCACTAGCTGGCACTCAGGTGGTCTGTTTCAAGTTATCAAGTCTACGTCCAGTCAGAAGAAAACTGAATGGTTTCTAGTCACCAAAAACCTATATACAAGAAAAGATGTCAGGTGAACTACGTCAAGTGCAGGATCTAAGTCACTAATTCGTTCTAAAAGGCATTTAAACTACAGGTTTTCTGGTAAGATAGTTAACAACAAGTGGACAGAAAGGTTGTAAAGTCCAGGATGATGATGTAAGATGTACGACAGATAAACTGTAACATTGACTACAACTAATGGTGTATTACATACCCCAGTGATGGTATAACGTGAAGTACAAGTGATGGTGTAACGTGAACTACACATGATGGTGTAACGTGAATTACAAGTGATGGTGCAACGTGAACTACACATGATGGTGTAACGTGAATTACAAGTGATGGTGTAACGTGAACTACAGGTGATGGTGTAACGTGAATTACAAGTGATGGTGTAACGTGAATACACATGATGGTGTACGTAATTACAAGTGATGGTGTAAAAGTGAACACAGGTGATGTGTAACGTGAATTACAAGTGATGGTGTAACGTGAACTACAGGTGATGGTGTAACGTGAGCTACAGGTGGTGTAACGTGTGTGTATGTGTCTGCTTATGTGGTCTGCGTATGTTGTGGTGTTTTGGGGTGTGGGTGTCGCATGTGTGTGTGTGTATGTGTGTGTGTGTGTGTGTGTGTACGTACTCACCTAATTTTGTGTGCAGGGGTCGAGGGAATCAGCTCCTGGTGTGTGTATGTGGTGTTGTGTGTGTTTGTGTGTGCTTGTGTGTGTGTGTGTGTGTGTGTGTGGTGTGTGTGTGTGTGTGTGTGTGTATGTGTGGGTGTGGGTTTGTATTGTAGTGGGGAATATGTGTGTTGGGGTTTTTGGGGTGTTGTGTGTGTGGGTTTGTGTGTTTGTGTGGGGGTTGTGTGTGTGTGTGTGTATGTGTGTGTGGGTGTGTGGGATGTGTGTGTGTGTCGGTTTGTATGTGGTGTGTATATGTGTGTGTGGGTTTGTGTGTGTGTGTGGGGTTTTTGTGTGTATGCACACACAACACTCACACACACACACACACACACACACATATATATATATATATATATAAAACATACACACATAAAACAACACACACACACACACCGCACACATACACACCACACATACGCACGCCCCGGAGCTCGGACTCGACCCCGCAACCTCAACTAGGTGAGTACATACACACCACACACACCACACACACACACACACACACACACACACACACGAACAAAACATTCACTTTTAACCACAACGTATATTTTCCTATGGTTGTCCCAGTTAAGTGCTGCCATAGTCAGTGGTGGCCATAATCAGGGGTGGCCATAGTCAGGAGTGGTCATAATGAGGTGTGATCATAGTCATGTGTGGTCATAGTGAGGAGTGGTCATAGTGAGGAGTGGTCATAGTGGGATGGTCATAGTGAGGTGTGGTCATAGTGAGGTGTGGGTCTAGTTGAGGTGTGGTCATAGTGGGTGTGGTCATAGTGAGGTGTGGTCATAGTGAGGTGTGGTCATAGTGAGGTGTGGTCATAGGGAGATGTGGTCATGAAAGTTAAGACACATGTGCAACATCTGGATATCTTTATTGTAGACGTTTCGCCATCCAGTGGCTTTATCAATACAGATTCTAGGACATAATAGGAAGACAGTAGAACTATATACAAAAGATGAGGTAATCAGTCCCTCGGCCTTGGAGTTAGTGTTCACAGCATCGTGGTGGAGGAGAGTCTGGAGCAAAGGCAAGAAGACTGGCGTTTTTATAGGCGTCAGTGGATGGGACGGGCAGCAGACGAGGGCAGTCACTGGTAGGCGGACGATTTCCCAGTGGAAGTAGGTCCTTCCCAAAGAGATGGGTTAGTTGCAGCAGCCGTGAAGAAGGTCTTGTAGATGTCCTCTGAACCAAGATTCCATGATGTTGCAGTGTCTGACAAGTTGTGCAAGAAAGGTATAAAATACCGACAATATGAAAGTTAAGACACATGTGCAACATCTGGATATCTTTATTGTAGACGTTTCGCCATCCAGTGGCTTTATCAATACAGATTCTAGGACATAATAGGAAGACAGTAGAACTATATACAAAAGATGAGGTAATCAGTCCCTCGGCCTTGGAGTTAGTGTTCACAGCATCGTGGTGGAGGAGAGTCTGGAGCAAAGGCAAGAAGACTGGCGTTTTTATAGGCGTCAGGGGATGGGACGGGCAGCAGACGAGGGCAGTCACTGGTAGGCGGGATTCCCCAGTGGAAGTAGGTCCTTCCCAAAGAGATGGGTTAGTTGCAGCAGCCGTGAAGAAGGTCTTGTAGATGTCCTCTGAACCAAGATTCCATGATGTTGCAGTGTCTGACAAGTTGTGCAAGAAAGGTATAAAATACCGACAATATGAAAGTTAAGACACATGTGCAACATCTGGATATCTTTATTGTAGACGTTTCGCCATCCAGTGGCTTTATCAATACAGATTCTAGGACATAATAGGAAGACAGTAGAACTATATACAAAAGATGAGGTAATCAGTCCCTCGGCCTTGGAGTTAGTGTTCACAGCATCGTGGTGGAGGAGAGTCTGGAGCAAAGGCAAGAAGACTGCGTTTTTATAGGCGTCAGTCCGAATGTACGAGCAAAGCCTCTGGTAGGCGAAAAGTTCTCCCCAAAAAGTTATCCAGGAAGGGTTGAGATGTGTCTTAACCATATTGTCGGATGTTCAGTTTTCTGACAAGTTGTCAAAACAGGTAAAAATCATGGAAACCTTGGTTCGAGACATCTACAGGGACCTTCTTCACGCTGCTGCAACTATCCCATCTCTTTGGGCAGACCTATTTCCACAGGGAATCCTCCTACCAGTGACTGCCATCGTCTGCTGCCGTCCCATCCACGGACTCCTATAAAAACGCCAGTCTTCTTGCCTTTGCTCCAGATCTCCCTACCACGAGGGCTGTGAACACTACTCCAGGCCGAGGAACTGATACCTCATCTTTGTATATATTCTACTGTCTTCCTATTATGTCCTAGAATCTGTATTGATAAAGCCACTGGATGGCGAAACGTCTACAATAAAGGTAACCAGATGTTGCACATGTGTCTTAACTTTCATATTGTCGGTATTTTATACCTTTCTTACACAACTTGTCAGACACTGCAACATCATGGAATTTTGGTTCAGAGGACATCTACAAGACCTTCTTCACGGCTGCTGCATCTAACCCATCTCTTTGGGAAGGACCTACTTCCACTGGGGAATCCCGCCTACCAGTGCCTGCCCTCGTCTGCTGCCCGTCCCATCCACGGACGCCTATATAAAACGCCAGTCTTCTTGCCTTTGCTCCAGACTCTCCTCTACCACGATGCTGTGAACACTAACTCCAAGGCCGAGGGACTGATTACCTCATCTTTTGTATATAGTTCTACTGTCTTCCTATTATGTCCTAGAATCTGTATTGATAAAGCCACTGGATGGCGAAACGTCTACAATAAAGATATCCAGATGTTGCACATGTGTCTTAACTTTCATATTGTCGGTATTTTATACCTTTCTTGCACAGATGTGGTCATAGTGAGGTGTGGTCATAGTGAGGTGTGGTCATAGTGATATGTGGTCATTGTGAGGTGTGGTCATAGTCATGTGTGGTCATAGTCATGTGTGGTCATAGTGAGGTGTGGTCATAGTGAGATGTGGTCATAGTGAGGTGTGGTCATAGTGAGGTGTGGTCATAGGGAGATGTGGTCATAGTGAGGTGTGGTCATAGTGAGGTGTGGTCATAGTGAGGTGTGGTCATAGTGAGATGTGGTCATAGTGAGGAGTGGTCATAGGTGTGGTCATAGTGAGGTGTGGTCATAGTGAGGTGCGGTCATAGTGAGGTGTGGTCATAGTGTGATGTGGTCATAGTTATGTGTGGTCATAGTTGTGTGGGGTCATAGTGAGGTGTGATCATAGGTGTGGTCATAGTGAGGTGTGGTCATAGTGATATGTGGTCATAGTGATATGTGGTCATAGTGATATGTGGTCATAGTGAGGTGTGGTCATTGTGAGGTGTGGTCATTGTGAGGTGTGGTCATAGTGAGGTGTGGTCATAGTCATGTGTGGTCATAGTGAGGTGTGGTCATTGTGAGGTGTGGTCATAGTCATGTGTTTACCTGGAGTTTACCTGGAGAGAGCTCCGGGGGTCAACGCCCCCGCGGCCCGGTCTGTGACCAGGCCTCCTGGTGGATCAGAGCCTGATCAACCAGGCTGTTGTGCTGGCTGCACCGCAAACAAACGTACAAGCCACCAGCCCGGCTGATCCGGAACTGACTTTAGGTGCTTGTCCAGTGCCTGCTTGAAGACTGCCAGGGGTCTGTTGGTAATCCCCCTTATGTGTGCTGGGAGGCAGTTGAACAGTCTCGGCCCCTGACACTTATTGTATGGTCTTTTTAAACGTGCTAGTGACACCCCTGTTTTTCATTGGGGGAGGGTGCATCGTCTGCCAAGTCTTTTGCTTTCGTAGTGAGTGATTTTCGTGTCCAAGTTCGGTACAAAGTCCCTCTGGGTTTTTCCAGGTGTATATAATCATGTATCTCTCCCTCCTGCGTTCCAGGGAATACAGGTTTAGGAACCTCAAGCGCTCCCAATAATTGAGGTGTTTTATCTCCGTTATGCGCGCCGTGAAAGTTCTCTGTACATTTTCTAGGTCGGCAATTTCACCTGCCTTGAAAGGTGCTGTTAGTGTGCAGCAATATTCCAGCCTAGATAGAACAAGTGACCTGAAGAGTGTCATCATGGGCTTGGCCTGCCTAGTGTGGTCATAGTCATGTGTGGTCATAGTCATGTGTGGTCATAGTCATGTGTGGTCATGGTGAGGTGTGGTCATGGTGAGGTGTGGTCATAGTGTGATATGGCCATAGTGAGGAGTGGTCATAGTGAGGTGTGGTCATAGTGAGATGTGGTTATAGTGAGGTGGGGTTATAGTGAGATGTCACAGTTAGGTGTGGTCATAGTGAGGTGTGGTCATAGTGAGGTGTGGTCATAGTGAGGTGTGGTCATAGTGAGATGTGGTCATAGTGAGATGTGGTCATAGTGAGGTGTGGTCATAGTGAGGTGTGGCCATAGTTATGTGTGGTCATCGTGAGGTCATAGGTGTGGTCATAGTGAGATGTGGTCATAGTAAGGTGTGGTCATAGTGAGGTCATAGTGAGGTGTGGTCATAGTGAGGTGAGGTCATAGTGAGGTGTGGTCATGGTGAGGTCTTAGTAAGGTGTGGTCATAGTGAGGTGTGACCATAGTATGGTCATAGGTGCGACCATAGTCATATGTGGTCATAGTGAGGTGAGGCCATAGTGAGGTGTGGTCATAATGAGGTGTGGTCATAATGATGTGTGACCATAGTCATGTGTGGCCATAGTGAGGCGTGGTCATAGTGAGGTGTGGTCATTATGAGGTGTGATCATAATCATGTGTAGTCATAGTGAGGTGAGGACATAATGAGGTGTGGTCATAGGTGTGGTCATAGTGAGGTGTGATCACAGTGAGGTGAGGTCATAACGAGGTGTGGTCATAGTGAGGTGAGGTCATAATGAGGTGTGGTCATAGTGAGGTGTGGTCATAATGAGGTCTGACCATAGTCATGTGTGGTCATAGTGAGGTGAGGTCATAGTGAGGTATGGTCATAGTGAGGTGTGACCATAGTCATGTGTGGTCATAGTGAGGTGAGGTCATAGTGAGGTGTGGTCATAATGAGGTGAGACCATAGTCATGTGTGGTCATAGTGAGGTGAGGTCATAGTGAGGTGTGGTCATAATGAGGTGTGACCATAGTCATGTGTGGTCATAGTGAGGTCATAGTGAGGTGTGGTAATGAGGTGTGACCATTGTCATGTGTGGTCATAGTGAGGTTAGGTCTTAGTGAGGTGTGAGCATAATGGGGTGTGGCCATAGTGAGGTGTGGTCATAGTGAGGTGTGGTCATAGTGAGGTGTGGTCATAGTGAGGTGTGGTCATAGTGAGGTGTGGTCATAATTGGTGTGTCATGGTCATGTGGGGTTTCTTTGTGAGGTGGGGTCTAGGTGGTCATAGTGAATTGTGATCATAGTCATGTGTGGTCATGGTGAGGGGGGTCATAGTGGGTGAGTATAATGGGTTTGGGTCATAGTAAGGTGTGGTCATATTGAGGTGTGGTCTATTGAGGTGTATCATATTGAGTGTAGCCCATATTGAGGTGTGTCATATTGAGGTGTGGTCATAGTGAGTGAGGTCATATGAGGTGAGGTCATAGTGAGGTGTGGTCATAGTGGGGTGTGACATATTTGAGGTGAGGTCATATTGAGGTGTGGTCATATTGATGTGTGGTCATAGTGATGTGGGGTTCATAGTGAGTGTGGTCATAGTGATGTGTGGTCATGTGATTTTGTGGTCTAGGATGTGTGGTCATAGTGAGGTGTGTAATAGTGAGGTGTGGTCATAGTGAGATGTAGTCAAAGTGAGGTGTGGTCATAGTGAGGCAAGGTCATGTGAGGGTGTAATGGTGTGGTCATAGTGAGTGAGTCAAGTGAGGTTGGTCATAGTGAGGAAAGGTAAAGTGGTGTGGTCATAGTGAGGGTCAAGTGAGGTTTTCATAGGTGTGGTCATAGGTGTGGCCATAGTGATGCGTGGTCTAGGGGAGGTGTGGTCATAGTTAGGTTTGGTTTCATAGTATGTAGGTCATATTTCATGTGTGGTCATAATGAGGTGTGGTCATAATGAGGTGTGGTCATAATGAGGTGTGGTCATAGTGAGGTGTGGTCACTAGTGAGGTGTGGTCATGTGAGGTGTGGTCATAGTGAGGCGTTATTGTGAGGTGGGGCCCTATGAGGTGTGGTCATAGTGAGGGTGTAGTCATAGTGAGGTGTGGTCATAGTGAGGTGTGTCCAAAAAGGTGTGGCCATATGAGGTGTCATAAAGGTGTGGTCTAGTGAGTGTGATATAGTGGGGTGTGGTCATAGTGAGGTGTGGTCATAGTGGGGTTTGTGGTCATAGTGAGGGTGGTCAAGAGGTTTGTGGTCTAGTGAGGTGTGGTCATAGTGAGGTGTGGTCATAGTGAGGTGTGGTCATAGTTATGTGTGGTCATAGTGAGGTCATGGTGAGTTGTGGTCATAGAGAGATGTGGTCATAGTGAGGTGTGGTCATAGTAAGGTGTGGTCAGAGTGAGGTGTGATCATAGTGAGGTGTGACCATAGTCACGTGTGGTCATAATGAGGTGAGGTCATAGTGAGGTGTGACCATAGACATGTGTGGTCATAGTGAGGTGAGGTCATTGTGATGTGTGGTCATAATGAAGTGTGATCATAGTCATGTGTGGTCAGAGTGAGGTGACGTCATAGTGAGGTGTGGTCACTGTGAGGTGTGGTCATAGTGAGGTGTGGTCATAGTGAGTTGTGGTCATAGTAAAGTGAGGTCATAATGAGGTGTGGTCATAGTGAGGTGAGGCCCAAAATGCGTGTGGTCATGTGAGGTGTCATAATGAGGTGTGACCTAGTCATGTGTGGCATAGTGAGGTGAGGTCATAGTGAGGTGTGACCTGTCATGTGTGGTCAGTGAGGTGTGGTCATAGTGAGGTGTGGTCATATGAGGGCCATAGTATGTGTGGTCAGAGTGAGGTGAGGTCATAGTGAGGTGTGCAGATTAAAGGTGAGGTCTAGTGGTTGGTCATTGAGGTGTGGTCACAGTGAGGTGTGGTCATAGTGAGTTGTGGTATAGTGAAGGAGTCATAATGAGGTGTGGTCATAGTGAGGTGGGTCATGTGAGGTGTGGTCATAGTGAGGTGTATATGCGGTGTGAACATAGTCAGTGTGGTCATAGTGAGGTGGGGTTTCATAGTGAGGTATGGTATAGTGAGGTGGGGCCCATAGTCTGTGTGGTCATATTTGAGGTGTGGTCATAATGGGGTGTGACATAGTCATTGTGGTCATAGTGAGGTGGGGTTTAATAGTGAGGTGTGGCAATTGAGGTGTGACCATAGTCATGTGTGGTCAGAGTGAGGTGAGGTCATAGTGAGGTGGGGTCATAGTGAGGTGTGGTCATAATAAGGTGTGACCTTGTCATGTGTGGTCATAGTGAGGTGAGGTCTTAGTGAGGTGTGGTCAAAATGAGGTGTGACCATAGTCATGTGTGGTCAGAGTGAGGTGAGGTCATAGTGAGGTGTGGTCACAGTGAGGTGTGGTCATAGTGAGGTGTGGTCATAGTCAAGTGTGGTCATAATGAGGTGTGATCATAGCCATGTGTGGTCATAGTGAGGTGTGGTCAAATTGAGGTGTGGTCATAGTGGGGTTGGGTCATGTGAGTGTGGTCAGTGAAATTAGGTCATATGGTGTGGTATAGTGAGGTGTGGTCATAGTGAGTGTGACCATAGTGGGGTGTGACCATAGTGAGGTGTGGTTTATTGAGGTGTGGTCATAGGAGTGTGGTATAGTGGATTGTCATATGGGGTGTGGTCATAGTGAGGTGGGGTTTCATAGTGAGGTGTGGTCATGAGTGGGGTCTTAGTTAGTGGTCATTGAGGTGTGGTCATAGTGGGGTTGAGGTCATAGTGAGGGTGGTCTGATGTGTGGTTAATTAGGGTGGTCATAGTGGGGTGTGATCATAGTCGTGGGGTCAAGTGGGGTGTGTCTGTGAGGTGTGGCCCATGGGAGGTGTGGTCATAGTGAGGTGTGGTCATAGTGAGGTGTGGTCATGTGAGGTGCGGCCATAGTTATGTGTGGTCATCGGGGGTCATAGGTGGGTCATGTGAGTGTGGTCATAGTAAGGTGTGGCCCTAGTGAGGTCATGTGGGTGGGGTCATAGTGAGGTGTGGTCATAGTGAGGTGTGACCATAGTATGGTCAAGGTGGACCATAGTCATATGTGGTCATAGTGAGGTGAGGCCCCTGTGAGGTGTGGTCATAATGAGGGTGTGGTCATAATGATGTGTGCCATAGTTATGTGTGGTCATAGTGAGGTGTGGTCATTAGAGTGTGATCCAAAATCATGTGTGTCATAGTGAGGTGAGGCATATGAGGTGTGGTCATAGGGGGGTGGTCATAGTGAGGTGTGGTCACAGTGAGGTGGGTCATAAGAGGTGTGGTCATTGAGGTGAGGTAATGGGTGTGGTCATAGTGAGTGTGGTCATAATGAGGTCTGACTAGTATTGTGGTCTAGTGAGGTGAGGTCATAGTGAGGTTGGTCATAGTAGGTGTGACCTTAGTCATGTTGTGGTCTTTAGTAAGGTGAGGTCATAGTGAGGTTTTGGTCAAAATGAGGTGAGCCAGTAATGTGGGGTCATATGAGGTGAGGTCATAGTGAGGTGTGGTCATAATGAGGTGCCTAGTCATGTGTGTCATAGTGAGGTCATAGTGAGGTTTTGGGGTTAATGAGTGTGCCATTGTATGTGTGGTCATAGTGAGGTTAGGTCTTAGTGAGGTGTGGATAAGGGGTGTGGCCATAGTGAGGTGTGGTAAATAGTGAGGTGTGGTCATAGTGGAGTGTGTCTAGGTGGTGTGGTCATAGTGAGGTGTGGTCATAGTAAAGGTGTGGTATAATGAGGTGTGTCATGGTTGTGGTCATGTGAGGTGTGGTCATAGGTTGGTCATAGTGAATTGTGATCATAGTCATGTGTGGTCATGGTGAGGAGAGGTCATAGTGAGGTGAAGTCATAATGAGGTGTGGTCATAGTAAGGTGTCCCATAGAGGGTGTGGTCATATGAGGTGTGGTCATATTGAGGTGTGGTCATATTGAGGTGTAGTCATATTGAGGTGTAGTCATATTGAGGTGTGGTCATAGTGAGGTGAGGTCATAGTGAGGTGAGGGTCATGTGATGTGGGGTCAAGTGATGTGTGGTCATAGTGATGTGTGGTCATATGATGTGTGGTCATAGTGATGTGTGGTCATAGTGAGGTGTGTATAGTGAGGTGTGGTCATAGTGGGGATGTAGTCAAAGTGAGGTGTGGTCATGTGAGGCGGTCATGTGAGGTGTGAAAAAGTGAGGTGTGGTCATAGTGAGATGGTCGTCAAGTGGGGTTTGGTGGGTCTTGTGAGGAAAGGGTATAGTGAGGTGTGATAATAGGTGTGGTCATAGTAAAATGTAGTCAAGTGGGTGTGGTATAGTGAGGTGTCTGTGAGGTTGGTCATAGGAGGCGTTATCATAGTGGGGTTTGTGGCAAAATGAGGTGGGTCATAGTGAGGTGTAGGTCATAGTGGAGTGGTCATAGTGAGGTGTGATCAAAATAAGGTGTGGCCATATGAGGTGTGGTCATAATGAGGGGGGGGTCATAGTGAGGTGTGTTTATAGTGAGGTGTGGTCATAGTGAGGTGTGGTCTAGTGAGGTGGTATAGTGAGTGGGTCATAGTGAGGTGTGGTCATAGAGAGGTGTGGTCATAGTTATTTGTGGTCATAGTGAGGTCATGGTGAGGTGTGGTCAGAGTGAGGTGTGATCATAGTGAGGTGTGACCATAGTCATGTGTGGTCATAGTGAGGTGGGTCATAGTGAGGGTGTGCCATTAGTATGTGTGGTCATAGTGAGGTGAGGTCATAGTGAGGGTTGTGGACCATAGTATGTGTGGTCATAGGGGGGTGAGGTCAATGAGGTGTGACCATAGTCATGTGTGGTCATAGTGAGGTGAGGTCATAGTGAGGTGTGACCATAGTCATGTGTGGTCATAGTGAGGTGAGGTCATAGTAAGGTGTGGTCAGAGTGAGGTGTGATCATAGTGAGGTGTGACCATAGTCATGTGTGGTCATAGTGAGGTGAGGTCATAGTGAGGTGTGACCATAGTCATGTGTGGTCATAGTGAGGTGAGGTCATAGTGAGGTGTGGTCAGAGTGAGGTGAGGTCATAGTGAGGTGTGGTCACTGTGAGGTGTGGTCACAGTGAGGTGTGGTCATAGTGAGTTGTGGTCATAGTGAAGTGAGGTCATAATGAGGTGTGGTCATAGTGAGTTGTGGTCATAGTAAAGTGAGGTCATAATGAGGTGTGGTCATAGTGAGGTGAGGTCATAGTGAGGTGTGGTCATAGTGAGGTGTCATAATGAGGTGTGACCATAGTCATGTGTGGTCATAGTGAGGTGTGGTCATAGTGAGGTGTGGTCATAATTGAAGTGTGACCATAGTCATGTGTGGTCAGAGTGAGGTGAGGTCATAGTGAGGTGTGGTCAGGTGAGGTGAGGTTGTGAGGTGGGTCACTGTGGTGTGGCACAGTGGGTGTGGTCATAGGAGTTGTGTCATAGTGAAGTGAGGTCATAATGAGGTGTGGTTTCGTGAGGTGGGTCATAGTGGTATGGTTTGGGGGTTGTGACCATAGTCATGTGTGGTCATAGTGGGGTGTGGTCATAATGAGCTGGGGACCATAGTCAGTGTGGTCATAGTGAGGGGGAGGTCATAGTGAGGTGTGGTCAATTGAGGTGTGACCATAGACATGTGTGGTCATGTGAGGTGGGTCTAGTGAGGTGGGGTCCATAGTGAGGTGTGGTCTAATGGGGTGTGACCTTTCATGTGTGGTCTAGTGAGGTGGGTCTTAGTGAGGTGCGGTCAAAATGAGGTGGTGCCCATAGTAGTGTGGGTCAGAGTGAGGTGAGGTCATAGTGAGGGTGGCCCACAGTGAGGTGTGGTTCATATTGAGGTGGGGTCATAGTCAAGTGTGGTCAAATGGGGTTTGAATAGCCATGTGTGGTCATAGTGAGGTGGGGTTTAATTGAGGTGTGGTCATAGTGGGGTGAGGTCATTGTGAGGTGTGGTCTAGTGAATTAGGTCATATGGGTGTGTCATAGTGAGGTGTGGTCATAGTGAGGTGTGACCTAGTGAGGTGTGACCATAGTGAGGTGTGGTTTTTGAGGTGTGGTCATGTGGGTGTGGTCAAGTGAGATGGTATAATGAGGTGGCATAGTGAGTTGTGGTATAGTGAGGTGTGGTCATAGTGAGGTGTGGTATGTGAGGTGTGATCATGTGGGTGTGGCAAGGAGGTGTCGTAATGGGCGTGCCATAGTGAGGTGTGGTCATGTGAGGTGTGGTCATAGTGAGGTGTGGTCATAGTGAGGTGTGGTCATAGTGAGATGTAGTCATAGTAAAGGGTGTGGTCATAGTGAGGTGTCAGTGACGTGTGGTCATAGTGAGTGGGGTTTCATAGTGAGGTGTGGTCAGTGAGGTGTGGTCATAGTGAGATGCAGTCATAGTGAGGTGTGGTCATAGTGAGTTGAGGTCATAGTGAGATGTGGTCATGAGGTGTGGTCATAGTGAGGTGTGGTCATAGTCATGTGTGGTCATAGTCATGTGTGGTCATAGTGAGGTGTGGTCATAGTGAGGTGTGGTCATAGTGAGGTGTGATCATAGTGAGGTGTGGCCATAATGAGGTGTCGTAATGAGGCGTAGCCATAGTGAGGTGTGGTCATAGTGAGGTGTGATCATAGTAAGGTGTGGCCATAATGAGGTGTGGTCATAATGAGGTGTGGTCATAGTGAGGTGTGATTATAGTGAGGTGTGGTCATAATGAGGTGAGGTCATAGTGAGGTGTGGTCATAGGTCAGGTCATAGTGAGGTGTGGTCATAGTGAGGTGTGGTCATAGTGAGGTGTGGTCATAGTGAGGTGTGGTCATAGTGAGGTGTGGTCATAGTGAGGTGTGGTCATAGTGAGGTGTCGCCATAGTCAGGTGTCGCCATAGTGAGGTGTCGCCATAGTGAGGTGTCGCCATAGTGAGGTGTCGCTATAGTGAGGTGTCGCTATAGTGAGGTTTTCGCTATAGTGAGGTGTCGCTATAGTGAGGTGTCGCTATAGTGAGGTGTCGCTATAGTGAGGTGTCGCTATAGTGAGGTGTCGCTATAGTGAGGTGTCGCTATAGTGAGGTGTCGCTATAGTGAGGTGTCGCTATGTGGGGTGTCGCTATAGTGAGGTGTCGCTATAGTGAGGTGTCGCTATAGTGAGGTGTGGTCTTTATGAGGTGTGGTCATAGTGAGGTGTGGGTCATGTGAGGTGTGGTCATAATGAGGTGTGGTCATAGTGGGGTGTCCCCATAGTGAGGTGTCGCCATAGTGAGTGTCGGCCATGTGAGGTGTGGTCATATTGGGGTTTGTGGTCATATTGAGGTGTGGTCATTGTGAGGTGAGGTCATAGTGAGGTGTGGTCATAGTGAGGTGTGTCTAGTGAGGTGTGGCCTTAGTGAGTTTGTGGTCAAAATTGAGGTGTGGTTCATATTTGGGGTGTGGTCATATTGAGGTGTGGTCATAGCGAGGTGTGGTCATAGTGTTGTGTGGTCATTTGAGGGTGATAATAGTGAGGTGTGGTCATAGTTTGAGGGTGTGACATAGGTGTGGTCATAGTTAGGTGTGGTTTGAGGTGGGGGTCATAGTGAGGTGTGATATAGTGAGGTGTGTCATAGTGAGGTGTGGTCATGTGAGGTGTTTACCTGGAGTTTACCTGGAGAGAGTTCCGGGGGTCAACGCCCCGCGGCCCGGTCTGAGACCAGGCTCCTGGGGGAAATCAGACCCTGATCAACCAGGCTGTTGCTGCTGGCGCACGCAAACCAACGTACGAGCCACACCCCGGTGATCCGGATGATTTAGGT
>NC_069412.1:46431993-46447670 GCF_026875155.1 Cherax quadricarinatus
GCTAGGAGGAAAAAAGACAATCTCACTAAAGAAAAGGATTTGGGGTTTGAGTATAAATAGAGCACATCCCCTGAGGGGCACGTTAATAAATAATGCTGCGCATATGAGTCCGGCCCAAACCTAAAAAGAGCATTTGGGGAACCTTAGGGGAAATCGTTAAAGACTAAAACATTGTCGTGGGGCCCCCACTTGGGGAGTATGCAGCCCAGTTTGGAACCCCCCCCTTGGGGTAAAAGTTTGCAGAAAGACTAATCCCGGGGGGGGGGGGGGGCCCAAAATGATAAAGACAAAATACAAAATACTGAAAAGAATTTTTTTTTAAGGTGGATAAGGACAGAATTTTTCAGGGATGGGGCACAAACAAGGGGTCACAACTTTTAAGAAGATCCCCCAAAGTCACAGGGATGTTAGGATATTTTTTCAGTCAAAGTTGTCAGAAAGGGGAAAACAGTCTAAGAGTAATGTGTGTAGCCAAAGATCCATAAAGCTCATGGATTTTGGGAGGAGTTAGCCCTAGTAGCGCCCCAGCAAAAAAGGGGGGGGGTTTTAAAACGACCCTTGCTACACACATTTACAAAGTTTAAAAAGCAAAAGTAAGGAGCAGGCGGGAATAAAAAAAAATGCAATGAATGACAAGAAGGAAATAAGTGTCGGGATGGTGACGAGGTGTCAGGTGGGCACCTTTTGTAAAGACCGGGGTTTCCACAAGGATCAGTTAAAAGGGTCGTTGTTGTTCCTGGTATATGTGAATGATTTAAGGGAAGGGATAGATTCAGTGGGTCCCTGTTTGCAGACTATGTAAAAGCGAAAAAATTGAACGTGCAACTTTGGGTATCTTTTTGAGGAAACTTTTCGCCAACGTGGCTTCATCAGTCCATACAAAGGAGAAACTTGAAGAACAGGAGGAGAATGAGGTAATCAGTCCCTCAACCTTGAGTCGAGTGGTCAGTCCATCAATCTGATGACGACCACTCGATCAAGGTTGAGGGAAGATTACCTCATTCTCCCCCTGTTTTTCAAGTTTCTCCCTTTGCAGGCCATCAATCTGATGGACGACCCCATCGACCAAGGTTGAGGGACTGATTTACCTCATTCTCCCCCTGTTCTTTCAAATTTCTCCTTTGTAGGGTGATGAAGCCACTGTGTGGCGAAAAGTTTCCCCAAAAAAAGATACCAGAGTTGCAAGTGTCCCCAAATTTTTCAAAATGTCGGTTCTCGAACCATTCATCTACAAACATTGAAGTAATGGGAGAATTCAAAATGCATGAGGATTTTGATAGGATGTGAAGGTGTAAGGGCCTTTCAAACCCTCAAGTTTTTTTTAAGGAGCTTCCCCCCTGTTATGAAAAGAAAACAGAAAAAAAAGTTATAAAAAGCAAGATAAACAAATTTTTATTGAAATAAAAAAATTTTTCTTAAAAAAAAAAAACAAAATGAAATCGCCTAACTGAACAAAAAGGGGAAGATTAAAAAAAAATAAATAAAATGAAAAAACGGCTATTTTTGTACAGAAGGATGCTTTCTGAGTCGCCGTTGGTTGGCAAGGCGCACAGGAATTTCGGGTGTAAAGGGACGAGGGAGAAAGTAAAGGAAAGGGTTATAGATAATCATTATATCGTTTTCACGGATACACTGTCAGAAATTAACTAGTAAACCGCGCTTGATGAAAGTACTGCAGTGGAGATGGAGACAGAAACTTGCAGGGGGGGTGGACTGCCAGTGTGACCAAGTTAAACTTATCTTGTGGAAATAATACTGTAAGTGGTGTACTGTTAGACTAAGGTTTATAAGTATCTCTGGTATTTTGTGTGTATGGACAAGTCAGTGACATAAGATACAATTGACAGGAGACTCGCCATTATATATTCGAGTGTTGTAAAACATCCTACCGTCCAGAGACATTTGTCTTGCAAACCTTACAGGATATAGCAAAAACATTTCATTCTAATGCTAGATATCTGAAATCTTGAGGTGGCATCAGAAGTTTTCCATCCACAAGATGGAATGTCTAGTTTCTAAGAGACTGGATCTGTGTGTGTTATCTACATCAAACTATATGAGTAACTGTAAAAATATGAAAGAATTAATATTTTCTATTCTAGTGCAAGTAACCAATGCCAGTAAGTTCTGACAAAGATCCATTTGACCTCCTGGAACATGTGTTATTTGTTCTGCTGCTCACAGCATAAGCATGATGTTTAAGTCCAGTTAATTATGCAGCGCTTACAATTAACTGAGTTGAACCCCCTTCCTTATATTGAAGACTTTTATAAAATCTACGAACCCAGATTTCTCCATTTACAGGACAACAGTATCTATAAGGCTGTGTTGTAATACGATCCATGATTGAGCGATATGGAATGCCTTGTCACTTAACTGACTTAGGAAAATGAAATAATGCACTTGAGATGTATATAAACCCAATATAGACTGGGAGGACTGTCAACGATAGAAGACCAGGGGAGGGTAAAAGATTGAGAACATCATTACAATAACAAGAGGGAGGATATGACCCCAATGACTAATTTTCAGAATAAAAAAACAGTCAAACCGATATTCAAGACAGAAAATTGTTAGGAAGCAGTTCGTTCGCAGCAGGAAACCGAGAAGATAGCAGGACGACGCCAGTGGAAATAAGGGAAGCAGGGTAGCAATGACAGACAGGTGAGTGGAAGCAATTGTGGAAAAACAAAATAAACTCAACCACCACAGACATCACCCAGACGAAAAAATACAATTAAAAAAACCCTCAAACCTCTTCCACCTTATACCAGTTTGAAAGAAATAAT
This sequence comes from Cherax quadricarinatus, assembly GCF_026875155.1. NCBI lineage: Eukaryota > Metazoa > Arthropoda > Malacostraca > Decapoda > Parastacidae > Cherax > Cherax quadricarinatus. The sequence continues at coordinate 46,434,783 of NC_069412.1, forward strand.
AGAACCAAAGCCACACTCCCACAGTCCCCTCCCCACAGCATAATACCGCCATCACCTGAAATCTCCCACAGTACCCAGCCCTGCCTTCCGCACCTCAGCAGCACAAGCCCATCCATACCCCAACAGAATGCAGAGTACTGGAAAGGTAGCTGAAAATATGTACACCAACGCAGTATGGAATAACCAATGAGTGGGAGAGTGGCAGAAACGAATCATGGAATCATCTCCGGACATTATTACTCCACGAGACAAGCTCATGGGGGTGATAGACGCAAATATTCTCGAAAGGATTGCAGATCCTGAGGAAAGACGGAGCAGAGGGAGTAGAGTTGCAATGCTCATGAAAAAAAAAAATGGAATTTTCGAGGAGATGGGAGGTCAAGGCGAGGGGGAAAGCTGGACAATACATTGTAGGAGCACTTCAGTGAGGCTGGGGTCCAAAAATGAAGTGATGTACACCGGGCACTGACAAGCAGGGAGGAAGACAAGCGTACAATTGACAGTAAACAGAAAAGATGGTGGACCTACTGACCGAGGTAGGCCAGGGCAAAGATTCACGTCATGGGGGATTTCAACCACAAGGAGATTAAGTGTGTGGAAAACCAGGAGCAACATGGGCCAGGGTACCAGAGGGCTAAGGGGATGGAAAACCAGTATTAGAAACGTCATGCACACCAACATGTTTGGACACAACCAACGAAGTGAGGAGAGGGATGACCCTGGCAAGGTGGAATCATATTTTACCTTGTACAGTTCAAGCCGTGATTATTACACCATGAAAGGCCCCCTCCCCAACACACACGTGTCAGAGTGGGGCGCCTGTCAGAAGGGGGATTCTACAAGGGTCTCAGTCTAGTGCAGGTGCCTGTTTCATGTTATATGTGAACTAACATGATGGACATGATGTGAAGTAATGCGAAGAACTCAATCTGATGAGGATCATGTAGGATACATGGGAATTGGGACAGAGCAAACCTGGTCCAGCAAAAACTGGCTCCTAGAAATTTAACCCCACCATGTGCAAAGTCCATGAAGTTGGGGAAGGGCAAAGAAGACGCAAACAGAAGTACAAGCTAGGAGGCCAAGACAATCTCCTTCAAAAAAGAAAATTGATTTTGGGGTGAGTATTAATATAGGAGCACATCTCCTGAGGTGCTCCGTTAAATCAAATAAGTGCTGCAGCATTATGAGTGCCTGGCAAACCTAAGAAGAGCATTTCGACACCCTTAGTGAGGTATGTGCAAGACAGAAAACATTGTACGTTGAGGCCCACATTGGAGTAATGCAGCACCAGTTTGGAACCCACACTGGTCAAAGTTGGCAGCAAGACTAAGCCCGGTGCTAGGGGGTGGTCTTACGAGGGAAAGGTTAGGTAAAATGACCTGGCGACTTAAACAGAGGGGAGGAGGGGGTGGGGGAAAAGTGACATGTTAAAGCAGTAATGTACAAAATCTGAGAAGAATAGTTAATGTGGATAAGGAAGGATGTTTCAGGGATGGGACACAGCAACAAGGGGGTCACAACTGGTTAATCGAAGACTCACCTAGTCACAGAGTTGTTAGGAATATGTCTTCAGTCAAAGTTGGTAGAAAGTGGAACAGTCTAGAGAGTAAAGTAGTGAGCCAAGATCCAAACAGCTCATGGAGTTGGGAGAGATTAGATCTAGTCGACCAAACAAAGAAGAAATGTGGGGCCGGAGTGTTAATCGACCCTTGCTACCACACTGCTACAAAGATTAATGCAAAAGCTAGAGGAGCAGGCAGGCAATAAAAGAAAAGGCAAATGGATATCGACAAGAAGGAGAAACAAGTAGTGACCTGGGGTGGACGAGGTTGTCAGAGTGGGCACCTGTGAAGCCCGGGTTTCCACTAGGATCAGTTAAGTGGGTGTTGTGTTCCTGGTATATGTGAATGACATTAATGGGAAGGGATAGACTTCAGATGTGTCCTGTTTGCTGGGCTATGTGAAGCTAATGAGGAGAAATCAAAAAAATGAATGCGGAATCAGATAGGAATGTGAAGGTGTAGGGCCTTTCAAACCCTCAACAGAGTTGTTGAAGGGCTTCCTCCGGCTTATGAAAAAGAAAACATAGAACAAAATAAGTTTAACAAAGCAAGATAAACAAATTTTATTGTATATAACAATTATCTTAAATATAAAACCAAACATTGAAATCGTCCTAACTGAAGCAAATTGTGGGGAAGATTTAAATGAATAATAAAATGAACACGGCTATTATGTAAGAAGGATGTGTACCGAGTCCAGCCGTTGGTATGCGCAAGGCGCCAAAGGAATTGCTGGAGTGTAACGGGACGGGGAGTAAGTAGGTCACAGGTGTTGGGTCGTGACTGTTGTGACGTCCTGCTCCAGACGGTTACAATACCTTATAAAGGTGTTTCAGCTAGAGCTTAGGTAAAGGGAGTAGCTGTGGGCAGTGGTAGGTGACTGCAACTCGGCATCTGAGATAAAGAACAAGGTTAAGTTCCTCAGTGTGTTGCCGAGATTAATAGCTCCTGTCCTGGTGGGCGAGAAAAACAGTTCTTCAAATGAGGCTTTTGACTGACAGGAGTGAAGATCTATAAGTAAAGGTGAAGGAACAACAGAGTTCCCAAGGACGATAATTTCTTCAGTTTCTGATCTACTTATTTGATCTTGCTGTCGTCTCGTCTCCTGGCAGGTGACTGACACAATCATCAGCAATGATAAGAAGTAAATAAAAATTAAATTTCGATCATGACAAGGAATCATTCCACATGATAGGGTTTACCGAAGGCCTTGATGAAAATGGATGATGACCTAATATTATCTTATAAACGTCAGTTGTGTATCCAAGTCGGGACAAAGAATTTAAATCCTAATCAAGAGTATAATCTTTTTATCTATTAATTTAAACCAATTAATAAACAGAAAATACTAACTAATGAGTGGGGTTTCTTTTATATTACAGACTTGATTGCGGCAGGGAGTCAAGTGAACCCAAACTCTGCCAGGCAAGGGTCCTTTATTGACTCTCACCCAATTGATGATGGGGGGGGGTTAAATAGTAACTGTCCATACCCCTTTCTGACAGGTATACTACCAGTCTTACTTACTTCCACCAGTCATTCAGTTTTCCACTCTTAATTAATGAACTTTTTCCACACAAGGAACACAAAAAAGATCTGGATAGGGTGCAACCATGTTTCAACCATTAGCTGAACCTGGAGTTAACCAAGTGCCAAAGTGGGGCCAATGTCTGCAGACTTCACTCAGTTACAAGGATCTTAGGGTGGAGTATAATACGTGTATGTTATACACTGTGTCGTCAAGCACCAGTATGGAACCCACTCTTGGGCCAGGGCAATTTTTTCAAGAAAATTAGAGAAAGTGCAAGTTTGAAACAAGACTAGTCCTGATGTAAGTAGTATGTCCTACGAGGAGAGGTTAATTATTGGAAATCACCTGATGATACTGGAGGACGGGAGGGATAAGAAAAACATGCGAACGGCATGAAAAAAAAATAAATTGAGAGGAATTGACAAGGTTGGATAGGGACACGAATGTTTCACAGAAGGGGACACAGGAACAAAGGGGGGGGGTTTACAACATAGCTTTTTTTCATATGGTGACACAAAGCTTTAAAGTAAAAGATTACGATAAAGCTTAAGGAGACACGGAGTGGACCTAGTTAGTGACCAGCGAAGAGGCGAGTTGCCAGGAGCCGTTGATCGTATGCCAGCAACTACAAATAGGTGACTTAAAACACACCACACCACAACACACACACTCACACAACCACAACACACAATTGGCAGCTGAAGACTTTGCTGAGTTAATTAACGAGATGTTAGGACAGCATTTCTTTAGTCTCCTAGAGCTGTCAGGAAGTGGAATAATCTGAAAGTGATGTAAGTGGAGGCAAGAACCATTCATTGTTCTAAGACGAGGTATGATAAAGCTCGTGGAGTCGGGATAAGGTGGGGGAGAGGTACTAAGTAGCAATACGTGAAGAGGCGGGGCCAAGAGCCATGTATCGACCCCTGCAACCACAAATAGGTGATGTACCTTACGGAACACACCTTTTAAAAACCCCACCACGACACCCCCATAAAAATAACAATATGGTATCCCAAAAGGTAGGGATGGAAGCAATGGGAGCTGGGATAGCTGGTTTGAGAAAGAATCCTGGGCAGCAAGGCTCAAGAACACACTGGTCTGAATGGGAAAAATTACTAAACGAGTTTTACAACACAATGAAGGAGAAGCTATCTAAAGCAGAGCATATACAAAGGCGTATAAGAGCTGTAGCTGCTGCGATAAGATGCAGAAGCGGGCAAAAGAATTCGAAATGCAGAGTAGGATACTTGAGACGAGGACCCAATAGGCAGCAAGGTGTGGGAATTTGGACCATCAGTGGACCGCGCGAGGACAGAAAGGGGGAAGGAGTACATTATCTTGCAGAATGGAATATAAGGCCACTAGGGACGTATGGGAGACCTAAGGAAAAAAACAAGTGAAAAGATGCTAAAATCGGACCGCGATTATGGAGGGGAAACAATTGTCACCTTATGTTCTGTGCTTCATGAGGCAGAAGGTGGGAACCTATGATGAAAGGAGACAAGGGAAGGGGGGGAGGGGGGAGGAGCAGATTGAGAGTAATATTTGCCAATAACAGAACGGGGCACCATGTTCTTGTTGACAATTTTCAGAGACTTGGGGGTACTTGAGGAAAAATCGCCCCAGTTAAAACTGACATTCAAGAGAAGAAATGGTGCATAATATGAATCCACCGGTAGACTTAGTAGCGACCAGTTGTAAGAGGAGGGGCCAGGAGCTAGAATCGGACCCCTGCATCCATAATTGGTTGAGACATAACCAGAAACAAGCCCACTCCACAAACCCCAGTCCCCACACCTCCCATAGCATCTAAAACTACCTTCGTCGCAGCCTATCATAATACCCAGCCCTAATTTTCGTATGCACAGCCTGTACCAACCCCTCTCCTTCCCAGAATTACAGTACTGGGAAAGGAAGCTGCAGGTATGGTCCACCAACCGCAGATGGCTATATCAGATAAGATGTGAGGAGTGGCATCCCGAACATAATAGTACTCACAGAGGACGAAACTTATGAGGGTGAGAACAGACGTGATCTTCCCAACCGGAAAATAGATCTTGAGGATAGCTAGGGAAACAGATGGGAAGATGGATTTGCCTGCTCATTAAAAAAACAATGAAGTTTGAGCTTGAGGAGTGGTATAGAAGAGATAGCAGATGAGTACATAGAATACCTTCCTTAATTATTCTGTTAAGCTCTTCGCTATTTTGTTGGTCGTTCTCTATGAGCTTCCCTCCTTCCTTTCTCAGCCTGATTAGCTGGTACTTGGACTGTTGTTTTCTTCCTAATGTGGCTGTTTAACAACCTTGGGTCAGCTTTGGCTTATTCTCTTTTATATATGAATATTTGTTTCTTTTCCCTTGTTTTTCTGATTCATTTGCCTCAGTACTTTTTCCATGCTACGAGCAAACCTGGCTGTGGCCTTTTCCACATATCCTAGTAAACACGGGGCTCATTCGGGTTCTTCTCTTTTGTCTCTCTTGTCCTTTGGTACGAAACTTCTCTGTTTTCCTGCACTTTCTGCGTCTGGTGATTTTATCATTTCCTTTAGCTTGTATTCACTGTAACCTCATGCACCGTTACTTCAGACCAGCGGTTCCAGAAGTGATGAGACAAGTGATGTACATCCGCCACCGAAGCAGCAGGAACGAGACCATGCAGAGAGCAACAGAGCGTGATGGAACACATGCCGAGGGTGGTAAGAAGGGGTCCAGATGGAGTAGGGGCAATGTTACTAGTCCTGGATTTCCACAACAAGGAGATTGACTGTGGGAAACTGGAGCCACATGCGGGGTCCAGAGACGAGGAGGCTAAGATGCTGGAGGCGGGAGTGCTGTAAAACTCATGCTTCCAGCATAAAATTCGGACCAACCAGAGAGAGAAAGAGAGGAAGTGAGGAGAGAGGAAGAACTATTAAGGCTAGACCTCGTGTTCCCCTTTTGAAAAGTTCAGAACATAGGGGATATAACTAAAAGGCCCTCGGCTCTAGTGCTTCATGGTCCTGAGTTTCGAATACATTCTAGAGTTAACGTGGTGAGTGAAACGGCATGAGGACAGGAGAAGGCTGCACTTCAAGAAAAGGGGACTACATAGGATGTGGCATTCTATATGGAGGTACAATGGGAAACTGAGCTAAAGGAGAAGACAGTAATTAAATGATGGAACAAGTAGACCACAATAGTGCACGGGGAGAAGGAGAGGAAGTTCCTTCCACGGGACAACCGAACAATTGATACCATCGTTACTCGGAGATTAGGAGTCTACCCCCCCCCCCCGGATTTAAAAGCCTAGTCGTGTGCTTTAAATACTGGAAAAAGTTCTGAAGGTAATGACTCAGAAAAATAGGGAACTGAGTCAAGAGCCAAAAAACGGAATATTTCATGAATCAAGGAGATGGACCAGCGGCACAATATGAGAACGACATAACATCCAAAAGGCCAAAACTCTAGGTTGTTATGCAGTACTACTTAGGAGGAAAACAACAGTCAATGGACAGGTAATCAGGCTAAGGAAGGAAGGAGAGGAGCTCATAGGGAGCGAAATGAAGTATACGATGAGCTCGCTCAATATTTACGGCTATATTCACGGTGTAGACAGAAAGGCTTCAGGAAACCGAGTGTGGAGGGTATGCCAGCACGTGCTAGCCACACTGTGCACAACCGATGAGGAGGCGAAGAAACTCTAGGCAAACAAGATACCTCGAAGGCCGGTGGGCCTGATTACGTCTCTCCTTGGGTCCTGAGAGAGAGGAACAGCGCAATGTGTACGCGCTGACAAACAATCTTTATTAAATCTATTGTAATAGGGGAACTGTTCTTGGTATGGAAGACGCAAATGTGCAGTCCATCTTTTTAAGAAAGGAGACAGACCAAAGCAGCAGTAAACTACAGACCATTGTACACTGACTTGTACATTACGTAAAGTCATTAAGAGAGAATCAGGAAGATAGAGTGGTGGAGCATCTAGAAAAGGAATGGGATCAAACAGGGACAACCAGCAAGGCTTCAATGATGGAAATCCATGTGTTACAAACCTACTGGATTCTACGAGAAGTAAAACAGGAGAGGAGAGGGATGGGTTAGACTGCATCTTCTTTTATTGAAGAAGACTTTGCAAGGACACTAGCACACAAGAGACTGGTTAAAAGCTATCAGAAAACAGGCACAAAAAAACAGGAAAAATATTGCACTGGTTTCACGGGTATACCTAAAAAGGAAGGGAAAAAAGTTCGGTGGTAAGTGGTTAAGCGTTAGAGTGAACGATGTGTCTAGTCGGGGTGTTCACACGGGTCAGTCCCTAGGCCCGGGTTTGTTTCCAGAAGAAAGTGAATGACTGACAGAAAGAAATAGATACAGAGCCCCGACCCTGTTTGAAGGCCGCGGTGTTGAAGCTAATGAAGTGAATCCAAGTGTGCGAGGATCGAGTAAGCCACGAAGGAGATTTGGGCACAGGCAGCAAGCCTTGTCCGGCAAATAGCCTCCTGCAGTTTAATAAATCAAAACACAGTGCAAAGCATGAAGTTTGGGGAAGGACAAGAGACCGCAGACGGAGTACAGTCTAGGTAGGTCAAAGGCCTGCAAAAACTCACTTTAAGGAAATTGATTTGGGGTGAGAATCATACCGAAGCACATTCTGCAGGCGCTCATCAACCAAATAACGACTGCAGCATATTGGGCGCCTGGCAAACTAAGATGCATATCAACATTCTACTTAACGATTCAATCAAAACACTGCTCCAATACACTGTGTACGTCATGACCCATATTGGAGAACACAAACCTGGTCAAGCACGACAAGAAATTAGAGAAAATGGCAAAAAGTTTGGCAACAAGACTAGTCCGGAGCTTAAAGGGGAGCTATGCCGTACAAGGAGAGGTTAAAGGAAAATTCAATCTGACCGCACTGGAGCGGAACAGGGACGTATTAGGTGGGGACATGAATAACGGACATACTAGAATACTGAGCGTATTTGACAAGGTGAAATAGCGACTGAATGTATCTCGAGATTGCGACATAGAAAAGGGGTAACAATGAAGTTGAACATCATATGAGTCACGGAATGTTAGGAAGTATTCTTAGTCTTAGACTTGCAGGAAGTGATACATTTCTAAAGAGTGATGTAATGGGACAGGATCTATACATAACTTTAAGAAGAGAATAGATTAAAGCTCATGGGAGTGGAGAGAGAGTGGACCTAGAAGCCGACCAGCGAAGATGAGTCGGGCCAGGAGCTGTGTAATCGACCTTTAAAACAAACTGGGTGGGTACAACTTAGGTGTAGTACTTACACACACACACACACTACACAAGACACACACACAAATGTACACTATCATACACACACACACCACGTACACCTAACACACACACACACACCACACACACACACACACAAAGTACAGTACAGTCCAGTACAGTCAGTCAAGGGGGGCCAGAACACTACACACCTCACTCAAGGAAAAGGATCCTGGGGTGGGTATACACCCAGGCAATCTCTGAGGCGCACATCAGCCAAATAACTGTTTGCAGCAAATGGGGGCTGGCCAAACTAAGAGCGCATTCCGACATCTAAATAAGAATCATTCAGGAACCCTGTATATTGTGTACTGTGGGCCATATTGGAGTATACGGCACCAGTGTGGAACCCTCACTTGCAGCATGTTAAGGAAACATAGAGAAAGGTGCAAAGGATTGTGCCTAAGGAGGATGTCTTACGAGGAGAAGGTTTTAGGGAACTCGACCTGCGACAACTGGGAAGACAGGAGAGATAGGAGGGCGGTTGTGATACCAGCATTTAAATACTGAGGAGGAATCGACAAGGTGGGCAGAAAACAAGATTGTTCCAGGGGATGGGACACAGCAAACAAGGGGACACGTTGGCAGTTGATAGACTCAGATGAATCACTGGGGTTAGGAAGTATTTCTTCAGTCACAGGGTGTCAGGTAAGGGGAATAGTACGGGAAGTGTTGTAGTGGACCGGCTGGAGGAGCAACGTAGGTGTAAGATTGTATGATTTAGAAGCCATGGAGCGGGGAAGAGTGAGAATGAACAAGGCGGGGACAGGAGCATGTGATGACACCTCTGAAAACCACAACCAAGTGAGGTGCAGTGCACACACACACACACACACACACACACACACACACACACCACACACACACACACGCTGCTTGTATGAAATTTGAAACGAATTTATATACTTAAAACAAATTGTTGTTTCGTGATGGTGAATTTCTTGTGTATGTATAAATGTAGTTTGCTTGAATGTAGGTACGAATATATGTTTGCTTGTTGCATTATTTTTTTATTTTTTTTGATTATTCACACTGGCGATTTTCCACAAGGTAGGGTGCCCGAAAAAGAAAAACTTCTCACAATCTTTCAACTCCATCACGTGTCTTGCAAGAAGGGGTGCTTTACACAACAGTTTTTTTACTGCAACATTAACACCTCCTTCAGAGTGCAGACACTGTACTTCCCATCTCCAGGACTCAAGTCGGCCTGCCGGTGTTTCCCTGAACCCCTTCATAATTGTACTTTGGCTCACACTCCAACAAGCACGTCAAGTTTAAAAACCATTTGTCTCCATTCACTCTATGATACACGCTCACGGGCATACCTGCTGGAAGTCCAAGCCCCGGCAAACTAAACCTCTTTACCCCCTCTCTCCATCTTTCCTATGTCCGACCCATACCCGCACCTTCTTCCATACGACTAATACACTCTTGAAGTCATTCTGTTTCGCTCCATTCTCTCTACATGTTCCGATCCACCTCAACAACCCTTCCTCAGCCTTCGACATCAGTTTTGGTTAATCCCGCACCTCTCCTAAATTCCAACTACGAATTCTCTGCATTCTATCACACCACACATTGCCCTCAGACATGAACATCTCCACTGCCTCAGCCTTCTCCTCGCCTGCTACATTCATCACCCATGCTTTCATCACCCATATTAGAGCGGTGGTAAAACTATACTCTCATACATTCCCCTTTTGCCTCAAGGACAAAGTTTCTGTCTCACAGACTCCTAAGTGCAACCACTCTCTCTTTTCCCCTCATCAATTCTATTGTTTCACCTCACTTCATAGACCCATCCGCTGACACGTCACTCCCAAATATCTGATACATTCATCTCCTCCTTACTCTCTCTCCAATCTGAAATTCAAATTTTATCACCTAATCTTTTTGATTCCTCATAACCCGTACTATTTCTGTATTCACTTTTAATTTTCTTCTTTTTGCACACCCTACAATTCATCCACCAATCTCGGCAACTTCTATTCATCGAATCTACAAGGCACAGTGTCTCAGCATAGAGCAACTGTGAAACTCCCACTTTGTGTGTGATTCTTATCTTTTAACTCCACCACTCTTGCCAGACCCTCGCATTTACTTCTCTTACAACCCCATCTATAAATATATTACAACAACCACGGTGAATCACACACCTTGTCTAAGGCCCTACTTGTACTGGGAAATAATTTCCCTCTTTACTACATACTCTAACTGCGCCTCAATTATACTCGTTAAAAAAATCTTCCACTTGCTTTCAGTAACACCTTTACTCCATACACCTGACAAAACATCTGCAATTGCCCTCCCTATCCACCTGTCACTTCGCCTTTCCAAATCCTAAATGCCCACAAGATCTCTTTAGCCTAATATAAATATGTTCACTTACATGTTTCACTGTAAACACCTGGTCCACCACCCAGACCTTTCCTAAAGCCTCCTTGTTCCTCTGATATGCCTATTCTCCGTCTTACTCTTTAATTCTTTCAATAATAATTCTCCCATACACTTTACCAGGTATTATCAGCAGACTTATTCCCCTTATAATTTTGCACTCTCTTTTTTACCCTTTGCCTTTATAACAAAGGAAACTAGCATGCTCTCTGCCAATCCCTATGGTACCTTACCTTTCCATACATTTATTATATTACTGCCACCGACCACTCCTAAACTATACCCCACCTGCTTTTAAAGTTTATCTTTATTCCCATCAATCACGGCTGCCTTACCCTTTCATTTTACCTATGACTCACGGAACTTCCCCACACTTCACAACTGGCTCTTCCTCACTCCTACAAGATGTTATTCCTCCTGTCCTATACACGAAATCACAGCTTCCCTATCGTATCAAGATTTAACAAATTCCTCAAAATATTCTCCTTCCCATCTTCCCAATACCTCTAACTCTCCATTTTATAACTCTCCTCTCTATTTTTAAATGGACAAATCCATTTGTTCTCTAGGCTTTCTTAAATTGTTAAATTTTCACTCAAACTTTTTTTATTTTCAACAAAATTTGTTGATAACAATTCACCACTCTCTCATTTGCTCTCTTTTTACATTGCTTCACCACTCTCTTAACCTCTCTCTTTTTCTCCATAGACTCTTCCCTCCCTTGCTTCACTTCTACTTTGTAAGAAAACTTCCTCTATAGCGTACTTTTTTCTCCCTTAACTACTTCTTACATTATCATCACCAATCGCTCTCTTCCCTCCCGCACCCACTTTCGGTAACCACAACTTCTGCTGAACACTCAACACTACATTTTAAACTACCCCCATACCTCTTCGACCCCGTGTCTATGCTTCATTAGCCCATCTATCCTCCAAATAGCTGTTTAGATCTTACCCTAACTGCCTCCTCTTTTAGTTTTATAAACCTTCACCTCTCTCTTCCCTGATGCTTCTATTCTCTTGTATCAATCTACCTTTTCTCTCAGTGTAGTACACTAGAAAGTGATCTTGATTTTATCTGTGGGCCCTCTATTAACAGTAATCTGAAGTCTATCAACAGTTTTTATTACCAATACTAATCCAACCAAACTATGTCATTCGCCCTACCTCTATATCTTGTATATACTTATTTATCCTCTTTTTCTTAAAATATGATTTCCTATAACTAAAACCCTTTCTATACAAGTTCAATCAAAGGGCTCACATTATCATTTTACACCTGGCACCCCAAAAAACTTACCTACCACCCCCTTCTAAACGTTTCTCTACTTTAGATTCAGGTTCTCCCCCTACCACAATTACTCTCTCACTTGGTTCAAAGGATCCTATACATTCACTTCCATCCCCAAAATCTCTCTCTCTCCTCTGCATTCCTCTTTTCTCCAGGTGCATTACCGCTTATTATGACCCAATTCTCGCATCAACCTTTACTTTAATCCAATAATTCTTGAATTTACACATTCATATTCTCTTTTCTCCTTCCATAACTGAATCATTTCAACATTACTGTACCCCTTCTTTGCTCTACTCTCTCAGATACTCAGATGTAATCCCATTTATTTCCCCCCATGAAATCCCCTACCCTTCAGCTTTGTTCGCTTAGGGCCAGGACATCCAACTTACTTTTCATTAAATCAATCAATCAGCAATATCTGCTTTCTTTGTCCTCCGCACTACATCCAAGCATATTTAAGCCTTCCCAGTTTTATAAAGTTTTTCTTCTTCTCTTTTATAGTAAATGTCTAAGGAGAAGGGGTTACTAGCCCATTGCTCCCGGCATTTTAGTGCCTCTATACGACACGCATGGCTTCGGAGAAAAGATTCTTTTTCCATTCCCCATGGGACAATAGAAGAAATAAAGAAGAAACAAGAGCTATTTAGATAAAGGAGAATACTAGAGTATGTATATATATATATGCATGTGCGCGTGTCTGGTGAAGTGGGACCAAAGTGTAAGTAGGGAGTAAGTAGCAAGATATCCCTTTTATATAGCGTGTCTTTGAGACGAAAAAAGAATCCAGCAATCCTACCCTCTGCAAAACAG
>NC_069412.1:46448170-46477192 GCF_026875155.1 Cherax quadricarinatus
CCCAGGAACCTCTAACCCCACTGTCAATAAAAAGATTCGCTTCAACCTGCCCAATTTCAAGTACCCTTGTTAGACATAATAAAATTCGTCCCAGTAGTGGAAACATCACTACTCAGCTGATCTACCATTCCCGTCCAAGCCACTCCTGACCTACTAGCTGTTAGTTTATCTTTATTATGTACCCCATACCAGCCGCCTCTGAAGTTACTCGACATTCCATATGCACAGCCAGTTGCTACCTTAGCTACAACAATAGATACACAAATAACCCGCACACAAAAGAGAGAAGCTTACGACTTGTGACTTTGTAAATGGTCCAAGTCGGACCGAAACGTCGTCGTAAGCTTCTCTCTTTTATGTGCGGGTTATTTGTGTATCGTTCCAGTCACGGTATTGTGCCTTTTTTGTTATTTACAACAATAATATCAGAAGACCAAGATTCTTACACTTCTGAGGAAGACTTGAAATAGACAACCTGTCTCCCGGCATCACCTGGGTCAAGTTGACCTACACAACTCTGGAAAACAAGAGCAACATGTACACCAAGAACCTCCACAATATACACTGCATATGGAACAGTTAAATACTCCATCAGTCTTCAAACCCAACTAGACTAACTCTCAGGTAAGGAGAAAGAGGGAGTTGGGAATAAGCGAAGAATAAGGGTCAGAGAGGTAAGTATTTTCTAGCAAAAAGTCTGCAGCGGAGTCACATGCAGTCAGGTCCAAAAATTCGTAAAACAGTTGGTCCATGAAGCCACACTGTACAACTGAACTTCATGCCTACAGGAATCTTCAAGATAAACATTAATGGGATATACATTAAAGACATAATGTAGTTCTTCACTTCCACATCTGCCCGCTGTAACTGATACCATCACTGTCACACCCTCAACTCCACCACCAATGACTCTTATGGGTTTAGTGCTTAGTTATGGTTATAATAATTATAATCCCCCACTTAGCTCTCCACTGCTGGGCTAAGCTACTCTTCTCCTGTCTCCATGTTAATAAATAATATAAATAATATATAATCTTTATTTACTACAAGTACATGTACATGGTATACAGTCCTAGCAGACAACAATGACATACTGCTACATAGAAAGCCACTTGTTATGCTGAGCATCTCGGGCAAATTAGTCAGTGTCCCAGGATGCGACCCACACCAGTCGACTAACACCAGGTACCCATTTTACTGATGGGGAACATAGACAACAGGTGGAAAGAAACACGCCCAGTGTTTCTAACTCTGGCTGGAATCGAACCCAGGCCCTCGCCGTGTGAAGCAAGAGCGTTAACCACCATTCCAACATCACCTCAATGGGGTCCTTCTATTAACTAACTACAGTACCTAGTTGTTAGTCAATTGTCGTGGGTCACATAAAGGAAAAACCTAAATAAAATAATCCCTTACTTGGGTTATAAAGCCTCCAGAGTTAATAATGTAATAGTCTTTTCCATTGAGACCGACGTCCACAGGACCATCCAACCTGTGTTTTTTGAGAAGACTCCAAGAAGGGAAATACATCACAGTGCCGCGGATGGAGCAAGACACAACTAACACTAATAAAACTAGATAACGCTAAAGAGGAAGACTGATTATTGAGCCCGAGAAGCTAAGACACTTTGCTTGAAGAATGGGGGAGATAATACTTGGTATATAACTGTAATGTTAATTATCTAAGCAACTGAAGGTAGTTAATCTGTAGTTAGTCTTCAGTAGATAGTCTCGATATGAACTGTGTGGTCTTGTATACCCTCTTAATAACTACACAAAGGTCATCTATATGAATATGAACCATGTCAGTAGCCACTTGTTCAGGTCTCCTGATGAACATTATAACAAGAAATCCTAGTCTGTGCACTGCTATGTAAATTAGTTGTTTTTATTATTAAATATAGCTAAAGAGTACGTTACTTTGGTCTAGATTTTTATCTTTAGTTATTATATGTGTTGTATTTTTGTTGTTGGGGTAAGTTTCCCTACTTGTAAAACCAATAATACAAAACACATCAAGTGATTATATACGGTAACTTTAATTCAGGAGCATTATACAATATATTATTATACACAAACAAATGACTAAGATATTCCTAAGTTTCCAATTATGTCTCGTCCATAATTTTAGAAATTTTTGAAGGGGAATAAAAAAAATATGTGTATTTAATCTAGATAAGGTAATAAAGTTAAAGAAAATTGACTTATTTTAACTGGAGTCACAATAAAAAAATTTTTGTTAATAATTAAAACTTGATAGACATTTGTTTTAATGAATGAAAAATATGATGAGAGAGAGTAAGCGGTTGACCATAGTTCAACACCCGCTACTTGCGGCATCAGGGTCCCGCGGAAAAAAACGCTCGGTAAATTACTTTATTTGTGACTGCCATCTGTGGAAAAGTTAGCATAGTGAATAAATAACCCAGAGGGACACCCTTTTAAGGGGTTCTGAAGACATAATAAGAGAAATATTGTTGTATAATGTTTAAAGGTGTTGAGTAGTGTGTGAGCTAAAGTGTCACCCCCCCACCTTCACAATGGTTTTGTTACTCTACTTTTTACTCAGACTGATTAGCTCTTAACAGATTTGCTAGTGAAAGCACAATTTTTGATTTTTGTATCACCTCCACCCCCTCTCTAAGATTGATCCGCCGCTTTTTTTTTTTCTCTTTAGTTCGTTTTTTTTGAAGTTTTAAGTTTTTTAATGGTGAAAGAGTGTTAAAAACCCAATGAACGAGGTGGGGAAAGGGGAAGGGAACCGGTTTATATACTAGGAATTTGCTCGGAGTCATCATGAACGGACTCATTTTGGGGATATATTTGCCCTGTTTCGGCCTCCCTCCCCGCCAGCATAGCCCAAGGGGGCCTTCATACCTCCAAAACCCACGTACAGCTTCACTCCTGATGAGACGGTTCCAACACATTTCCCCCCTGACGAAAAGGGCTGAGTGGGAGTTACAACAAGGAAAAAGAAGCATTGAGGTTTTTTTACACCCCACCAATAGGGGGAATAAAATTGCATGTATTTTTTTGAGTGTTTGCCAAAAGCCCCCGATTTTTTTATTTTATTTTCCCATGGAAATGCGGATTTTTGACATATGAAGCTTCTACTTGATCTGGAACAGGATAAACTTAATACTTTAGTTATGATTATTTTGGCTACGGCGTGAGTGCTGGAAAACCTTCAGAGAAAAACCATATTCATATTGAGCCCCTTGGGACCTCTCAGAACCGGACGGAATCTCCCCCAAAACATATCCTCTATGGGCAACTCGGCACTGCGCGACGATAGACTTAGCATCGAATACGGGGTTGGGAGCTGTGATTTTTCACTCCCCGCTATGTCTGGGACAGAGTTTTGTTAAACACCAAAAGAACGGGGTTCTTTGATCCCTTCCCTAGTAAGTTACCTTCTAACACTTTCCCCGTCGACACTTTATTCCCAAATTTAAACTGTATCTAAACATGTTTTTTTTTTTATACTACCGGGATGTATTGTTTACTAGGATATTGGGGGGACAGTGGGGGATGTTTTTTTAAAGGCTCAGTGAGAAAAGTAATTTTGAACTTTTTTAAATGCACTTTGGGAAATTTTTTGTCATTTTGGGGAAAACTCTAAATTTTTTTATGTATTTTGCATACAAGGTGATTATCCCATAATATAGTTATTTATGGCGAATCTTTTTTTGGGTTATTAAAAAAGTACCGTTTTTTTGGCTATATCAAAAACCAACTTGTCTGTACTTTTGACCACATGACGATTTGACAATCACATCATATTGTGACAAGGCGGGACAATCAGGCCAACATAACCAAAGACCCATTTTAATTTTTTATTGCAAGATGTTTTTTTTCACTTAAAAATGAAAATTCACATTTAAAGCAAAATTTCAGTAAAATTTTTGCACAATACATGAGATACAACTGAATAATTTTTAGGTTAGGTTTTCCCGGGGCCCGGTGTATCCTGGGGGAGGAGGGTTTCTGCCCCAGCCGCCCCTCTGTTACGGGCCCGATCACCAAAGTTATGTTAGGTTAAATTGTCATGGTTATTTTTTGATTATTTGTCTTTTCTCCATTTCATAAAACTATTTATGGTATAACCCCCATTTTAAACCAAATTTAATCCAAATTTTTTCTGAGGGGCAAAAATTCAGTACTTAAAAACCTAACTTTAATTAATGCTTTTCTGTTTAGTGCAGCAGGGATATACAGTACCCCATTTTTTAATAGATATTAGCAAGCATCTAAAGAAAAGAAAATTGTGGGGGAAAATATTACAAAAACTGAACTGGAATACTAATTCACTAGCCCGTCTTAAAAAAATTTAAAATTAGTACTGGCTAAACAAAAACTTGATTAGGGTTAGTGCCTTTTCATCAAATAACTGCGAAATATGCACATTTTCCCTAGGATTTCCAAACTCCTAGATGTTTAGAAAGTCACCAGTATTACTGGCAAAAACTTTTCTCACACAAATTTTGCATAACTTAACATAAGATAAACCTGAATTATCCCGGGTAACTCATTATATTTTTAAAAAGCTCCCAAAATCTGCACCAACAGCAATTTTGAAAACTAACGTTCCCGAACTGCCGTATTTGATCACATCACTCTACAGTGATTTTGCCTCAAATTTGTGACTATTAAAAATTTAAGATTTGGCCATCACATTGTGGAGATTGGTAAGAGCAACCATCCAGGGAATAGCTACTACATCTTGTCAATAACATGAAATGGAACCTCTTAAATTTTTTTCCTGGCTGTCTCATAAACACACGAGATGACGGGTAACTAAATCCATCTCTCCTCGCTTGACGTACACTCATTTAACGACCGCTTGGACTTATGCCACTCTCAGACCAGTATGCATACCTAATAATGTATATTAGAGCTAATTTCCCTATTCTGTTTTTTACAGAATACAGGGCTCTGGTGGCCCGTGGTTAATGCTCTCGCTTCACACGGCGAGGGCCTGGGTTCGATTCCCAGCCAGAGTAGAAACATTGGACGTGTTTCTTTTCCCCCCTGTTGTCTATGTTCCCCTCAGTAAAATGGGTACCTGAGTGTTAGTCGACTGGTGTGGGTCGCATCTGGGACACTGACCTAATTTGCTCGAAATGCGAGCATAACAAAGGGCTTTCTATATAGTAGTATGTCATTGTTGTCAGCTGGACGTATAACCCTTTTACAGTACTTGTAGTAAATAAAGATCAGTAAAACTACTGTATAATATTTAAAAATATACTAAAAAGTTATAAATGGTGCGAAGGTGACAGTAAAACATTAAAAAATGGTTGACACAAACCCACTACCAATATAGTATGCTCCTTGTTTAATGACCAATTCGTTTATTGACCTACTTTAGGAATGGAACTCCATCGTTAAGTTTAGGAGAGACTGTATTGCAACATTCTATTTATATTTAGTATATACATTCTTTGCCTAACCAGGTGCCACGTAATAGCTCTTAATCCTGTAATATTTACGTTCCAAGGAGACTTGGTCTGAGCCTGGGCCATGGGGAAGATAATCCCCAGAACCATTAATAGATAAAATGGACATCCTATAAAAATTTACTATGCTTGACATCCTACAAAAATTCATTATGCTTTAATTTTCTGTACTGTATATATGTTCACTAGCTAGTGTATATTGCACAATGTAGCTAAACAATATGAGGAATGTCTCATACCACATACCATTTTCCGAGGACAGAAGTAGAAATAAAAATTGGAATAGTACATATTTATGGATGTACATTATACATGTTCATTTACCAAAAATTACTTAAAAGATTCCATAATTTTCATAATATTTCTACATGAGATATATTTTATGAAATATATTAAAATATGCCAGAGGATCTCTTATCCAAAAAACATTTAGCCAAAAACTCAGATGTAAAGGAAAAGTAAACTGGCTCCACCCTATTCTTATTTAACAAAATATTCTCCCTTCTTCCCCTCACCCTATCATTGCTACCGTTGCTATGCAGTTTAGTTATGCGAAGTCTTTGTCTACAAGTCTTAAGTGTACATTCTATCATAACAAAACATTAATAGCTGATAAGAACACTACACCTCCTCATGGCAATTGATAAGAAAGATACCATAGTGGAGTGTCAAGAGTTTGTCAAGTGTTGAAAGTGATTTTAGAAAGAATAACAGTGATCTCACGAATATTACAAACAATGGGCCGTGAGGTCTTCAGATTCTCATACAAATGGAGAGTTCTCCAGGATATAAATTTAGTATATCTGTCAGCAGGCCCTATGGTAAATATATTAATTTTATTGTGTTGTATTGCCATTAACTACTATTCATAGTAAATATTGTATGTCAATCTTAGTGTATTGAAATGTACAAACAAGTAAAAAATAATTTCCTAAAATGATATACATTGTATAATATATTAAATGATGAAGTTACCATGCATGGAAATGCTCATAGACTTAAAATTGAACAAACATAAAGTAATTGGCAAAATAATTAAGTTAAATTTTATAAAGGTGCCTAAAGTAACAATTGGAAGTGGAAATAAGTAAACCTTTCACTTTTGGGGGTTTTCCCTAGATAATCTACAAAAGGCTGCTAATTAAATTCCCTTACTAACTTTATTATGTGTACCGTACCTAATAAACTTACTGTCTTACTAAGTTGACCCAAGAAATGTAATCGATTTCAGAGATCACTTTAATAACAAAACTGATCTTTTAAATGTAATATTATCTTCTTTTTTCTTCTCTTCTGAGACCAGAGCTTTGGTAGAGGGTAAGGGAAGGGGGGAAAGGAGGGAAATATTGGGAAAAGGGGGGGGGGGAGAGAGTAGATAAAAAGTAAGTCCCCCAAACCACTTTGGTTAATTTAAAAAGTGTATGTGAAATGATAAATATTTTTTAAGGGGGTATAATACTAACCCATCAAGTCACTAGATTAACAGATAAAAGTACATGGCTCGAATTGGTAGAAATTTATACAAGGGGCAATTTTTTTTTTTTTTTTTTTTTTTTTTTTTTTTTTTTTTTTTTTTTTTTTTTTTTTTTTTTTTTTTTTTTTGCGATTGCAAACGATTTTTTAGCGACAATAAAGCAATAATTTTCTGGCCATTTTTAGGGAAATTTACGTGCAAGGTTTCTTACAGGTGGTGTCCACCAGGGTAAAAGCATACTTTTTATTTTATTTTGTTATATAGATGCCCCAAGGGGGGCGATGATTTTTTTATAAACAAAAAGGGGTTTTCTGGTGCTCCCCAATCTTTTCACAGGAGTTGCTCAAAATCGGGGTCAGGTAATCATCTTTATGTAAAAACGACGGACCCTCGTGGGAGAGCATTTTTTGAGTCCTGTGAGGAGAGTATTGATTAATAATCGGTATTTACCACTTTATAGGATTTTCCTACGGCTAAAATAGTTCTTGCATTGAATAGAGTTGTTTTTTTTTAGAGTTCAGGCATACATTTAGGCAAAAATCTTTTTGTATGTGTAAACCCCATTTTAACTGTCTCTCCTCCGGGTATGGGTAATGAAGCGAAGGTCTATTCGGCCCCTTTTGTAGCCGTACATGTTGGTCTTTGTTGTTAATGACTTTGGGACAAAGGGGTATTCGAATTGGCCCTTATTATCATTTTTATACAGATTTTTTTTGACATTTTGAGGGCTTGATTAATCGAAAAGACTGCTAAGACCGGTTTTGGCTATTTTACTTTTTAGTTACATGAATTTGAGGGAGCACCTGTCATTTCATACCCCAAGATCTTTTTGGGGTTCCTAAGGGCTACGGGTGTACCTCTGAGGGAGAACCCCCTTTATCTTCAATTGTTGTGAAACACCTATCTGCTAAAAAGGGACCTTGTCAATTAGTCGAATTCTCCTTTTCTTTTCCCAAATTAGATGTTCGACGAAGTTCAATATTTTTTTTTTTCTATACCTCTCAACTTGTATTTTCCTGTTACCGATTTGATGAGACGACATGAATAACATCATCTCAAACTGCCACAATTGTATCATTAAAACTCTGGGGGGGAAGGTCATTCACTAAATTTTTTAAAACAAAAGGGGACTGAGACAAACCCTTTTGTGGGACACCATTTCGAAAAAAGGCTCTGCCGACCTGCCCATAAGGGTGGAATATTTTTTTTTTTGTTTTAAAAAATTTTATTATTACCTGAGGAAATCCAGTTATGGCGGGTGGGTCAATATTTTGTATAAAAGGGCCCATCATCCATAACTAAAAAAGCTTTTAACACTCGTGGAAATTTAAGGCAAGTTCCCCTTTTGGTTTTGCTTTGCTACATATCGAAAATAACATTTTTGCATGTTTTGGTACCTCTGTGTGTTCAAAACCAAATTTTTTTTTAGTAAAAAATGATTAAACTCCATATAGTATTCAATCTGTTGGAATGCCCTTTCTCAAAAATTTTTTCCAGTGATTTCAAGAAAAGATATAGTCAATTCCCCGGGTTGGGAATGTCTTTATTGGGCTTACCTAAAAGATCATCCAGCAGCTTAAAAACCACTGAAAATTTTCCTGAGCCAAGATGGCATAAAGATTTTTACCAAAACTGTTTACCATTCTGGAAGGAACTTTATTTGTTTCATTGTTATTCAAGAGGCCAGGGCTCTATTAGCATTTTTCCCAATAACCGGCCCTCCTATAATGTAATGGGTCTAGTAAGCGGGGGGTATCTTCAAGAGTTGAAGTATCGAGGGAAAGGTATGTTGTAGATCATCCAAGTTCTCATCTCTCCATTCATTTACCACTGATAATGATTATTTTTAAAAATTTGACGACTTTATTGGGGGAGAGAATTTTCTCCCATACATCACCCATCAAATTAGCCTGTCCTGTGGAACGTCAATTTTAAAATTTCAACTTCTTATCACCCATCAGTGAAGGATACTAGGTATTAGGGCCTTTCTTTGCCCCAAAAATTGTGGGATCTTACTCCAAAATTTTGCTGGTTCACGTTTATACGATTAGCTTGAAAACACAATTTCCAAAAGTCCCGTTTTGATGACTAACAAGTTAATTAATTCTTGCCTTAATCGGGCAGTGTAGCTACGGGGGTTGTCGCGTTTGAAGATCCTTCGACTTCGCTTGAAAATTTTTTAAACGTCTCTAATTTCCCAGATTTTTATATTTTTGGGAATCTTGGGGAAGCAATTTGACAATTGCATTAGTAGTTTTCAATTTTTTGATTATGCGGGGCCCGATTGCATCTCAATTGCTGTGGGGGTAGTTTTTCCAAATGACACAATTTCATCGTCACCCAAAAAATGCCCTAAGGGGGTAAAATCCTAGGTTTTTAAGATTGGGTTTAGGGGGTACAGGTATTCTAAATGGAAAATTTTTATTTGTATTATAACAGGGGATAGGTCAATCCACATTTCCACAGGAGATTAGACGTGAAATTTCACACTCGTTTTCATACTATACTGGTGTCCTGAGAGGCCCAAATGACATTTAAAGAAGGGGGCCTTTGAAATGAAAAAGTTTCTAGCTGTCATGATTTTAAAAATTTTTGCCCTTTTTAAATCACCCAGGGAAACCACCCACAGTTGAAGGGGCGGGGTGATGACATTAAAATCCCCCGCTAAATTTTTGGAATATTCTGCTTAAAAACCTATGAAAGGGGAATTTGACTTATATTTTTTTGCCCGGGGGGAAAAATATCCAGTTCCATCACATTTGTCCAGAGACTTGCCCTTTTCTATTGCAAGAAGTTTTTTTCATCAACAAAAAATTTTTTTTAAATGTTAGCCTAATTTAACTAAGTGGCTCACCACAAAAGGGGTCCCTCGATTTCTCCACAGTACAGTAACCACGTATTTATTATTTTGATAAACTCTTGCACTGCTCTTCAAAAGTATAACATCGGGGTTTTAATTATTTTTTCAACCTCAAAAGGGGGCTTATTAAAGAAAAGTTTAAAATTTGTTGGAAAAAATTTTAAACCCATTTTTTCTTTTCACTTCGCTTGTGACTGGGTCGAACGCCTCAAGTATTTTTCCCCGTGTGGTAAAACCACACTATTCCTGCGACCTCAAGGGAGGAGGAACGTTTCGTAGGTGCTTGTGTATTAAAAAAGCCCTCATCCTTTACTAGAGGGGTAATATTTAACAGACTCATTAGAATCTTAGCAATCAAAAAATGAGGATGTTTTTTCCCAGTTACAGAAGCAGAGGCTCATAGAGGTAAGGGAGACTAGGAGGGTCCCAAGGGAAAATTGGGACAAGGGAGTTACCCTGGGAAAGTTCCTGTTTAACAGATCACTACAATAGCGGGGGAGTAGGCCCAATTTCGGGGGATTTTAGTTCAGGTTTGATTACGGTTTAGGGATTGACAAACCCGGGGATCGAGGTGGGGGATCCCCCAGCCAGGGGTGACTTAGGTTATTTTTTGATGTAGAGTAGGGGACATACTTTTTGTTATAGAAGGGTGGGGCTAAAAGCCTTCAATTTTCTGGGGTAGTGAGGGATGACCCATTAGCCATTAACAGATCATTCAAAAACCCGAGAGCAAAATTTTAAAAGTCACCACCTGCTATTCTTTGGCCATCATAATAATTATTTTTTTGCTCTCGTCATATCCCGGCGTGGATACCTGAGACATAGATGAACCGAACCTTGTTGTTGCGTTTTTTTATTTTGTAGGGGGGGTTAGATTGGGGCGCTCCAAGAGGGGGAGAATTCCAAAAAATTGGAAAACCCTTGGTGAACCTGAGGTCCCACTTACCAGGGAGACTGGAAGGAAGTTTGGGACATTTGTTGGGGGGTGGGGAGGGTCTTCTTTTTAAGTGGACAGTTTTTGGCTTTAATAATTTTTTCCCCGCATTTCCTTTTTTTTTTAGGGCAAATAGCAGAAAAAGCATAATTTTTTTGTTGCAAGGGGAACACATTTTGGGGGTATTTTTTTTATTACAATCTCATAAGAAGTTGGCCAAGCAAGCTACAAATTTGCCCCTTAATACTGCATTTTTTGGGGTTATGACCAAAAGGGAAACATTTAAAACTGTTCACACTACAAATCTTCAAGAGAGATTTGGGCCGAGTACATTTGGGGCCAAAACATTTGAAGCCATTTGACACACAAGCTTGCCTCCTCAGGTGCTCAATATTAATTGATTTTTGGGAAGTTGGGGTCACGCCCCCGGGCCCCCCTGTGACCAACCTCCTTGGGTCATGACGGATTCGCCCCCAACACTCCCCCAGGTACCCATTTTACTGGGGAACAAGACCAGTAAAAAAACACTCCAATTTTTAAATCTCTGGGAAGAAAACCCGCCCCCAGGGGGGAACAGAGCGTTAAACCTTGTTTGTTTTTTAGGAATTTATTTCTTTAACATCCTAATTTAGAAACTCGATAAGTCCCCCAAAATTCATCACGTCTTTTTCTTAAATTTGATTCTCCACAAAAAACCCCCTTTAAAAACCTCAGGGAAGGGGGAAACCCAGAAGTCCATTTTCCCAAGCAAACATGTTTAGCGTTTTTAAGAAACCTTTTCCGAAAAGGGGGGAAATAGGAAACGGGGTTTTTAAAAAATATGGGCCAGGTTTTAGTTGAGAAAATAATGGAAAAGGAATTTTACCACAACGTAATTTTCCGTACCTCCCATGATGTCAGGGAAGGAACTCGCAGGGAAGCCCTTTAACAAAAGGATCTTTTTTAAATGTTTTACTCACTAATTCAGGACAGAAGGGCGCCCCAAATGCCTCCCTCCGATATAAAAAAAACAAAATTCCATTTAAAAAAAATAATTAAAATTTTTTAATAAAAAATTAAAAAAAAAATAAAATAAATAAATTATTATATTTAAAAAAATTAATTTTTTATTTTTAAATTAAAAATAATAACAACCCAACAATCACCCCAAACCCCTGATGGAGGGGGTGGTGATGCGAAGTTTTTTTATTGTGAAGAATACCAAAGGGAAAAAAGAAAAATTTCGAGAACAGTGTTTTTTTCCACAATGAAAAGATTTTTCTCCACTGGGGGTCTCCTTCCTGCATTAATTATTAAGTTTATATTTTTAATAAAAATAATTTTTTTAAAAATTTTAAAATTTTTTTTTTTTTTTTTTTTTTAACCCCTGGCCTCTCCCCCCGAAACAGGGACCCAAAAAGAAATACTTTTTATGTCATTCCAAATTTCAACATCACACATTATACTGTTTTTAGGGTGCTCAAATCACCCGCCTGAACATCAATTTTAAAGAAAACCCAACCCCCCTCCAACATCCCAAACCCCCCTTTAAAAATGCAGGCATTGTTTTATTTCCCCCTTTCCAACTCAATCCGACTATAGAAAATAACCGGTTTCCCCCGATCCCTTTAAACTAAAATTCCCTGCTCACACTCCAAAAGTCTCCCGGCCCCAAATAACTTCTTATTTACTCCCCCAACACCTAAAGTTTTCTGGAATAAGCCCCCTTCCCCCCCAAAACCTCCTTATCTTTAAATTTCGAGGCACCCCACCCGCCCCTTTTTCCCCCGGTTTGTTTAAAGTTTTTGAATTGTCCCTTTCAATGGGGCCAAAAATTTCCAACCCCTTCGCCCCGGCCCCCAAAATTTTAATCCCAGGGTTCTCCCAAACACTCCAACCCTGGTAATTTTCCCCCACCCCTTCCCTTTAAAAGCCTAGGCCCTCCTTCTTTTATTTCTCCAACTTTCCCAAAATTTTTCCAAAACTCCCTTTTTCTCATAAAATTTTTTACCCACAAAATCCCAACCAACACTCCCTCCCCCCCCACCGTTTCCCCCCAAATCCTTTCATTTTCCCCCCAACTTTTAACCCCAATAAATTTGACATTATTTCATAATTCCCCTTTTTCCTCCATAAAAATTTTTTTTTTGTAATTAATAACCCATAATTTTTTAAATTTTAAATTTTAAAAATTCCAATTCAAAATTAAAAGTTATTTTTAAAAAATTTTTTCTGCAAATTTTCCCCCAAATTTGATACCCAAATTTTTTCTTTACTAAATCATAATATTTTATAAAATATAATATATATATATAAAATATATATTATATTTTATATATATATATTATTTTAATATATATAATATTATATATCACTAGTTATATATCAACAATATAAATGTATTAGTTTATGAACATTAATGATGTGTTGTTTCTGCATTTTTTCCTAAATGCAAGTTCTTGTTAGTTTATTATGCAGCTTTGAAATGTGTTTATTATTATTATTATGCAACAGTGAAATATTTCCAGAATGGTAATGTATATATAGTGTACATAATATTTGGTCATTTATATTTAGTCTCAAAATATTTATTTTTGGTAAATGTAGGGTTAGCACAAAAGTGGGTAAACCACTTTTCCCACTGGGTAAACCACTTTTCCCACTGGGTAAACCACTTTTCCCACTGGGTAAACCACTTTTCCCACTGGGTTTTAAAAAAACAAACTTGAAAAACTGCCAAATTATCCCCTTAGGTGTTTTTTTTTCAATTTGATAATTTTTCACTGACTCTATGCAAGTTAATTTGAAGGATTTCCAATTGCTGAATTAATTCATAATTACCAGTTTATCTATATAAACATGAAAAAATTCTGGTCAATAGGAATTCATTTTTTTATTGTTGAAAAGAAAAATGTGGCAATAGTAAATAAGTAAATAACTGTAATTTTTATTTCTTTTGAGACAAGCTAAGAAGTTAAAATAGTTTTAAATTCCAGTTGATTGCATTTTTTATTTGTATATTATGCAGTGCATTTTGGGCAGACTTAAAAAGTCTGCATAATTTTTACAACAGTATAATCTTTATTACTACTGTACAAGTTCATGTACGTGGTTTACAGGCCTGGCTAACATCAGTGATGTACTACAGGTCAGCCATCACTAATCTGGCAATCAGTAATTTGGTTCCATCAGTAATCTGGCAGTAATTTCTGCAAGCATAATTTCAAATTTCCAGGATCACCACACCAACCTGCCGCTACTGTTTGGTGGTGCTACTTGCTGCATAAGTCATTCCAATTTCTTTTTCTCCATTTATTGTTATAACCTGCTCACTTTTAGCCCTAGCCATAGTTCTGATGAATAAAAAAAATGCTTCTCGTTGTGTAAAGCACATACACTGGACTTGTCCATAAAAGATAAGGTGGCTTTGAAGCCACTGTCGGTTGCCATGAGCTCACCTCACTCAGATAAGCTGTGAGCAGTAAATTTGGGCCTACGTATGAGAGAATAGGTCTGTGTGGTAAGTGTGCACTATAGAAAAAAAAAATCCTGCAGCACACAATGCATGTTGAGACAAAAAGGTGACTGTGCCTTTGGTGTAAAACAGCGACTTTGTGGTGTATTTTCACATGGGCTGTATGGTTGTATTCTCGTTTTTTTGGTCTCATTTGATAGAATGGAAGATATATTACAGAAATAGATATAATTTTGATTGGTTTCATGCTGGAAAGTACCTTAAAATTAAGCTCAAATTAGCAGAAATACAGTGGCATTGCTAGGGTTGGTGTCACCCTGGGTGGAATCTTTGGTGTCACCCCCATGAAATCCAAGGGGGGGGGAGTAAACTCCAGCTGCATCACTATTGCATGCCCAATGACCAATGTTTAGCATTGAGAACATTAAGGGCCATAAACCAAACAGGAGAATACTTCCCAATTTTATTAACCCTTAAACTGGCCAAACGTAGATCTAGGTTCATGTGCATAGCCCTCTGACCTTGGTTTTCCCCATTTGAAAGCATGTAAAAAAAAACGTAGATCTACGTTCGGAGCCTGCTGCACATCAGCGTATATCTACGTGTGGACAGTTTAAGGGCTAATGATAAAATAAATAATTGTAGTAATATTGAGGAAACATAAACTCAAATACCACTTGGAGTACAGGCAACAGATTCTACATTTATTCATCTTCAACAATGCAAAAAAACTTGAAAAATAAAGAAAAACATTACAATATCAGAGAAACACTAGTTCTGATTTGACCTTGAGTACAGGTAACATCTCACTGAATCAGATCTTGCATTTCCTTGCTTTCAGTCCTGCAAAATCATCTGCCATGTCATCAAAATCAGTGCTGTTAACTGACCCATTTTCTGTGGATAACATTGCTTAGTCAGAGATTCTGGATTGACTCATTGTGGACCATAAATAGTTTTTAATCAGCTTCAACTTCTTGAAACTCCTTTCACAAGAAGCCACAGAAACACACACAGTGAGGAACAACCTCAGGCAGAGTGTCAGAGTTGGAAGAGATTCAGTGAAATTCCATTCAGCTATGAATGTTAATGCATCCAGTGTAGTCCAGTGCTTAACTTTTTCAAGATCAACATCAGCAGCTTGCAGATGCTGCCTTAGTCTTGGTATTTCAAGCATGAGCTCATTCTTGCATATTTCATTATAGAAGGTTGTGAGGCTTGAAACCATCACCTCCATTTCTTCTTCAGTAGCTTGCACAAGAATCTTCATTTGAATGACCCCAAACATGGCTGCCACATCCTTGATTGCTTTTGATCGCTTCTCGAGTTCATTATAAAAATGATCAGTGGACTCCAACATCGCCCTTATGTTTCTTCCTGTAGAGTGAGTCTGGAATCTCTTGCTTGCTCCCCTGCCATCCTTTTCTTCAACCTGATTCTTCTCTCTGTTGGAAATCCATAATTTTCACATTTCAAAAGTGTCTGTTCTATTAAATTCTCCACTATGCGATCTCACCCTTCATACAAAAATAATCACAGTGCCTCTAGCTTCACCACCACTTTGTCAAGAGTTAAATCCTTAGTCTGCAAGTACTGCTGTGCAAGCTGAACCTCCCGAAGTATGTCACACCAGAAATACAGATACCACAAAAATGTAAAATTGCACACAGAAGGGAGTAGACCTTGCACTGCTCCTCTTGTATCTAAATTTTCCTGTGGATCTCAAAGAACTTCAATCGTTGCCGCAAATTTCTTGAACAATTCTGCTACTGGTTTCACTTGTTGCTGATAATATTTCCAAAGATGGGCCATTAATACAATCATCGATGGGTGGAGGAAGCAAAGAATGTGTACGCTAACTCAACTGCCAAAAAATTTCACACATGATGAATTCTTGGCAAAAGAATGCTGACTACACAACTTAAATGAATGGTCCACATAACCACTGAAAATTGCCTTCTTGTTCTTTTCCTTGAAAATGGCTTGTACACTTCCATGGACCCCAGCCATGGTGGCAGCATTGTCTTGTAGCTGAGTACGGCACAGCACGAAGTCCAGTCCATCACTTTCCAGCTTTTTCAGGATATCAGAACTGATATCAGCAGCTTTTTTGCCCTTTAAAAGGAAAAAAACAAGAAAAACTTCCTTCACTTGAACTCTTCCATCCTCCATTTTTACGTACACCTGATAACTTCTGACATTTGGTCAGTGTGTAACACATCTGATGTACTGTCAAACATAATGCTGTAATATACAGCTGTCTTGATATCAGTAACAAGCTTCTCTTTGACTCAATTTGCCAGAACATTTAAAAACTCATTTTGAGTTGGTGGTGAGAGATATAAAACTGATGACATGTGTTCATTTGAGCTGCACTTCAGTCTCACTGAAACAATTATTTTTGCATGTAAGGTTTTGTTCACCCTTAGACCGGCTGCCATGGTTTTCCAGTTCTCGAGGCAACGTATGTGTTCATCAGAAGTTTTACGATTGTGTACTTTTGGATTCAGCTTCCACCATATTTGAAACCCAGTCACAAACTTTGATGTTATACCTGTAACACTAGTGGTAAACAATCTACAGCAGTAACAGTGTAGTTTCCCACTGACTGGTGAATACACCATCCGTGATCGCAAAACTTTCTTACCATTCGGCATCTTTTTATAGAACCATTCTTTAGAAAGCTGATGTTTATCCCCTTTTGCATTTTTCCTCTTTGTAACACAAAAAGGGCCATCTTTGTTCTGATAAACAACTACCTCTTTTGATGATTTCAGTCCGAGAATGGTTTGGAATTGGAATTTTCCAAGAAGAAACGTCACACATCGGTGCTAACTCACTCTCATTCCCTTCATTCCTCTTGCTTATATTACCATTGTCAGAGTCATAATCAACATCAATGTTATCAGTAGGATCATGACTAAAATTGTTTGATGAACTCTGACCATTATTGGGTTTCTCGAGATAATGAACCATAGACCCAGTCATTTTTCTCATTAGCTGAACTTTTTCGTTTTTTGCCTAACTTTGTTGACATCCACGAGGCCTCTTCAATTTATGCATTCCACGAGGCATAATATTACATCAATGATCTGAAAAAAAAGAATGCCAGGTTCACCGTTTTGGTTCTACTAAATATTTGGTAATTTTTAATGGTGACAAAGAAATAAATGGTACCAATTCTATTATCCTACTGAGGATGAAATGAAGTTAGGAAAGGAAATAAGTGGTTTAGGTTCGGATGAAATTAAGACTAGCAAATACAGTGGAACCTCAAAAATCGAACTTAATCCGTTCCAGGAGCTAGTTCTAAATTCGAAAAGTCTGAAATTCGAAGCAATATTTCCCATAAGAAATAATGGAAATACAATTAATCCATTCCAGAAACCCAAAAATATTCACACAAAAAATACATTTTGTAGAGATTAATTACAGTTTTACATACAACAAATACAGTGGACCCTCAACCAGCGATATTAATCCGTTCCTGAGAGCTCATCATTAATCAAAATAATCGTTAGTCAAGTTAATTTTCCCCATAAGAAATAATGGAAATCAAATTAATCCGTGCAAGACACCCCAAAGTATTGAAAAAAAAAATTTTTTACCACATGAAATATTAATTTTAATACACACAAACTGAAGGAGACATGCACAGTTACAAGACACTTACCTTTATTGAAGATCTGGTGATGATTGATGGGATGGGAGGAGGGGAGACCATTGATCTTGTTAGTGTTTAGAAGGGGAATCCCCTTCCATTAGCACTTGAGGTAGCAAGTCTTTTTCTGGGGTTACTTCCCTTGTTTTTTAATGCCACTAGGACCAGCTTCAGAGTCACTGGACTTCTGTCGCACAACATATCTGTCCATAGAGGCCTGTACCTCTCGTTCCTTTATCCTAAAGTGTTTCACAACATTGTCAGTGTAATAGTCACCAGCACGGCTTGCAATAGCTGTGTGAGGGTGATTTTCATCAAAAAAGGTTTGCACTTTAAGCCACATTGCACACATTTCCTTAATCTTTGAAGTAGGCAACTTCTTCAATTTCTCTCTCTCCCCTCCTCCGAAGCAGTTTCCTCAGTGTGGCCTCTTACTGTTGAAGATGATCTAGCAGCTCATCAGTGGTTTGTTCTTCAATTGTCCTCTCCACCAACTCTTCCACATCCTCCCCACTACCCTCACCAATATGAGCACTAGTTCCAGGAATTTTTTTCCTGTTCACCTGGGTGTTAGTCAACTGTTGTGGGTCGCATCCTGGGGACAAGATTAAGGACCCCCAATGGAAATAAGTTAGACAGTCCTCGATGATGCACTGACTTTCTTGGGTTATCCTGGGTGGCTAACCCTCCGGGTTAATGGTTTCTCGGTAATTGTTTCACGTTAAGCCACACCAACAACACTCTCTCCACATCTTTGAGTAATACAGCTGATGGTGGTGCAGCAACAACAACAGCTGACTGTGGTGCAGCAGCAGCTGCACCTTTGGCAAGAACAGCTTCCTTGATTGCCGTTTTCTTACCCACAATAGTAGCGATGGTTGATTGGGGTTTATTATACAACCTGACCAGCTCAGAGACACGCACTCCACTTTCATACTTAGCAATGATCTCTTTCTTCATCTCCATAGTAATTCTCACCCTTTTTGCTGTAGGGTTGGCACTAGAAGCTTTCTTGGGGCCCATGGTGACTTATTTTGCAGGTGCAATCACTACAAAGGCTGTGATAATATAAAATGTTCCAGTTGTTGTATGTTTGGAAGCGACCGCGGTGGCTGGCTGGCTTGTAAACACTGTCACCCAAGGGACAAGTGAGCTGCGCTCAGGCCAAAGTGGACGTGTATGGTACAGAACGAATAGCGCTGGTCGGGTTTTTAAGCGTTAGCTGAGGCAAAATTTTTGCGTTTAAATGTATCGCTAGTCAGATTTATCGTTAATCGATGCCATCGCTGGTTAAGGGTCCATTGTACTTTAGTTTTTAATTATGTATAGTAATACATATAACAACATTTTTACTTACCTTTATTGAAGATTGGTGATGGCATCTGGAAGATAGGAGAAGGAGAGAGGGAGTTGGGGTTAGTGTTTGAAGGAGAATCCCCCTCCATGAGGACTTCAGGTAAGTCCTCACCATGTCTTACAACATGTGTATGCCACTACGGTTCTTAAATCTGTCAAACCAGCCTTGCTGGCCTTAAATTCACTATCAAGCACTGGTTCCAGGAATTTTCTGTACCAGATCGGCATGCAACTTCCTTGCCTTTTCGCAAATAATCGTCTCTGAAACACTATCACCTGCAATCTCTTTATCCTTGATCCACACCAGCAACAACTTCTCAACCTATTCAACTATTTGTGGTCTTTTTTTGGTTAGCATATTAACACCTTTCGCAACATCAGCTTCCTTGATTTGTTCTTTCTTTGACAGGATAGAACCGATGGTCGACTTGTTTTTCCCATACATCCTGGCAAGCTCAATAAGTCTTACGCCACTCTCATACTTCTGTATTATTTCCTTCTTCACATCTATGGTGTTTCTCACTTTCTTTACCACAGGGGTACCACTAGCAAGTTTCTTTGGGTCCATGGCAGCTTATTTCACAGTCCCACAAACACTAAACACAACGAAATGATCGTAAAATGCGTGAATGAGAGCGCGGGTTAGTGTTCACTCAAGCATAAACAAAGCTAGACTGCTCATGGCGCCTGCGCGGGGACGCGGACAGAGCGGGCTGGCAGACAGGTCCCGTACCGGGCGGTCCGAAAATAGGGGCGCGTTTGATAATAGGGACACAGTTTGTCCGAAAAAATGGTCCTATTTTCGAAACGTTCGATATGTGATACGTTCGATTTTTGAGGTTCCACTGTAACTGTTGTTTCATGATTGCATTAATTTTTTCAATAGAACTTAATTTGGATATTTAACTCAGACTCTAATCAGACTGAGGGCAAAGCAGAAAAAATTTAGCCTACTTTCAAATGAATTGGTGAAATAATCATTATGGATGTACAGTGGACCCCTGCATAACGATATTAATCCGTTCCTGAGAGCTCATTGTTATGCGAAATTATCGTTATGTGAATGAATTTTCCCCATAAGAAATAATGGAAATCAAATTAATCCGTGCAAGACACCCCAAAGTATGAAAAAAATTTTTTTTACCACATGAAATATTAATTTTAATACACACAAACTGAAAAAGGCATGCACAGTTACATGACACTTACCTTTATTGAAGATCTGGTGATGATTGATGGGATGAGAGGAGGAGAGTCTTAGTGTTTAGAAGGGGAATCCCCTTCCATTAAGACTTGAGGTGTCAATTCCTTTTCTGGGGTTACTTCCCTTCTTCTTTTAATGCCACTAGGACCAGCTTCAGAGTCACTGGACTTCTGTCGCACAACATATCTGTCCATAGTGGCCTGTACCTCTCGTTCCTTTATGACTTTCCTAAAGTGTTTCACAACAGTGTCAGTGTAATAGTCACCAGCACCGCTTGCAATAGCTGTGTTAGGGTGATTGTCATCAAAAAGGTTTGCACTTATAAGCCACATTCCACACATTTCCTTAATCTTTGAAGTAGGCAACTTCTTCAATTTCTCTCTCCCCTCCTCCGAACCAGTTTCCTCAGGTCTGACCTCTTGCTGTTGAAGTTGATTTAGCAGCTCATCAGTGGTTAGTTCTTCATTGTCCTCCTCCACTAACTCTTCCACATCATCCCCACTAACCTCCAACCCCAAGGACTTTCCAATGCCACAATGGATTCCTCCCAACTGGCATAGGATTCCCAGGTTAGCCTCAAACCCTTCAAAATCCCTTTGGTCTACACATTCTGGCCACAGTTTCTTCCAAGCAGAGTTCAAGGTTCTTTTAGTCACTCCCTCCCAAGCCTTACCTATAAGGTTTACACAATTGAGGATATTAAAGTAATCTCTCCAAAACTCTCTTAGAGTCAATTGAGTTTCTGAGGTCACTACAAAGCACCTTTCAAACAGAGCTTTTGTGTACATTTTTTTGAAGTTTGCAGTAACCTGCTGGTCCATGGACTGCAGGAGAGGAGTGGTATTAGGAGGCAAAAACTTCACCTTAATGAAGCTCATGTCCCCATAAAGTCGCTCTGCCACGTCTGTAGGATGACCAGGGGCATTGTCTAACACCAGGAGGCACTTAAGGTCTAATTTCTTTTCATTTAGGTAATCTTTCACATTGGGGGCAAATGCTTGGTGTAACCAGTCATAGAAAAAGTCCCTAGTGACCCATGCCTTACTGTTTGCCCTCCACAGCACACACAAATTAGCCTTGAGGATATTCTTTTGCCTGAACGGTCTGGGAGTTTCAGAGTGATACACTAATACAGTGGACCCCCGCATACCGATTTTAATCCGTGCAAGAGGGGTCATTGTTATGCGAAATAATCGGTATGCGAATGAATTTTCCCCATAAGAAATAATGGAAATCAAATTAATCCGTGCAAGACACCCAAAAGTATGAAAAAAAAAATTTTACCACATGAAATATACATTTTCCTACACACAAAGAGAAGGATACATGCACAATAGTAGAGTAGTACATGCACGATATATATTGTGCATGTACTACTCTACTAAATGAAGAATAAATGACACTTACCTTTATTGAAGATGCAGCAATGACTGATGAGACTGTGTCCTGGGAGTGCCTTTTCCTCCTGAGTACTGTAGGTCCTGTTTGGCATTTTCTTCCAGAACATGCCTTATCACACTGTGTATGCCACTACGACTCTTAAATCTCTCAAACCAACCTTTGCTGGCTTTAAATTCACCAATATGAGCACTAGTTCCAGGCATTTTTCCCTGTTCACCTGGGTGTTAGTCGACTGGTGTGGGGTTGCATCCTGGGAGACAAGATTAAGGACCCCAATGGAAATAAGTTAGACAGTCTTCGATGACACTGACTTTTTTGGGTTATCCTGGTGGCAAATCCTCTGGGGTTAATTGTTTCTTGGTATTCTCAATAAGCCACACCAACAACGGTGCTACAGCAGCAGCAGCAGCTGACGGTGGTACAGCAGCAACAGACGATGCTACAGCAGCAACAGACGATGCTACAGCAGCAGCAGACGATGCTACAGCAGCAGCAGACGATGCTACAGCAGCAGCAGCAGCTGACGGTGGTACAGCAGCAACAGATGATGCTACAGCAGCAGCAGACGATGCTACACCAGCAGCAGACGATGCTACAGCAGCAGCACAGCAGCAGCAGCTGACGGTGGTACAGCAGCAGCTGACGGTGGTACAGCAGCAACAGACGATGCTACAGCAGCAGCAGACATGCTACAGCAGCAGCAGCAGCTGATGGTGGTACAGCAGCAACAGACAATGTTACAGCAGCAGCAGACGATGCTACAGCAGCAGCAGCAGCTGACGGAGGTACAGCAGCACAACAGATGATGCTACAAGCACGGGCAGCAGACGATGCTACAGCAGCAGCAGTGGACGATGCTACAGCAGCAGCAGCAGCTGACGGTGGTACAGCAGCAACAGACGATGCTACAGCAGCAACAGACGATGTTACAGCCTGCAGCAGACGATGCTCAGCAGCAGCAGCAGCTGACGGTGGTACAGCAGCAACAGACTTGCTCAGCACCCAAAAATGATGTTACAGCAGCAGCAGACGATCTACAGCAGCAGCCGCAGCTGACGGTGGTACAGCCAACAGACGATTCCTACACGAGCAACAGACGATGTTACAGCAGAAAGCGTCGATGCTGCAGCAGCAGCTGACGTGCCGCAGCAGCAGCAGCTGTACCACCAATAGTAGCGATGTTGATTGGGTTTATATACAACCTGGCCAGCTCGGAGACACCACTCCACTTTCATACTTATCAATGATCTTTTTCTTCATCTCTATTGTATTCTCACCCTTTTGCTGTAGGGTTGGCACTAGAAGCTTTCTTGGACCCATGGTCACTTATTTTTCCAGAAAAAGCACCGAAAACACTGTAATATATGAAATATTCCGATTGTATGCTTGGATGTTACCGCGGAGGCTGGCTGGTAAACAATGCACCGGCGGAACATGTGAGCGTGGCTCAGGCCGCACATTGGACGCGTCCGGACGAAATCGGTGAGCGGGTTTTTAAGCGGTATGCGAGGCAAAATTTTTGCGATTAAAGCAAGCGGTATGCGGATTAATCGTTATGTGATGCCATCGGTATGCGGGGGTCCACTGTAAAGGCTTCACTTTGCAATCACCACTAGCATTGGAACACATCAACAGAGTAAGCCTGTCTTTCAAAGGCTTATGTCCGGGGAGTGCCTTTTCCTCCTGAGTAATGTAGGTCCTGCTTGGCATTTTCTTCCAAAACAGGCCTGTTTCATCATAATTAAACACTTGTTCAGGTTTAAGTCCTTCACTGTCTATGTACTCCTTGAATTCCTGCACATACTTTTCAGCTGCTTTGTGGTCTGAACTGGCAGCCTCACCATGCCTTATCACACTATGTATGCCACTACGCTTCTTAAATCTCTCAAACCAACCTTTGCTGGCCTTAAATTCACTCACATCATCACTAGTTGCAGGCATTTTTTTAATTAAATCCTCATGCAACTTCCAAGCCTTTTCACTTATGATCACTTGAGAGATGCTATCTCCTGCTATCTGTTTTTCATTTATCCATACCAATAAGAGTCTCTCAACATCTTCCATCACTTGCGATCTCTGTTTCGAAAACACAGTTGAACCTTTGGCAAGAACAGCTTCCTTGATTGCCATTTTGTTGGACACAATAGTAGCGATGGTTGATTGGGGTTTACTATACAACCTGGCCAGCTCGGAGACACGCACTCCACTTTCATACTTAGCAATGATCTCTTTCTTCATCTCTATAGTAATTCTCACCCTTATTCCTGTAGGGTTGGCACTAGAAGCTTTCTTGGGGCCCATGGTCACTTATTTTGCAGATAAAATCACCAAAAACACTGTAATAATACGAAATGTTTTGATTGTATGCTTGGTTGTTACCGCGGAGGCTGGCTGGTAAACAATGCCACCCGCGGAACATGTGAGGCTGGCTCAGGCCGCACATTAGACGCGTCTCGGACGAATAGCGTTGAGCGGGTTTTTTAGCGGTATGCGAGCCAAAATCTTAGCGATAAAATGTATCGGTATGGGGATTTAACGTTATGTGATGCCAACAGTATGTGGGGGTCCACTGTAATACTAATGTGTACCACTGTACCATATTTGGTAATCCTCCTGGCCCTATAGGCTTTAGCCCACAAGGATTGGTAACAGTGCATGGTTAAAATGGATACCAACATAAATACAGTAGGCTAAGTATGCACATTGCATACTTAGCCTACTGATGCGTAAATGTCGCCGCAGTTGCTAACTTCGTGAGAGAGTAATTTTTAAGTTTTCCATCAAATTTCATACTTTTGGTGTCATTATCATCGGGAAAAGATTCTCTATCATTTCATAAGAATTTTTTTTTTTTTTTTTTTCCAAATATTTTGCGACACCAGGAGACACTTTAGGATTTGGGGTTGCGACAGTCAAAGGGTTAATATGTCAGGCACCTGTCCTTCTGGTGTTGTTTCTCTGTCTCTTTTCACCACTAACACCTTGTTCTGGCTCACTGGTTCTTTGTTTCACTAAAAACCTGTCCAGTGAGGTATGTTTCAGGCTACATTTTAACACTTGTCTAAATTGAGACATTACACTGTCATTGACATATTAGGAAGATGGATGGCCACTTCTTTGTCTGGATGGTATTGTTCAGCAAACTCCTGCACTTCACTCCATTTAAACACACATTTCCTTGACAAGTGTCGTGGGCACATCATTCCTTCCCTCCTCTTCCTCTGATGACAGCTCCTCCACTGCAGTCTATTGCTGCTCCTACTGAAGGTCTAGATGTTCTTCTGTGGTGAGTACAGAAGAGTTCAGTTCTATGCTCCTCCACTAACTCCTCATCTTCAGTCAACTCTAGGCCCAAGGTCTTTCCCAGGGACACAGTATCCTCTTCTGGCTCAGGCTCGTCTTCAAAGCCCTCAGCTTCAACATACTCTTGGAATTCAGTAACATTTCAACAACCACTTTGTCAGCACTGGCAGCTTCCCCATGCCTAGCCACAGTATGAATGGCACTTCTTTTCTTAACCCTTTCAGGGTCCAAGGCCAAAATCTGAAGTCACGCACCAGTGTCCAAGAATTTTAAAAAAAAAAATTTGTTATTTTTTCTTATGAAATCGTAGAGAATCTTTTTGTGAAGGTAATAAAACAAAAAGTACGAAATTTGGTGGAAAATTGACGAAATTATGCTCTCGCGAATTTTGATGTGTCAGCGATATTTACGAGTCGGGCGATTTTGCCGATTTTGACTCCCATTTTAGGCCAATTACATTATTCCAATCAACCAAATTCTTAGCTATTTTACTAGTATTACTTCAATTCTATCGATTGAGCACAAGAAATCGCCAAATCAACTGTTTCAACTACAAAAAAAAAGTGATCGGAAATTGTTAATTTGGCCAATTTAACACAAAGTTCAAAATATTCCAATTTCAGAATAGGCTCCAGAATAAACAAGTAGGTATTCCTGAACTAAACTAACTTTTCCCTCTGTTCATTAGTTACATTTTGAGGCTTTACAAATAAATTCCTTTTTTGATTTTTATTCACATAATGAATTTTTATTCACACCAAAAAATAGAAGATTTACTGTTATGCAATACTGTAATAATTGTATAAATATCATCACCATTTTTTGTGAATGTATATTAACCCACCCAGCTGACGTGTATTAGATGTGTGAGGTCGTTTGTTTACTCTTGAATATCGGAAAAAATTTTAACATTTCCGCTACTTTGAGCTCAGTTTCAAGCATTTCCAGTGCTAAAACCAATCAAAATCATCCCTATTTCTGTAATATGTCTTCCATTCTATCAATGAGACCAAGAAATCGCAAATACAACTATAAAAAACATATGAAAAAACACTGCAAAGTCGCTGTTTTAATTGAAAAATCATGATTTCAGTTTTTTTCTCTCATATACACAGTGTGCTGCAGGATCTGTTTTAGTGGTGCACACATAAACCCCATAGATGTATTCTCTCATATCTAGGCCCAAATGTACCACTCACAGTTTATCAAGTGAGCTGAGCTCATGGCGTAGATCTACGGGTTTTGGGCACTCACCGTAAAGCCCTAGATCTACGGGACGGACCCTGAAAGGGTTTAAAATTATCAAACCAACCCCTACTGCCCTTGAAGGATTGAGTTTCAGCACTTGTTCCAGGTTTTTTTCTCAGGAGGTCATCATCAACTGCCCCCACTTTTTTACATTCTGTGAGCATGTGACCTGAGCCATTCGCATTGTCAGTCAATGACCAAGAGAATGCATGAAAATCAGGACATTTTTTTTCGCGAATTTTCCCTTTTTTTTAAAAAGATTTGTTTTTTCAAGTAATGCAGTTGACAACTGAGGTTCCACTGTAATCACCTGCATACTGGAGAGTACGAGCAATGCATAATGCATTGTTTTTGTGACAAATAGTGTTAGCTTGAGTTTATGGTTTCATGTAAATTAGTACATTTTAAAGCTTTGTTTCATGTAAATTTTTGGTGTGTGAGCTTGTAAATTAGGGAGCATATTGTTTCCATAAAATACGGTAGTAACCGGGTACAGTGGACCCCCGGTTCACGTTATTAATCCGTTCCTGAGAGTCATCGTAAAGCAAAATTAAACGGGAAAACGTATCAATTTTCCCCATAAGAATAATGGAAATCAAATTAATCCGTGCAAGACAACCCAAAAATATGAAAAAAAAACTTTTACCCCATAAAATTAAGTTATGCAAAGAATAATTACAAAACAATAATAAAGAAATTTAAGTTTAATGCAATAGAAAATTACAATAACAATAATAACAATAGAATAATCTCAGTAGAAGAATTGACACTTACCTTTAATGAAGATCTGGTGATGAATGATGGGATGGGTGGAGGGGAGAGTGTCGAAGTTTTTAATGTTTAGAAGGGGAATTTCTTCTTCTCTTTTTTTGGGAAATGTCTGCAGGAGAAGGGGTTACTAGCCCATTGCTCCCGGGATTTTAGTCGCCTCATACGACACGCATGGCTTATGGAGGAAAGATTCTTTTCCACTTCCCCATGGGCAATAGAAGAAATAAAGAAGAACCCAAAAGCTATTTAGAAAAAAAGGGGAAAAAAATAGATGTATATGTATATGCATGTGGTGTCTGTGAAGTGTGACCAAAGTGTAAGTAGGAGTTGCAAGATATCCCTGTTATCTAGCATGTTTTTGAGACAGAAAAAGAAAACCAGCAAACCTACCATCATGCAAAACAGTTTTAAAAGGGTTTTTGTTTCACAGTCATCTGGCAGGACGGTAGTACTTTTCCCCGGGTGGTTGCTGTGTTAATGTTGCAGTTTAAAAACTGTAGTGTAAAGCACCCTTCTGGCAAGACAGTGATGGAGTGAATGATGGTGGAAAGTTTTTCTTTTTTCGGGGCCCCCCTGCCTGGTGGGAATCGGCCCGTTGTGGTGATAATAAAAAAAAAGGGGAATCCCCCTCCATTAGGATTTGAGGTAGCAATCCTTTTCGGGGTTACTTCCCTTCTTCTTTTAATGCCACTAGGACCAGCTTGACAAGTCACTGGGCTTGTCGCACAACATATCTGTCCATAGAGGCCTGTACTTCTCATTCCTTTATGACTTTCCAAAAGTGGTTCAAAACATTGTCAGTGTACAGGTTTCCAACACGGCTTGCTGTAGCTGTGTCACCTATGTATGCCACTACGATTCTTAAATCTTTCAAACCAACCTTTGCTGGCCTTAAATTCACTCACATCACTAGTTGCAGGCATTTTTCTAATTAAATCCTCATGCAACTGCCTAGTCTTTTCACAAGTGATCGCTTGAGAGATGCTATCTCCAGCTATCTGTTTTTCATTTATCCACACCAATAACAGTCTCTCAACATTTTCTAACACTTGCGATCGCTGTTTTGTAATCACAGTTGCACCTTTTGCAAGAACAGCTTTCTTGATTGCCATTTTCCTGCTCACTATAGTAGAGATGGTTGATTGGAATTTACTATACAACTTGGCCAGGTCCGACACACGCACTCCACTTTCATACTTTGCAATTATCTCTCTTCATTTCAATAGTCATTAGCACCCTTGGTCTCGATGGGTTGGCACTAGAAGCTTTCTTGGGGCCCATGTGACTTAATTTTGCAGAAACAAGTACCAAAAACAGTGATAATATGGATAATATGAGATGTACCAAATGTATCCTTATATGCGCGCACACTGGCTGGCTTGTAAACACTGGCACACACGGGGCAGTTCAGGCCACACGTGGACACGTCTCGTATGAATCGTATCGCGTACCTGGTTTTCTAACGGGAACCGAGGCAAATTTTTTGCGATATAATGCTTCGGATACCGGATTTATCGGTTACTGATGACTTCGCGAACCGGGGGTCCACTGTATTAGTGAACTATTCTGGGTCACATCCTGAGGGACAAAATTAAAGGGCCCCAACGGAAATGAGACTCTTGTTACGTATGATCTGTTGGGTTATTCTGAGTGGTTAACTTTTCTGGTAAAAAATTCGAACAAATCTAACTTATCTAGGCCAAAATTTACCACTCACAGCTTATTTTAGGGAGCTGAGGACAAACTGGATTTTTGTGAGCAACTCTGGCATAATAACATGGATCTACATAAGAGACAGTGTAAAGGTTAAAAAGCATGTAATAGTGGTTTTCTTTTTAATTTTCGATGAATATGGAGCTCCACGAGGCTGGATTTTGGGAAGTGCCCCATACATCAG
>NC_069412.1:46477692-46596241 GCF_026875155.1 Cherax quadricarinatus
TTTTTTGTCCCTATTACGCCATGGCACACTTCAAAGGGTTTTTGCAAAGTCGTATATATTACATCTGCTTCTTTTTGCTTTTAGGCTTTGGGGACCTTGTCGATGATCCAAAGTTAGACAGACGGGGAAGCGACCTTTTCTAAACCCTTTGCCCGGGGTTGTGTAACTGAGGGGTTTCTAGATGGGTGGTGATCTTGTTTCTTAGACCCTTTCAAAGATTTTTATGATATGGGAGTTAGGCTTTTGGGGTCTGATTTTTTTGCTGTTCTTTACTCCCCCCTTTTGGAGTGGGCTATGTCTATTGTTTTTAGTAACTGGGGACACCCCCGTGCCATGCTACCTCTCCATGGGATGGAAAAGGCTCGTGATAGGGCTTTTTTGCTTTTTCTTGATGAACAGGGATTTCCATGAGTTGGCCGGGGGCAAAGTGCAGGGGCATTCATTTTCCCCTTTTCGAACTTTTGGGCTCAGGATAACATCGGATGGGCTTTTGTTAACAAATTTTGGGGCTCCTCAAAAAAATTCATTTTTGATCTTCCCTCAGCGGGTTAGCGCTTGCTAAAAACTGAGTCATATTGGGTTGAGTAGCTCACTCTTTCCTTGCGTCCTGTGTAGGCCCCATCTTGTTTAAGTAGGGGCCCAAAACGGACGTTGTTTCGATTTGA
Organism: Cherax quadricarinatus; assembly: GCF_026875155.1. Lineage (NCBI taxonomy): Eukaryota > Metazoa > Arthropoda > Malacostraca > Decapoda > Parastacidae > Cherax > Cherax quadricarinatus. The sequence continues at coordinate 46,478,358 of NC_069412.1, forward strand.
TTTGGGCATGGAAAAAGAAATACTTTGGGTTTCTTTCGTTTTTCATTTAGGGCTTTAGTTTTTTCCCTCGATTCCTGACTCCTATAAATTCCTTTAGCTTAATTCGATGCTTCTATTTCTCTACCATGTCCCCTACCATTTCAGATATTTGACCTCTTTTAGCCCTCTGTTATTTTTTTTTCCGTCCCCTGAAAAGGGGAGCCCTGTCTCTTCTATTTTACATCTACTCCCCCTTTTTCTTAGGGGAATAAGCCTTTGCAACATGAGTGCCCCCAAATTTTAAATCTGTTTCAGGCAAATTTTGGGGTCTGTGTTGCTTAGTATATCTTCCCAGCTTATATGGGTTGGGACTTTTTACTTGGTCCCACTTATTTTTTTTGTTATTGAAGTTGAATTTGGTGAAGCTCCCTCTGACTAGCTCATTATTCTGTCGGGCTCCACGCAACATGTCGAACTTCAATTATGTTGTGATCTGAGTATTTGTTTTTTTATATGGACATTTTTTATCAATCATCTTGTTAGTGAGATAGGTCTAGTATATTTTCCATCTAGTAGGCTCTATTATTTGCTGGTTTAAATTGAATTTGGCAGAGATTTAAAGCCGTGTAGTTGAGTTTTTTTTCAAGCTCCTCTGGTGTTATTACTGCAAAAATATTTTTTGCTAATTCCTCCATTTTTTCCTCAATTTTTAAATCCCCCAGAGCAAAAGTTGGTGCAGGGGCTGGGAAATTTCCAGACAGGGGTCAATTTTTTAAAAGCCTTCCTGGGAATGCTGGGGTGTTTTCATCTGGAGGCTTGTAAAAACCCCCAAAACAATTTTTTGGTTTTTCGACCTTTACTGCTAAAATTTCCACACATCTTTTGAGGCATTAAGCAGTTCTGTGCAAACAAGTGATTGAAATTGAAAAGGAAAAACCCCCCCCCCCCCTTTTGCCTGTTCACTCGGTCACATCTTTTGGGTTTAAAAACCCCTGGGACCCATTTTTTTCCGTTGCCAAGGTAAACCTTTATGGGGGGTTCTCAGTGAAAGCCCCCGAACTTTGGGGCCTTTTTCCCTCCCCGGGGGCCAGTCCACGGTTTAAAAAAGGTTTTTATGTTTTTTGTTCTCTTTAGACCCTGAAATATTTGAAAAAGGAAAATTTTATCGGCCCTGGTGGTATTGGGGGTTACGGGGGGGGGGTTTTTTTTTCCCGCTTAGTACCTGTATCTTTTGGTTTTGGAGTGGGGGCCCAATCGCTGTGGTTCCACTCCGGGAAATTTAAACTGGATTGGGGGAAAACGTTTTCTGCCTTTTCCCTGCCAGTTTTTTTTCCCTTTCCTGCACTAAAAAACCTTCCCTTTTGAGTGGCTGTGGCTCCCCAAATTTTTCCCCAGGGCCCGGGGATATTTTGTATCTTTTTGCCCCCTTTAGATGGTATGCCGGCAATTTAAGTTATGCACATTTCTTTCCTTTTTTATGAAGAGGTACCATTTTAGGGCCCGGTGGCCTTTGGGGGGGTTAAAACTCCCGCTTCACAACGGAGGGGCCCCGGGTTTTGATTCCCCGGGGGGTGGAAACATTTCGCAAAGTTTCCTTAAAACCGTTGTTCCCGTTTTACCTAGCATAACCCCAGTACCCGGGGTTTTTTTTGTCGCTGGGGTGGGTCGCATTTCCCGGGGGACAAAACTGGGACCCCCCAAAGGAAAAAGTTAGACCCGTTCGATGGGCGCCTGACTTTTTTGGGTTTTCCCGGGGGGTTTGGGTAAACCCCCCGGGGTTAAAAAATTTCCCAACGAAATTTTTATCTTATCTTTTTTATCTTTCAGGAAGGGGGGTTTGCATTTTTCCCGTTGTCCTATGGGCATGGCAAATTTTTTAAAGGGGGGCTTGGTTGCACGTCCCTTTTGTTTTTCCAGTTCCCCCTGGCCTTAAGTACCAAGTGCATAGTATGTCACAGGGTTTGGTTTCCGTTTTTCCTTGGGTTTTTGTGACTGTATTCCCTGTTTGGGGCATGTTTTTCCCCCTTTTTTACTCCCATCCCCCTACACCCAAAAATGGAGCCCCAACCCGTTGTTTTTGGCAATATTTTTCCTCACTTTTGTGGGGTCCTCTTGTTTGCCCATTCCTGCGGTTTTTTTTAGTTTGCAATATTTGGGTTTTTTCTTTCTTTGACTACATTGTTTCCCCCAAAAACGGCTCCTGTCCCCCGTGGGGGCATTTTTATGTATTCCTTCCGGGGGTATAATTCCCGACTACCCGGAAAAAAATTTTCCCGCTTCAAAAATTATTGTCTCCCAGGGCAGGGATCTCCAGCTTCACCATTACTGTTTTCCCCGGACAGCACCTTCCCGCTTCACCATTACTGTTCCCCCGGGCAGCCCCCCCAGCTTCAAACCCTTATGTTCCCAGGGCCGCACTATCAACCCCACATTTACTGACTACCCGGACATCCCCCTCCAGTTACCGTTTCTGACTACAAAGGCCCGTATAAGGGCAAAATACCATTCAGCCCAGACTTTTTTGTTTCCCCTGTTTTTAGAAAGCTTTTTCCCCGGGTTTTCTTTGGGAAAAAAACTTTGATTTGTCCCCCCTTTTTAAAAGCCCTTGTGATTTTATCCCAGATTTATTTCATTTGGGGATAACCCCAAAAAACTTTCCCCGTTTTTAAAATGCTTGTAGCAGGTTTTTGGATACTGCACAAAAGGGGCGTGGGCACCAATTCCACAAAAAAAAACCCAAATTTTTCCATTTTGGAAAGGGGGTTTTTTTTTGATTGACCGCAGACTACACAGAGCTTCATAATGATTTGAATGGTTGATTTACTGTAATTCTACTAGCAACCTCTTGAATATTCTATTAATAACCTCCTTAAATGAAGCTCTAGCTATTTGTATTTCTGTTTCTAACTGTTTTTGTATATTGGACAGCTTACCGTGCACGTTCCTGATTTATATTTATTGTTGTGTTGTGTTGTGTAGTTGAAGTTTTGGCAGTAAAGACTGAAAACCAAAACCTTGTCATTGTGGTTGTGTACAAGCCTCCGGATGCAACTTCCCAGCAATTCCAGGAACAGTTTTTGAAAATTGACCACTGTCTGGAAATTCCCCAACTCCTGCCCCAAACATCTTGCTACTGGGAGGAGTGTAGCAAATAATATTTTAGCAGAGATAACCCCAGCAGGCAGCTCAGATGAAAATTCACACACACACGAGTTATTAAATCACTGCACCAAATTCACTTTAAACCAGCAAATATTAGAGCCTACAAGACTAGAAAATACGCTGGATCTCATCTTCACTAGTAACGAAGATCTGATACTGGAGGACAGGAGGGTCAGGGGAGACATGATAACGACATATAAAATACTGCGTGGAATAGACAAGGTGACAAAGACAGGATGTTCCAGGGAGGGGACACAGAAACAAGAGGCCACAATTGGAAGTTGAAGACACAAATGAGTCAGAGAGATAGTAGGAAGTATTTCTTCAGTCATAGAGTTGTAAGGCAGTGGAATAGCCTAGAAAATGACGTAGTGGAGGCAGGAACCATACACAGTTTTAAGACGAGGTTTGATAAAGCTCATGGAGCGGGGAGAGAGAGGGCCTAGTAGCAACCGGTGAAGAGGCGGGGCCAGGAGCTAGGACTCGACCCCTGCAACCACAAATAGGTGAGTACAAATAGGCGAGTACATAATATAGCCGTATCAGATCACAACATAATAGAGGTACAGACGTGTATGCACAGGGTTTCTGACCAGCAAAATGTGATCAGTCCTGAGGGTGTCTTCACAAAATTCAACTTCAATAACATAAACATACAATGGGAACAAGTCAACTATGTCCTAAACGAAACAAGCTGGGAAGATATCCTAAACATGGATCCTAACCTTTGCCTAAAGAAAATTAACTCTGGCATTTGAGGTCTGCTCAAGGCACATTCCATTATGAAAAAGAAAAAGAAGGTGTAAACTAGAAAGAGAGAGACGCTCCCTATACAGACGAAGGCGCAGAATCAACAGAACTACTGAGAGGGGGCAATATATCTGAAATACAAAAGGAGGCACTGGTCAGAGAAATAGCAAATATCAAACTTAAGCTGAAGGAATCTTACAGGAGACAAGAATCTCAGGAAAAACTAAAAGCCATAAAGGAAACTGAAAAAAAATGCTTCATCTCTTATGTCAAATCTAAGGGTAAAACATCATCCAGTACTGGGCCCCTGCTTAGGCGAGATGCGTCATACGCAGATGACAGCAAAGAAATGAGTAAGATACTAAAGTCTGATACGACTCAGTGCTCAGCGAGCCACTGCACAGACTGAGGGTCGACAATCCAAATGAATTCTTTATGACCGAGACTCAAAATTTGGTCATCTCAAAAATCTCTGACATTATCCTAACACCACAAGACTTTCAAACAGCAATACATGACATGTCCATGCACTCTGCCTCAGCCCCAGACTCATGGAACTCCGTATTCATCAAGAACTGCAAGAAGCCCCTGACGTGTGCCTTCTGCATTATGTGGAGAGGAAGCATGAACACAGGGGTCATCCCACACTCACTAAAAACAACAGACATAGCCCTACTCTAAAAAGGTGGCAGTAAGAACTACAGACCGATAGCACTAACATCCCATATAATAAAAATCTTTGAAAGGGTTCTAAGAAGCAAGATCACCAACCACCTAGATACCAATCAATTACACAACCCAGGGCAACACGGGTTTAGAGCATGTCGCTCCTGCCTGTCCCAGCTACTGGACCACTATGGCAAGGTCCTGGATGCTATAGAGGATAAACAAAATGCAGATGTAGAATACACAGACTTTGCGAAAGCCTTCAACAAGTGTGACCATGGTGTAATAGGGCACAAATTGCGTGATAAAGGAAAAAAAAGGAAAAGTTGGAAAAGGGGATCTAAAAACTTTTTTGACAAATAAAACACAAAGATTTAATAAAAAAACAGAATAAAGCCTGAGACAGCTACGGTGAAAAGCTCGGGTTCCCAAGGCACAGTCCCCCCGGGTTCCCATTGAAATCAAAAAAAGCCCACTTAAAAATTGGGGGAAATCTGCCTCATGCCCCCCCCATTAAACGAAACCAAGCGAGGGGGCCCCCTTTCCCTTTCGAAAATGCTTTTTTTCATTACTTTTTTAACAAAAAAATAGAGACTAGAAACCTTCCCCCGAAACTACTCAAGACCAAGGGGGTTACCCAATCCCTAAAGGGGGGGAAAACCCTCCAGCCCTTAAAAAACTAAAACCCCAATATCAAATTTACCTTTACAACCAAAATCTTTAGAAACTCGTGCACGGGAACAAATTTCATTTAAAAAACGGCTAAAAACATACTAAACCCCCTTTCCATTTTTTGGATTCAAAAAAATAAAAGAAAACCTTAATGATGCAATCAAAAAATGCTAAACCCTCTTTACAAGAAATTGGGAAAAAAAGGGAAATTTATCCCTAGGTTTTTTTATTGACCAAAAAAAACTTTTTAAACACGTAAAACCAAAGACAAAAAACTCCAAAAACCCTTTAAACACTAGGGTAAAAGGGGCCCCATGCCTTTGCAAAATTTAAAATCTTACATTACAAATAGGAAAACCCAGTACGTAAACCTTTAAAAAGACACGGGGCATCAGAAAAAAAAAGGGCCCCCCATTTGGGTTTACTGGAGTTCCGAAAGGGAATTGTCCTTGGTCCCCGGGGGTTTTCCTCTTTATACCCAAATGCCCTTTCCCCAAACTTTTCCCCCAACACCTAAAAAACCCAAATTACTTTGCTGATAAAACCCCTTTATGCCCAATCTCTAAACCCAACTTTTGCCACCCCAACCCCAATTGGAATAAAGGAGCTGATTAAAAATCGCCCTTGGAGACAGCCAATAAACTTCCCTTTTAAACACTGAAAAAAACCTACTATATTATTTTGGTACAGGGGCAGGAGATGCACAAATTAACATTAAGATTGACAACACTCTAATTACCAGAAATAATGGGGGAAAATTCCTAGGCTTATACCTTGACAACAACCTAAATTTTTCAGCACCCATATCCAGCATATAGCCAAAAAGTATCCAAAACGGTTGGGATCCTCTCCAAGATACGATAACTACGTGCCGCAAAATCCCCTTCTCACACTATCCCACTCACTTATTTATCCATACCTCACCTATGCTATTTGTGCTTGGGATCAACTGCAGCAAACACCTAAAGCCAATAATAAACCCCAACAAAAAGCTGCAGTAAGAAATAATCACTAAATCCCCATCCCTGGCAACACACCCCCCCCCACTTTTCATAGATCTAAACTTACTCCCAGTTCAGTACATCCACACTTACTACTGGGGCAATCTACATCTACAGGGCCTTAAACTCTAATATCAACCTTGACCTAAAACGCTTCTTGATAGTTGTGACAGAACCCACAGGCATAACACCAGAACAAACATCTCTACGACATTCCCCGTGTCCGACTAAACCTTTACAAAATTCAATGTATGTAAAAGGGCCCTAAATCTGGAATACCCTACCTGAGAACTCTAGAACTGAAAGACACATTCATCCCCTTTCAAAACTACCATTAGAAAACACCTTATCTCCTGAACACCCCGTCAACTAACTACACGAATACCACCTGGTGGTTCACACTTACACTCACTCACTCATTTGCCCAAATAAACAGAAACATTGATCTCAGTCTTAAATAATGAATCCTGTGATACTTCAATACTGAAATATGTACTGTGCCAAAACAAAAGCATTCACATTGCTAAACTCACAAACTAGTATTTAGTCACTTAGCCATAATACCAACTTACCTCATAATTTTTAATATTTTACAATTAAGAATAAAACTAAGTATGCCCGAAATGCCTAGCCATGCTAAGCGTTTCTAGTGGTACACTCTGCAATCACAATTTTACTACATGTAAACCAAAAAATTAACCAATTTTCTGTAAACTCAGCATTGTTTTTTAAGAGAATTTTTGAATTGAACTTAAATTTAAATTGAATTCCTCATCCTCATTTCTGACCAAAAATGTAAACCATAGCGCCGGTCTTCCTTTGGGGATGACACCCAAATTTTCCCTGACAGTGACCTCCATCGAAGAAAACCCAGATTCCAAGAACATAAAACAAAATTTAAAAGGGGCCACCAAATCAATATAAGGTCAATGAAGAGAAATTTCAACTACGAGGGGAAAAAACTTAAAAAAATTAAAATGTATGGGGTATACGACAAATTCAAACCATACAATAGAGCGAAAAAGAATGTGAAGGTCGGGGAGTGATAATGTCGGGTATCAAAACAATGTTTTCCCCAATCCCTAGAAAAATAATAGGGGGATTATGAAACCCTTCAAAACTAGGGACGCCAACTAAACCTCTTCAAATCGTTGTTCTGTCTAGGCTGGAATACTGCTGTACACAACGCCCCCTTCAAGCGGGGGAAAATTACCGACCTGAAGAGGTAAAAGAATTTCATGGCACACAAAATGCGAAAAGGGCACCTAAATTTGGGAAAACTTGAATCCCTTGATTTGTATTCCCTAAAATGCAGGGAAAGATACAAAATAATTACCTTGGGAAAAAATTTAAAGAGAAAGTACCAAACTTGCACACGAAAATCACCCCTATGAAAGAAAAAGACTGGGCAGGAGATGAACATTCCCCCATAAAGCAGGGGGGGCCCCGAGACACTGAAAACAAAACAAAAAGGGTCCCGGGCCCAAGCGTTTTAAAGCCTCCCGCAAATAAGGGGGATTTCCCAAAAGACCCCGCTGTCTTCAAGAAAGGGATGAAAAGGCACCAAAGTCATACCTGACCAACGGGGGTGTGGTTCGTACGTCATTTCGGGGGCCAGCAGAACACCTGGTTATAACCCGACCACCCAAGGTCTGGTGTCAGACCGACCCCGGGGGGGGTTTATCCCCCAAAACCCCCCAGGTTTTCTCCTAACGACGTTTTCCCTCCTGCCCGGCAGGAATCACCCGCTCCCGTCATCACTAACATTGAACAACTCGTCAATTATTCTCCCATCTTTCTCATACTTTATTGATCTCTCTGCAAAACAGCTTCTTATTCTCAGCAAAATTGGCTGAAAAAACTGGACAATTCTCTCATTGGTTCTCCTTTTGCACTACCTCACCATTCTTATTCTCTTACCCATTAACTTTTCGTCTATTAATACACAGTCTAGCAAACAGCTTTTATTAAGCTCTATATCATATCTCGTATACTTTTTCATCCTCTTTTCATCAAAATAATTATTACCCATTATCAGACCTTGTACTATACACAAGTCAATTAAGAGCCTCTATTTTCACTTAACTCTGCAAAACTCTTCCAAAAGCCTTCGACAAGTGTGACCATGGCGTAATAGCGCACAAAATGCGTGCTAAAGGAATAACAGGAAAAGTTGGTAGATGGATCTATAATTTCCTCAGAAGCAGAACACAAAGAGTAGTAGTCAACAGAGTAAAGTCTGAGGCAGTTACGGTGAAAACCTCTGTTCCACAAGGCACAGTACTCGCTCCCATCTTGTTTCTCATCCTCATATCTGACATAGACAAGGATGTCAGCCACAACACCTTGTCTTCCTTTGCATATGACACCCGAATCTGCATGACAGTGTCTTCCATTGCAGACACTGCAAGGCTCCAGGCGGACATCAACCAAATCTTTCAGTGGGCTGCAGAAAACAATATGAAGTTCAACGATGAGAAATTTCAATTACTCCGATATGGTAAACACGAGAAAATCAAAACTTCATCAGAGAACAAAACAAATTCCGGCCACAAAATAGGGCGAAAAACCAACGTCAAAGACCTGGGAGTGATCATGTCGGAGGATCTCACCCTCAAGGACCATAACATTATATCAATCGCAGCTGCTAGAAAAATGACAGGATGGATAATGAGAACCTTCAAAATTAGGGATGCCAAGCCCATGATGACACTCTTCAGGTCGCTTGTTCTATCTAGGCTGGAAAATTGCTGCACACTAACAGCACCTTTCAAGGCAGGTGAAATTGCTGACCTAGAAAATGTACAGAGAACCTCCACAGCGCGCATAACGGAGATAAAACACCTCAATTACTGGGAGCGCTTGAAGTTCCTGAACCTGTACTCCCTGGAATGCAGGCGGGAGAGATACATGATTATATACACCTGGAAAATCCTAGAGGGACTAGTACCGAACTTGCACACGAAAATCACTCACAACGAAAGAAAAAGACTCGGCAGACGATGCAACATCCTCCCAATGAAAAGCAGGGGTGTCACTAGCACGTTAAGAGACAATACAATAAGTGTCAGGGGCCCGAGACTGTTCAACTGCCTCCCAGCACACATAAGGGGGATTGCCAATAGACCCCTGGCAGTCTTCAAACTGGCACTGGACAAGCACGTAAAGTCGGTACCTGACCAGCCGGGCTGTGGCTCGAACGTTGGATTGCGTGCAGCCAGCAGTAACAGCCTGGTTGATCAGGCTCTGATCCACCAGGAGGCCTGGTCACAGACCGGGCCGCGGGGGCGTTGACCCCCGGAACTCTCTCCAGGTAAACTCCAGGTAATATCCAGTTTCTTCGCTTTCGTAACATTAAACAATCGATTCTTTATCATCTGTACTAAACACACAAACATTCAGATTCCTCGATTTCCAGAATTTCTTCTTTGATTTTTAGTAAATGAATTCAGAAGGGGTTACTAGCTCCTTGCTCCCGGCAATTTGGTCGTCTTTTCAAACGTGCATGATGTGCGGGGAAAGACTTCTAGTCCTCTGTCTGTAGAATATTCATACAGCCTGAAGGAGAAATCTCAATACTGTTCCTCGAATTCTTATTTACTTCTCAGAAGCTAAGATTCCCCACACTTGCTCCTAGAGGTAAACCTCATCTATGAATCTGGCCCAACACGAGAGCAACAAACCAGACCCATATTACCTTAGCCCATCGCACCACCACAGCATATATTATGTTCTATGGTGGTGCGAAGGGCTAAAACAATGTGGGTCTGGTCTGTTGCTCTCGGGATGGGCCAGATTTCTAGGTTCGAGTCTCGGCTGGTTGCAGAATGTTCTTTGCTGTGACTGCAAATATTACACTGCTACATCTCAAACATCTTCAATTTTAACCACAGTGCCCTCCTAGAGTTGCTATATGCAACCCCATCTTTCATAGTTCTTACTGAAACCTGGCTTAATCAAAATATACTAGATATTTACAACTGGGTATACAGCCATACTTAACTGCACACCAGACCGAAGGTGATGTGGAACGCGCAATCTGTTAGTGACTGTATAAAAAGTATTAGATCAATGTGCATCAAAAAAGGATAAAGGGGAATACATATTCGCACAAATTACGTCCAAAAATTTACAGATGGCACTTTCAATAGGAGCGGTGTACACATGATAACACATCACCACATGCCAGCATAATTAATGACATAATCAGTACTAATAAATTGAATAAACATCACTTAATAATTACAGAAGACCTTAACATCAAACTCAGTGAATCAGAAGACCCTCAACAGCTGCTTTCCTAAACAATATATACAACTGCTTATTAATACGTACAATCACCAAACATATAAGAATTACCCAGACAATAGCGTCGTTATTTGACCACCTCTGGACAAATACAACAGACCCTCTATAACAGGGATTCTGAACTGGGGGTATCCATACCCCTTGGGGTATGAGACGTAAAAACCAAGCTATTGACATCTTTTGAAGTCGTACTGATACCTAATAGGAGTAGTGACGGTGATGATTTTGACAGTCTGGTGAAGGGGGTATGTGGACATACTGGGTACTCCACTGGGAGTCTGAAATCGTAAAAAGGTTATGTAACCGTGCTCCGAAAGCTAGTATAATCACTGAGAATACAACTGACCACTTTCCTACATTCCAAGTCACCAATATTTCAAAATAACCAACTGAAACTGGAAAAATATCATTCAAGCTCCATGAGGAGGCTTCTATTTATGTATTTTATTTATTTAATGTCTTTGCAAAAAGTACATTGAGATTGTGTATATACAATAGTGGGTTGCAATACAAAGAGAACCTCTATTATGCCTTGGCATTATGGGCCAACTTAACATTATTGGCTTACATTCTACTTAATACTAAGGAGTAGTATATCATAGTTGTACAGTAGGAAAGTAATTATTTCATAGTTGTACAGTAGAATATTAATTATAAATGAATCAAAATTTGCATAATACAAAGATATACGTATTTATATTCTAAAATGCTTTTGTGAAAAACAAACAATAACTTTATCATTGTACTCAGCACTGACAGGCAGAGAGAATTTATTAGTTACCAAGATACTCGTGTGTCCATGTATTCCCACAAACAATCTAACAGCCTCTGCAACAGGGTGTTCGTGGCTGCGTTGGTAGCGTCCTCAACTCATACAAGGGAATCGATCCCCGACACGTTGGGCATGTTTCCTTACACCTCCTGCTCCTATTCACCTAGCAGTAAATAGGTACCTGGATGTTTGTCTACTGTTGTGGGTCGCATCCTGGGAGACAAGACTAACATACTATGCCCGAAATGTTCCGTATAACCAGGGGCTTTCTGTAAAGTGTGATAATACCAACTAGGTCTGAATGATGTACTATAGAAATTATTATTACAGGCATAGCCCTTTAAAAACTTAACAGGTCACAACCAAGAGACTAAGAAACTCACGAAATCGTAATGACACGATTGCAAACAAACTATACCATGGGTGGGGTTTGAACCCGCGGTTCAAACCCCATAATATCACTAATTTCAAAGACACAATTGGATATATTAAAAAATCTGGAAAACACTCCCAAATACTAAGCTCAAGTAAATTCAGCAAATTCAAAGAAATTGTGCTAACTAAACTTAATGAATCTTCCCTCCACATATCTGATAGTGACTCAACTAAAATTTCTTCTTGTCTAAAAGATCAAACTTGGCCAGCAGAAGCCCATGTTAGTTATTACCTCACCGAGAACTACCGTAGCTCTCTCTACCTGTCCCCAACTAACTCAACAAAGGATATTTCAGTAGTAAAGTCGTTAAAAACCAAAGCAAGGAACATCGAATATTCCATCAATAAAAAAAGAAAAAAACTGCTCATATACTACCTCCTGCTCTTGCATCTTTGTTTATTAAGTCACAACCATAACCTAAGGTTCTTAAGGTAGCAAGTGTTACCTTAGTCTCCAAATGTGGTGGTCAAACAGAAGTAATATATAAACGAATCTACTCTTTCACATCTAAACATTATATCCTAAACCACTGCTTGTTTTTTTTTTTTAGGGGTGAGTAAGAGTACCAATGAAGCTATAATTATAATGCTCGGATCACTCTAAACATCCATAAAAAATAATGAATATTCAATGGGCCTCTTTATCGACCTAAAAACAATTTTGGTACAATAGACTGCAAAATTTTGCTACTCGAGGTACAACATTATGGAGTCAAGGAGACCATGGTCTCGCATATATTAAATTTTACCTTCAAGGCTGGTGGCAACATGTGACCATTAATATTTAGAATGCCTTACCATTGAGCGTAAGAGCCACACAGCAGTGTCCTAGGCCATCTACTTGGCTTCTTCTGTATCAATGATATTTACAATGCCTTGCAGAAACTTAAACCCATTTAGTTTTCAAACGACACAATTTTTATTATAATAATACAGATTCTTTTGACCTCAACACGATAGTTAACACTGAGTTCGAAAAGATGTCTGCCTAAATGATAACAAACTTACACTCAATAACAAGACCTTCTACATAATATTTGGCAACAAAGCTGAAAAAACATTCAATTTGAGCATACTAAAAATAATACGTGCATCGACAGACAAGCAGAATGTAAACTCCTCAGAATAAACATAGACAGTAAACTAACCTTCAGCTCACACATCCAACTCATATCTACTGTAAGACAGTGGGTATTGTTTCAACAGTAAACTACTCACATTACCTACCCTTTACTGTCTGCTCGTCTACCCTTTACCTCACATATGGTGAGTCAAGGGCAGACTTTTGTTGAGTAATCTCTTGTAACACAACAAAACTCTGTTGTTAGCATGATCACTTAATCAGGTGAAAAACAACACTCACCTATACACTGAAAACTTCACATCTGCTTAACTTAGTAATATTCAGACTTACTACTGTTGCATACTTGATTCACACAACTCTCAACTATAACACTGACCCCGTGTTCAGACTCTTCTTGGAGAACTGACACCGTGATCAGACTCCTCTTGGAGAACTGACCCCGTGTTCAGACTTCTTGGAGAACTGACCCCGTGTTCAGACTCTTCTTGGAGAACTGACCCCATGTTCAGACTCTTCTTGGAGAACTGACCCCATGTTCAGACTCTTCTTGGAGAACTGACCCCGTGTTCAGACTTTCTGAGAACTGACCCTGTTCATCTTCTTGGAGAACTGACCCCGTGTTCAGACTCTTCTTGGAGAACTGACCCCTGTTCAGACTCTTCTTGGAGAACTGACCCCGTGTTCAGACTCTTCTTGGAGAACTGACCCCGTGTTCAGACTCTTCTTGGAGAACTGACCCCGTGTTTCAGACTCTTCTTGGGAACTGACCCCGTGTTCAGACTCTTCTTGGAGAACTGACTCCGTGTCAGACTCTCTTGGAGAATGCCCCTTGATCATACTCTTCTTGGAGAACTGACCCCGTGTTCAGACTTCTTGTAGAACTGACCCCGTGTTCATACTTCTTGGAGAACTGACCCCGTGTTCAGACTTCTTCTTGGAGAACTGACCCCGTGTTCAGACTCTTCTTGGAGAACTGACCCCGTGTTCAGACTCTTCTTGGAGAACTGACCCCATGTTCAGACTCTTCTTGGAGAACTGACCCCGTGTTCAGACTCTTCTTGGAGAACTGACCCCGTGATCAGACTCTTCTTGGAGAACTGACCCCGTGATCAGACTCTTCTTGGAGAACTGACCCCGTGTTCAGACTCTTCTTGGAGAACTGACCCCGTGATCAGACTCTTCTTGGAGAACTGACCCAGTGTTCAGACTTCTTGGAGAACTGACCCCGTGTTCAGACTCTTCTTGGAGAAACTGGCCCCTTGATCAATCTTCTGAGAACGACCCCGTGTCAACTTCTTGTAGAACTGACCCCGTGTTCATACTTCTTGGAGAACTGACCCCGTGTTCAGACTTCTTCTTGGAGAACTGACCCCGTGTTCAGACTCTTCTTGGAGAACTGACCCCGTGTTCAGACTCTTCTTGGAGAACTGACCCCGTGTCAGACTCTTCTTGGAGAACTGACCCGTGATCAGACTCTTCTTGGAGAACTGACCCCGTGTTCAGACTCTTCTTGGAGAACTGACCCCGTGATCACTCTTCTTGGAGAACTGACCCCGTGTTCAGACTCTTCTTGGAGAACTGACCCCGTGTTCAGACTCTTCTTGGAGAACTGTCCCCATGTTCAGACTCGTCTTTGAGAACTGACCCTGTTCAGACTTCTTGGAGAGCTGATTCCGTTTAGACTCTTCTTGAAACTGGACCCCGTGATCACTCTTGGAGAATACCCGTGTTCAGACTTCTTGAAACGACCCCGTGTTCAGAATCTTCTTGGAGAACTGACCCGTGTTCAGATCTTCTTGGGAAACTGTCCCCATGTTCCAGACTCGTTTGGAGAACTGACCCCATGTTCAGACTCTTCTTGGAGAACTGACCCCATGTTCAGACTCTTCTTGGAGAAATGACCCCATGTTCAGACTTTTCTTGGAGAACTGACCCCATGTTCAGACTCTTCTTGGAGAACTGACCCCATGTTCAGACTCTTCTTTGAGAACTGACCCCGTGTGGAAGTGTTGCTATTATTATTATTATTATAAAGGGGAAGCGCTAAACCCGTAGGATTAAACAGCGCCTGTGGAGGGAAGGCATTCAGGCTTAATTCAGGGAACTGAAGCACAGATCCAATTCCCTAGATCAAGAGCCCCTCACCAGCATGAAGGAACCTCCCTTGAGAGGACCTGAGGAAGAATAAAGTCCCATATCTGCCAACTGCTTTAAAACTCTTGTAAGAAAAAATACTTCCTAAACTTCGTGTGATTTATTACCTAAAACACTGTAAATAATTAACTAGTGAACTTGCCAGAATGGATGTTGGAGGATGGCTTCTCCGCTGGATTAAAGGCTACCTGTCCAACAGAAAATCGTCTGTGTTGTTCCAGGGACATAGAAGTGTAACTAAAGACTTTGAATTAGGAACCCCACAGGGAGGTGTGCTCAGTCCCACACTGTTCAATATTCTAATTAATGCATTACTTAATGCTATGCCTAGTCAGCCCCATAATTATGTGATTAGTTTTGCTGATGATATAATGATTCACACCACCGGATTCTCCAACACCCAAAACATTCTTAATCATGTACTAGCCTCGTGTCAGGACCTGGGGTTGATAATCTCTACTGATAAAACAAAGATACTCAATAGGCGTCCTCCTCGACAGAGAGGCACAGTTCGTCAGATCCAATTGCATGATGGGTCTCTTCTAGAATATGTAAGTAGATACAGGTATCTAGGCTTTGAGGTTCCACTACTTGGACCTGTTGTAACAAGACTGTCGCCAACACAAAGAACGACTAAGAGCACTTAGAGTTGTGGCAGGGCTTCACCCCAGGTATGGTGCTAATGTTAAAATTGTGAAAATGATGTATCTTGCTTATATTAGATCATTGGTTGATTATGCTGCGCCACTACTTGCTCTTGTGTCTGACTGGAAGCTTGGAGGGCTGGAAAAACTGCAGAACGAAGCAATGAGGATCATCCTAGGATGCCCTCGTACTGGCAAAATTTTAAATATGCAAAAAGAACTTGATATTCCAAGCATCAGAGATCGTGTTACTGAAAGAAATATCCTAATTGGGGTTAATATGCTCAGGCAAGCTCATTCAAACCCCTGCACAGAAGCCCTCCAAACTTTCCTCAGCACTGGTGAACACTCCTCCAGATGGATCGAAAAGACTGGAACCGACCTCCGCATGAATCAGATACTTTATCTATTTCAATTAAGGCAACAGGGGCACTTCCCCCCGCTCCTTTGGGAATATTACCCCTTTTTCCCAAAACTCCCTTTCCCTCCTTTTTCCCCCCAAAACTACTTCTTAAATCAAACCCAAAAAATTTTTCGCCTTGAACCCAAACCAAGAGGCCCTTTTAACTGTATTGAAACTTAGTCACACAGACACACTCTCGAAAAATTATTTACTTTTTAGGTCCTGTTCACCAATCCACTGGTGCGTGGTGTGTGCTGTTTTTCGTACAGTATGGCTCTCTTAAAGAAATTGAATCCGCATCAAAATTTTGGGCCTCTCCCCTTTCCAGACGGGGAACGGGTTTGCCCATACCCCTTTGGCACTAAAAAGCATCTATGTATCAAAGTTTGGGACAGTTTAATTGAAAACTGATTCTCTGCCCACCCCAAAAATTGCTTCAATCATTAAGCTTTAAATTGGGGGCATGTTGTTCAAAAGCCAGACACGGGTTAGGGTTAGGATTGGGGACAGTGGGTCAGAGTCCCACAGGGCTGGGTTTTAAATCCCCACATTGGTCTTCTGATGCTGATACACTGATAAATTTGGGCCAAAAGCTGTATGCTTTCAAAGGGGGATTTTAAGATTAAAAAATTTTGGCTTGTCAGGTAGTAGTTTAGAAAACCCAAAAATTTACGAAAAAAAACTTCAGCTAAATTTTAGGGGATTTAAAGGGCTCGGGGAAAGGTTTTTGACCCCCAGTGAGCCCATCTACCTTATTTTTATCATGCGGGGAGGGCCACATGTTAGGGTTTGCATCCAACAAAAAAAAGCAGACTCTTGGATGTCATTTCCCCCCGGTCAGGCCCTGGGTTAAAAGTATCTTTGGCGGGTTTAAAATTTCACCACCCCGATGTAACCAAACGAAATGAAAATTTTTGCCAGAGGGTTTTTGGGCCCACACCCGCGTCAAAAATTTTTACTGGATGGTTTAAAATTAATAAATTTTTAAAAAACAACTACTCAAAAGGGTGTTAAAGGGAAATGGCTAAGTTTTTATCCACAGTGGTTATTTTACAGCCCAAACCTGGAAAAAAACCCCTAAACTTTGCTGGGTTTGAAATTAAAGCATTCCCCACATATTGCATTTTGTGGGGGTGTGTTGTTTTTGTGTGAGTGTGTGTGTGTTGTGTGTTTTGGTGTGGTTTTGGTTTGTGGGGATGTGTATGAGTGTGTGGTGTGTGTGTGATGTTTTGGTGTGTGTGTGTGTGTGTGGGTGTGTGGTGTGTGGAGTATGAGTGTGTTTTGTGTTTGAGTGTGTGTGGTGATGAGGGTGTGGCTTTGTGTGTGTATGAGTTTTTTTGTATGTGTGTGTGTGTGGCGGTGTGTTGTGTGTGATTTTTGGTGTGTGTGTGTTTAAATTTTGTATGTGTGTGTGTGTTGTGTGTGTGTAGAGAGAGGGGAGATTTTCAGAAAATCAAACTTTGGGGAAACCTTTTAACTCACTACAGTTTAAACCGGGTGGGGAAAAGGGGAAAAATTGCTCATTACCCCTTAAAATTTTTTTCATAAATTGAAAGCCGTTACACGAAAGAAACCCTTTCTTACAGAATTCATTCCCTTTTGGTAACTTGGGGAGTTCTTTTACCTTTGAAACTTGTGATTTTCCGTTTCCCGTCCCAAGTTCAGCCATAAAAAACTTTGAACCCGGGCCCCGGGAAACCCAAATTGTGTCCCTCTGTAATCTGAAAAATACCTTTGTAACTTGTCATGATTGTGACTAGACCTACCTGGAGTTCTTTCCCCTTTGTAAATTTTTTAATTTTCATTACCTTTGAAAAATTGGGGAAATTCTTAAACCTCTGAAAACTTGCTCAGCTATCAAAACTTTGGGGGCCCAGTCCCTGGACCCTTTAAATTTTAACCTCGGAAATCTTTTGACTACCCCCCAACTGGAGGGGAAAAGGGGGTGCATAAAAAAACATATTAAACTAAACAAAAATTACCTAGTGAACCTATTTTTAAACCTAAAAAAAAATTTTTTCCCAGTGAACCTTTTTCTAAATAATATCCTTTTTTAAGTGCTTTTTTCAAAAAACTATTTTGCCACCCAATCGGGGCCCGGAAAAAAAAGTCTCCGGGCACTAGGCAATTCAGTTTGACGGGGCCCCTTTGAGTTACGGGAAACGAAGCAAACCCCCCCCCATCTTGGGGGTGGGGGGGGGGGGGGTCGGGTGAGCCTGTTTAAGGGGTTAATTAAATACATTTGGCTTTTTTGATGAAATTTAATAGGGAAGTACATCAAGACAACCAAAACCATTTAAAAACCCCATTTTAATTCTTGTTAAAATCAGCATTTAAAGAGAATAAACTCAAGACAGCAAGTATTATAATTGGGCTATTAAAGTGTGCATCAGTACCTATTTTTTCAGCCAAACCCACTCGCACTTTTTTTTCCTTTATAAATCATGACCTTTATTGTTATCATTGCACATGCAAAAAGCTATAAAATCATAAAAACTCAAGAAAGTAAAGAATTGTTTTTTTCACAGGCACTTTTAAAAAAATTTTTTTTCGGGATTTCATTTTGGGCAAAATCATAAATTATTTCAAAAAAAAAAATATTTCTTTTTTGATAGACTAATGGTCAACAAGGCTGGTTACACAATTTGTCTGGTCTTTGTTGAACGGAGCTGGTTTTTCCCCTTTTTTAAAAACAGAAAATGAGCGTTCTCCTTCAGTTAGGCGGGAAAGTGTTAGGAAAAAGGCGATATTTTGTCAAATTAGGAAGGGTTTTCTGAGATCCCTGCTTTTTTTAAATGTTTAAAGCAGCGAGGGCGCCTTTTTGGTGGGCTTTAATCGATTCAAAAACCCAGAAAAAGAACTTTTTTCTTCAAAAAAGTGCCCGAAAATCTGCTAAAAAAGGTGTTGTTGCAACTTTAATGCAGCTTCTCTAATTCTGCTTTGGGGCATAGTAGTAATTTTTGAACAGAAACCCAAATTTTAATTGAGATTTGGAGTTTTCTTTTCTTTTTCACTTTTTCTGATTAGTGAATCCAGAAGAGGGAATATTTTGCTGTTTTACTTTTTCTGCCTGGTAGCAAACAATTTCACGTCGGGCTCTTCAAAATTGGTTTCCTTTTCCCTTTGACCGCTGTGTAGCCCGGTACTGGTCTTTCACCACAGTTTACCCCCTTCCTTCAACATTTCAAAAGCTTCATCATGGAATTTAGCTTACAAATTCCATAACCCTGATAGAGGTTAGCACAAGTAGCCTTTTCAATTTAAATTTTTCTGAAGTGTCTTGTTCGTGGCATTTAACCATTCCATTTACAGTCCCAAAGCACACAGGTAAGGCCAATTAAAAATTTTCCCAATTTTGATGTAAGTTGGCGCTTGCTTCTTGTGTTGCTGTTGGTCTTTATCCCCTGCTATTTTGGTTTAAAGCAGAACGTATTTTTGCAAACTGTCTTTCAAAACATGTGTTGCATCATGCTGCGCTGACCCTTTTTGTTGATAATGATTGATGACATTCCCTGAAGGTTGAATGGTATACCCACCCATGCGTTGAAGAGAGAAAAATTAAAGAGTGCTTTAAAAATCCCCCAAAAAATGAAAATGAGCGACCCAACATCCGCAGTACATGCCCAACAAAAAATTTAAAAGAAAGGCTGAGCGGGGGCCCTATTCAGAAATGGTTAAGTGGGTTTTAAATTTTCTTTTATACGGGGGTTGCAAATCCTTTATTTTCCCGACATGTTACTTGCATTGTCGTAGGTTGGCACGGAAACCATAATGAGGGGAAACATGTTCAAACAGGTATCCCGTACTACATTATCATTGTTCCCATCATGGCCTGAAAGAGGAATGAAAATTTTATAAACGCTCTACAGGCTTACCCTGGGGTCGAAACAACAAATGAAGTCAATTTATCTGAGTGAAAATATTGGGGGTTGAAATTACACTTATTGCAAAGTATTTTGCAGTTTTCACGCTGCTATGATTTACAGATTACAAAAATTTTTTAACTGAGGAAGGAGCTTGTATTTTTATATCGTGATGGATTGTTGAAAATTAACACTGTACTCGGGATTAGAATGTTTTGGGAAAAGAACCCAAAACTGTCACGTGAAAATTACCCGTGTCTAAAAGGTAAATACACACAATCTAAAAGGATTGTGAAAAAGTACAATTGCATTAAGTTTTATAAACCCGCATGAACTGTTTCCTGTAGGCAACAAGAGATTTCACCCCTCCAGGAAGATGTGTTCATTTAATATCAATACCCACAAGTCCCTCCCAAAAAAAGCTCATTGCTGTAATCCCTTCCTTAAACTCTTGTTGGCAACTGTCAAGAAGAAATTTTTTCACCTAGTGGTGTAATAAGTTATCAAAGTTATTACACTGATGGATCTAAAAGGAGTCCTCTGGGAGGGCGCATGCTCTTGTGCTTTCCTAGTTAGAACGAAAAATAAAATTTGTTGGTTAGCATAAAATTAACAACTGGGCGTCTACACTGCAAACTGAAAGTTTCAATCCAATGGGCTAAAGTACCCATGACAGAGCTTGACTCTATCATCTTTTGTTTTTATTTCATCATTGAAGGCTTTGGGGTCATTTAATGACTCCAACAACATGCTATTGGGGAGCCAGGGTTTGATACCAAAAATTAGGGACAAAGGAATTAATGTACAATTGCTAGGATCCCCTACACATTGGATTACTCCCTTTGATAAAATTGATTGTTACCAAGAGAGTACCCCGAAAGGGGAAAAAGTAGAAATAACTTTGATATAACTGTGTCTAGCATTAGGAATAATATTAGGAGAGAAGTAAAAAATGAAAAAGTTGTTTAGGAATGCGTTAGAAGCCCGAGTAGATCTTAACCCTATGATAACAGAACGTAGATAAGTGTTTAGGGCAAATTTAATGTGAACAGATGACTGATGTTGTAGTTTGGCCCCGGCTTAGCTTGGTTTCAAGTACTTTGGCGTTTGGGGGGACACACAGATGATGACAAACTAAGTAAATTATGTGATCAGGCATATGGTCACTCTCTTGAACACTATGTGCTTAATTGTCCACTCATTGAGGAATACAGAGACAGACAGTATAATAACCTATGTGACATGTCAAGATATCTTATTAATGACAATAAGATACCAGATATACTAAGCAAATTTCCTAAAATTGCTTGTAACAGATAAGTGAACTATAGATATGTAGATATAAATCCATATGTATTCCTGTTAACCCTTTGGGGCCTAGTTCCTAGGCCTTTTGTGTATCCATATGCTCTCGCGCTACCGTCCACAGGATGGATATGGGGTGCACAATAAACTAGCCACTTCGGTGGCAAAATCTAAATCTAAAATCTATGATGTTATTGAGGACCTTCTTAGTCATCAGTTCAATAAATTCATTGCATATAGTAGGTGACATGTAAGATACAGTGCCTCTTCCTGCATTCCCAAGGCGTGACACATGATTTGCTAAGAATGGATCGAATTGTGCTAACAGTTCTATGATCCCTAGGAAATTGCCATTGTTTTCCGAACCAAAAACCTCATTTTCTCCACGGAAAGCAAGTCTTCTTAGAGCTAAGAATTTTACAACAGCAACAACTCTTTCTAGAACTTTTCTCCAATAAGTGCGCTCTTTTTCATTTTGATTTTCCAAATGAGAATCCAATAAGCCTTTTTTTTGTTCACAAAAATCCCCAGGCTAAAATGCGCCCTTGGGGGTGCTGTTTTCATGCCCCTCGAAACGTTGGAATTTTTCCGTATTGACCCCTGTGTAAGGGTATTTTTTTTGGTAGAAAAAAGCTTGCAGGGTGAACGTCATTTTTCCGAGCTTTAGAGTATAACCACCCTGATTTTTCACAGTTTCTGAATTTGCAAGTTTCCCCTTTAAAAACAGATGACTTAAACAACGACGACTTCTCTCATAAATCCTTGCGTTTTCCCAAAGTCAATGTTCGGGTTTTTGACTAAAATTTTCTGCAAGAAGCATTCGTAGAAAAATCTGGGATTACATTTCCCCATGAGGCAGGATCTTTTAAGAAAAAATCCTGGGAGAAATGCCCTTTGGACATGAGAGGAGACACAAAAGAATGATGCTGGCTGAGAAATAAGGGGGGGGGGTTCCTGTATATCTGCGGGTCTGCAGTTTCACTGTACGGGTAACATCAAAATGTTTTCGGAGCTGTCTGGATCTTTCTGCAGTTCTACTCTTTTTTTTTCTGTTTTTTTCTTAAAATTTCTTCTTTCTTTTCTGTGACCCCTCGCTAAGAACGTCCAACATCACGTTCACGAGATGCCATAAGGGGGATGTTCACTGTCTGTTCATGCAAATACAAAATTTTTTATTTCAATTATTACTTTTTTTTAAAATTTAATTTTTTTTTTTTGTCAATTGGGGATATGGCCCTTGTAGCCCCTTTCCTCTGGGTGCGCATTAAAAAAATTTAAAACGTTACCCGAAAGGGTCATATACAGAACTTTTACCATAGATTAGGTTAGGATTTGGGCTACGAATATTTTTACTAATTCATCCTCTTGATATCAATTTACTTAGACCAGAAATCATACTTGAGTCAAGAAACAGATGCCACAAATGGTATTTATATACCATATTTCATAATACTAAACTATCATTAGGTTTTGCACTGATATATGGCCTACACCATAGAAAGGACATGAGAATTAAAGAATGAGGACAAGTTTCAGTTTCACCCAACTAACGATTTTCTGATGTGGCTTATGTTGATTCTGGGGAAAATATGCCCACTAGTTAAAATTCTAATTGATGTTCGACATCACTTCCGTTCGCAACTTGAAAACTAAGCACATACTTCACTGGTGTTTTACCTGGAGGAGTTTCGGGGGTCAAACGCCCCCGCGGGCCCGGTCTGTGACAGGCTCCTGGGGATCAGCCCTGATCAAACCCTGGCAGTTGCTGCTGGCTGCACGCAAAACCCAAAGTTCGAGCCAACATGCCAGCTGATCAGGGGGGGAACGGACTTTAGGTGCTTGTCAGTGCCAGCCTTGAAGACTGCCAGGGGGTCAGTTGGTAATCCCCCTTATGTGTGCTGGGAGGGCGTTGAACAGTCTCGGGCCCCTGAATTTATTGTATGGTTCTTAACGTGATAGTGACACCCTGCTTTTCCTTGCGGGATGGTTGCTGCATCGTTTCTGCAGTCTATTGCTTTCGTTTAGTGAGTGATTTTCGTGTGAAGTTCGGTACTAGTCCCTCTAGGATTTTCCAGGTTGTATATAATCATGTTCTCTCCCTCCTGCGCTTCCAGGGAAAGTACTGGTTTAGAAACCTCAAGCGCTCTGTTGAATTGAGGTGTTTTATCCCTCCAGTTATGCGCGCCGTGAAAGTTCTATGTCTACATTTTCTAGGTCGGCATTTCACCTGCTTGAAAGGTGTGTGTTCATCGAGTGCAGCAGATTCAGCCTAGATTGAACTTGTGACCTGAAGAGTGTCATCATGGGCTTGGCTCCTAGATTTTGAAGGTTCTCATTATCCATCTGTTCATTTTTTCATAGCAAGATGCGATTGATACAATGTTTATGATACCTTGAAGATGAGATCCTCCGACATAATCACTCCCAGGTACTTTGACGCCGTGGAGGAAGTGCTGTAGAACTCAATCAATTGAGATCTGTTATTGAACTGATAAGACTTAAAGACAGGACAAAAGTGCTTTTAAAAACCTACAAACGGAAGTCCAGTTTGCGTTTTTAGTGTTTTTCTTTATAGTATTTTTTACCACTAAATGCGTCTTTACTGGTCCATGACGTCTTTACTGGTTCAAGTGTGTAAACCCTATCAGTAACTTCCCTTAAATGCTAGAGGCGAAAACAAACATTTATCCATTACCACTCAATGTTCTATCAAACGTTTAACACCTTCAGTTAATTTGTCACGTACAAGTCTAGATAACGTGTAGATTAACTACAGAGAAATTGCGTGAGGGAAATCCTCCACCATGACTCTCCACATTAGCGGAAAAACAGCATGTTCTGATGTAATACAAAAGGTTCCGTGTTGAGTAGTTGCCGATTCTTCATGGTTGGGTTTATTTATTTTTAGTTTATTGTTTTATTTCAATATTATTTTTTGTTTGATTTGTAATTTTTAAAATACTTTATTCTCTCATAACACTTGATACGTTTTAGGTAGGGTCCCTTTGCAACTTGCATCCAACTCTTGTGTGCGCAGTCTTGGATTGATGCCCCTTTGAAACCCCTTGGACCGCGGGGGCCACCAAATGCGCGGGGCCCTAGGGCATATGCCTAGATTTGCCTATGCGTAATCGGCCACTGCCACACAATAATTAAAATAAATCTGGCTGCTAAGTTTTGTTTCACTATCTCTGCTATTTAAATTTTCAAATTAACATTCAGTCATAAATCTTACCCTATGTATTTTCTTTTTTGTATTTTTTTAAGTTTTAAGTCTTATAATGAGTCACTTTTTCACATAATGACCATAAATGTTCTGTATAATTAGGAAATTTACAAATTCTTGAACCTTTAGGTTCCCACCTGTTTTTTGTAACTAGTAATTGTGAGTTGGTATAGCTTTACCTGGAGAGAGTTCCGGGGGGGAAACCCCGCGGGCAGGTCTGTGACCAGGCTCTTGGTGGATCAGGACTTATCAACCAGGGTGTTACTGTATCGGTAGTATTTGTCCTGTTCTTGTCGAATGTTACTTACTACTACACTCCAAACTCAAAAAAACTATTTAGTGTGACGGTGATCTTAATACCACTAAAAAAGGCATGAACTTGCTGGCAAAGGTGCACCGCGATGTGTGTAAGGTGTTTCGAAGTATTAGAGAACATTTGAACAAGTCTCTCATATAATGTTGCAAATAATAAAGTAATTCAGATTATTAAATAACCAACTACATATAATAATAATAATAATATATAATAATAATAATAAATAATAATAATAATAATAATAATATTTTAATAATAATATTAATTATATTATATCTTTATTTACAAGTATATGTACAAGGTATACAGTCTTAGCTGACAACAATGACATACTACTATATATATAGAAAGCCACTTGTTGTACAGAGCATTTCGGGTAAATTATGTCAGTTTTGTCCCAGGATGCGACCCACACCAGTCCACTAACACCCAGGTACCCATTTTATACTGATGGGTGAACATGGACAGCAGGTGTTCTTATGGAAACACGTCTTAATGTTTCCAGCCGTACCGGAGATTCGAACTCTGGTCCTTAGTATGTAAGCTGAGTGCGCTAGTGATTGAGTTACGGGACACCCATGTTAAGAACACACTGTACTAATATAACAATTAACTAGATACACTGCAGAGACTTAATAATAATAATAATAATAATAATAATTATAATAATAATAATTTTTATTTGGACATGATACATAGTTGTACAAGGAATTTCAGGAAGATTAGTTAAGCACAGACCATCCAGAGAATTTTTTTTTATGGTAGCATTAGTTGTAATAGTAGAAACGTTAATAGCATTATGATCTGTATTTATTCTACCACTTTTCCTATAGTAAGTCCATGAACCTTTGCTCTTAATATAGCATATCTAGCCTTCCGAATTCCCCTTCTTCATGCTGGTATTGTAGTCACGACATGAAGGACACCGAGAGAGCCTTCTGCTTGCTATACTTGTTTAAACTTCGTAACTAGAGTAGGACTGTACGACTTTTTAGTGTTAGTTGTTGTCTAAGACAGCACTGGGTGTGACAGCCAGGGTGTTTGTGACAGCCTGGGTGTGACAGCCTGGATGTGGACCGTAAGGTGTTCTGTTATCTGCCTTCTACATGTACTTCCCCTCAACATGCTTTCTCCTCCCCCTTCCCCACCTTCTCTCCCTTCCCCCACCTTCTCCTCCACCTCCACCACCTCCTCTACACCCACCTGTCTCTCCCACTTGCAGTTCCCCACCACTTGCTCCTCCCACAATGCTCGTCCATGACACCTGCCTCTCGCGCCACCACCTGACCTCCCCACCAACTGCTCGTCCATGCCACCTGCCTCTCCGCGCACCACCTGCACCTCCCCACCAACTGCTCGTCCATGCCACCTGCCTCTCCACGCACCACCTGCACTGCCCCACCACCAGCTCCTTGCCCTCCGTACGTTGTGTACACGGTACCGGTCTTTAATATGAGAATGTCTAAATAAGACAAGGGGAAAGAATAGCACTGGGAGGATATTGACTGTGGAGAGTGTGAGTGGGTGGAGAGGGCGATTAAAGGTGAGGTGGGTGATGAGAGGGAGAGGGAGGGAGTGTGTGAGGGAAGAGAAGGGTAATGTGGAGCAAGTGGTGAGGATGATTAGAAAGGTGAGGTAGGTAATGGGAGTGGAGTATGCAGCGGAAGTGAGGGAAGAGTGTAAGGGAGAGTGTTGAGGTGAGAGTGTGGGGGAGGTGTGGGGGAGATGTGAGGGAGAGTGTGGGGGATAGAGTGTGGGGGAGCAGTGTGTGAGGAGAGTGTGGGAGAGACATTTTTGAATACAAACTTAAATGCATCAGTAGTGTCGTGGCTACACTATTCCTATATTACAGTTAAAGAGTGAAACAAAAGCTAGCTGTGTTTGCTTGTTATGTCCGTCACAAAGACGGGGTCATATATGAGGTGTTGAAATATGTCAGCTTTTTGGAAAAAGCTGGAGACTTCAGTAGGTCGATGAGGATATCGTCAGGGATTTCCGCCAGAGGTCTCAACTACGGGTTCCTTAACCAGAGTAATTTCATTCCATTATAGCTAGGGTTTACTATATTAATAATATTAATAATAATAATAATTATAATACTAATAATAATAATAATAATAATATTAATAATATTTTTATTCTGACATGATACATGTAGTAAAAGGAATATAATAGTTGGTTGTACATGCCAAAAGTCCCTTCGTATGCAGATCATTTTGAGCAAACTTAAAATTAACTTAGGAATTACTAACTCTCGGGGATAGTTTATCCCATTAGTACAGGAAGAAATGGATTATTATGAAGATATCTCCATCGTACAGATGGGGGCCAAGAGGAAAAAATATTTATCAGGAGAAAGAGAAAAGGGAAAGGGGGGGGGGGGTTGAGAAGAGGAATTTTGATATAATAATATACCTAACTACATATATACATGTATACATATATACATAACTTTTTTATTTTTTTAGTATTAAAAAAAGGATACATACATCAGTAGTGGGGCTGCTGCCTCTATTTTATAATAGTTCATGCCTGCATTGCTGAACATTTCACCTCTCACACACCGATATATATATTTATATATAGTATATTTATAATATATATATTTATATATATGTTTATATTATTATATATAATATATATAATATATATATATTAGATATTATATATATTATAATGTGCGTGTGTGGTGTGTGTGTGTGTGTGTGTGTGTTGTGTGTGTGTGTGTGTGTGTGTGTGTGTGTGTGTGTGTTGTGTGTGTGATGTGGTAACAGAATTCTTCTCCATAAGCCATGCGTGTTGTAAGAGGCAACTAAAAATGCCGGGAGCAAGGGGCTAGTTAACCAATTCTCCTATTTATATTGACTAATGTAAGGAGAGCTTTCAGTTTCCGTTTGGGCCACCCGCCTCGGTGGATACGGCGTGTGTTTGAAGAAGAAAGAATATATATATATGCACACACACACACACACACGATATTTTTATATATATATTTATATATATATATATATATACTATATATATCTAGTATATAATATATATATATATATATATATATATTATATATATATATATATATTTATACATCAGCCGTTCTCCCACAGGCAAGGCGGCAAAAAAGAAAAACTTGCGCCAATCACTCGTGTGTGGTGCGCTCGTAGTGGTGTATGACCCCACTTAATATTTGTATTTTATAGATTTTTTTCAATTGTGACTGGGCTGTGGACATGTCAGTGGCTCATCACTTTGTTTTTTTTCAGATTGTAACCATTTATAGGTGTAGTGGTTCTTACCTTTGTAACTTCCCATGATTGTGAAACCAATCTACCATAACTTTGGGCCCAGTCCCTGGACCCATTATGTACCCGGGAAAATTTTTGACTCCACTCACAAAAGGGTATGGGGTACTAATAACTATTAAACAAAACCACCCCATCCGTCTTACCCGAAAACCTTCCTATTATAAAAATTGCAACATTAACGAACACACATTTACATTTAAATTTAAAACCCGGGGACATCATAGGTGCTAAGGGTGCTGGTAAATTGGGGGCGGACACGAACAATGAGGAATCCTCAACACCCTAAATAAAGTACTTACCATTCCAAAACACATTCAACCGGCCCTAAAGTCACTGACAACTGTACACCCCTATATATATAAAGGTCGGGTCTGGGGAAACCAAAAAGTGTGTGTTTGGGGGGGGGAAGGGGCAAGAGAAGAACAACCGCCTAATTGATTTGCAATGTTTTACACCTTCGGGTTCATCATGCCGGGGGCGTTTGGGAATTTTTTACTATTTTAATTTGGTTGCAGGGTCGAGACTCCTCCCGGCCCCGCCTCTTCACGGTGCTACCCGGTCCCCCCTCTCTCTGCTCCAGATAAGATATGATCAGACTTGTGCCACCCCCCCCCACAAATGCAACAAAGGGACCAAAAAATATTTACCTAATATATCACCACACCCCAAAATATTTTGACTGCGGCTGTCAGGTGACAACAGTGATGTGATAGGGATCTTCACTATAAAACTCCTTATTACCCCTTTGGGGGGGGAAAATTTTAAAACCCCCAAACCATATCTGTTCTGTGCTTGTACCTGATGCGAACACAATTGAAGGGAAAACCTCTGGGCCGGGACCCCCTAGTCCTTGTTGCCCTCTGAACAACATTTTACACTCTAACCTGATCACGGTCCTGAGTTTACCTGGAGAGGGTTTGGGGGGGTCAACCCCCCGGGGGCCCCGGTCTGAGACCAGGCCTCATGGTGGAACAGGGTTATCAACCAGGCTGTTTTTGGGGCCGCACGCAAGCGGGTTTTACGAACCACAGCCCGGTTGGTCGGGGTCTGACTTTAGGTCCCTGTCAGTTTAGGTTTTTGAAAAAAAATCTTTGTTGGTCAAGACAAAGCGCCCTTTCAAGAACCTCAATAAAACACCTGATGAGTGGGGCTTCACCCGGACAGTCCCCAAAAACCCCCCACCCCCCTGCTTTATGATCACTGACATATTATGGTTCCCCCAAACCCCTTATGGGACAGTTCGGGTTTATTTTTTCTATCACCCCTAAGAACTTGAACCAAAACGGCATCCAATCACCAAATAGAGTTTTTAAATTAAAAACCCCCATTTTCGGCAAAGTTTTTTTCTAAAGGAAAAGGTTCTACTTAAATGGGCCCAACGAAGGCCCCTTTAAACTACAAAAACCCCCCTCCCAGTACACGCCCCAAGGGTGTTTTAAATTTGCAAGTGCCCTCGTACTCCTGCGCCCCAATTTGCCATTTTCGAGAGAGCTAAAAGTACAAGCTGATTTTAAAAAAAAATTTTTCCCACTCTAATACTGCTTTCAATTAGAAACTTACTAGAGGGGCCCGACAAATTTTCTTTTAAAAATTTAATTTAATAATAATCTTTATTTCTACAAGTACACCCTTTACAATTATACGACCAAGCTGCAATCATTACATTTTTATAAAAAAAACCCCTGGTTATGCTGGGTTTTTCTTGCCCCCCCAGGATGCGACCCCACACCTTTCGGCTAACATAGGTCCCTTTTATCGCTGGGGTGAAAGGGACAGAGGGGAAAGGGAAATACCCCTAATTTTCCCCGCCCGTACAGGTGGTTGATCATATGAAAAAATTTTTTGCAACCCGGGGAAACTCAAACCCCCAGGGCAATAAAAAAGTTTTCGTTAAAAACCCCCCAAATTTAAAATTTCCCTTGTTGTTAAAAAAAATTCGTCCTTAGGGGAAAAACTTTCTATACCCTTTTCCCTTTCCCGAACCCCAATTCCTGCCTACTAGTGTTAGTTTTTTCTTTATTTTTCCCCCTTACCAGCCGCCCCCTAAAGTTATCGACATTCCATATGCACGCCGTTGCTACCTTAGCTACAACAATAGATACACAAATAACCCGCACAAAAAAGAGAGAAGCTTACGACTTGTGACTTTGTAAATGGTCCAAGTCGGACCGAAACGTCGTCGTAAGCTTCTCTTTTTATGTGCGGGTTATTTGTGTATCTTTTCCAGTCACGGTATTGTGCCTTTTTTGTTATTTACAACAATATATCAGAAGACCAAGATTCTTCACTTCTGAGGAAGACTTGAAATTAACAACCTGTTTTCCGGATCACCTGGGTCAAGTTGACTACACAACTCTGGAAACAAGAGCAACAAAGTACACCCCAAAAACCCTCCACAATATACCTGCATATGGAACAGTTAAAAAACTCCATCGTCTTCAAACCCAACTAGACTAACTCTCAGGTAAGGAGAAAGAGGGAGTTGGGAATAAGCGAAGAATAAGGGTCAGAGAGGTAAGTATTTTCTAGCAAAAAGTCTGCAGCGGAGTCACATGCAGTCAGGTCCAAAAATTCGTAAAACAGTTGGTCCATGAAGCCACACTGTACAACTGAACTTCATGCCTACAGGAATCTTCAAGATAAACATTAATGGGATATACATTAAAGACATAATGTAGTTCTTCACTTCCACATCTGCCCGCTGTAACTGATACCATCACTGTCACACCCTCAACTCCACCACCAATGACTCTTATGGGTTTAGTGCTTAGTTATGGTTATAATAATTATAATCCCCCACTTAGCTCTCCACTGCTGGGCTAAGCTACTCTTCTCCTGTCTCCATGTTAATAATAATAATAATAATAATAATCTTTATTTACTACAAGTACATGTACATGGTATACAGTCCTAGCAGACAACAATGACATACTGCTACATAGAAAGCCACTTGTTATGCTGAGCATCTCGGGCAAATTAGGTCAGTGTCCCAGGATGCGACCCACACCAGTCGACTAACACCCAGGTACCCATTTTACTGATGGGGAACATAGACAACAGGTGGAAAGAAACACGCCCAGTGTTTCTACTCTGGCTGGGAATCGAACCCAGGCCCTCGCCGTGTGAAGCAAGAGCGTTAACCACCATTTCCAACATCACCTCAATGGGGTCTTTCTATTAACTAACTACAGTACCTAGTTGTTAGTCAATTGTCGTGGGTCACATAAAGGAAAAACCTAAATAAATAATCCCTTACTTGGGTTATAAAGCCTCCAGAGTTAATAATGTAATAGTCTTTTCCATTGAGACCGGGACGTCCACAGGACCTCACCTGTGTTTTTGAGAAGACTCCAAGAAGGGAAATACATCACAGTGCCGCGGATGGAGCAAGACACAACTAACACTAATAAAACTAGATAACGCTAAAGAGGAAGACTGATTATTGAGCCCGAGAAGCTAAGACACTTTGCTTGAAGAATGGGGGAGATAATACTTGGTATATAACTGTAATGTTAATTATCTAAGCAACTGAAGGTAGTTAATCTGTAGTTAGTCTTCAGTAGATAGTCTCGATATGAACTGTGTGGTCTTGTATACCCTCTTAATAACTACACAAAGGTCATCTATATGAATATGAACCATGTCAGTAGCCACTTGTTCAGGTCTCCTGATGAACATTATAACAAGAAATCCTAGTCTGTGCACTGCTATGTAAATTAGTTTTTATTATTAAATATAGCTAAAGAGTACGTTACTTTGGTCTAGATTTTTATCTTTAGTTATTATATGTGTTGTATATTGTGTTGTGTAAGATTCTACTTGTAACAACCAATAATACGAACACATCAAGTGATTATATACGGTAACTTTAATTCAGGAGCATTATACAATATATTATTATACACAAACAAATGACTAAGATATTCCTAAGTTTCCAATTATGTCTCGTCCATAATTAGAAACTTTTGCAATGGTAATAAATAAAATATGTGTAATTTAATCTAGAGTAAGGTAATAAAGTTAAGCAATGTGACTTAGTTTAACTGGAGTCAGCAATAAAAAAAGTTTGTTTATATAAGTTAATAACTTGATATGACATTTGTATTAATGAGATGAGAAATATGAGTGAGAGAGAGTGAAGCAGGTTGACCATAGTTCAACACCCGCTGACTTGCGGTCATCACTGGTGACCGCGGAAATAAACGCTCGGTAAATTACTTTACTTGTGACTGCCATCTGTGGAAGAAGTTGCCTAGGAGGGAAAAAAAAGGTGTTGATATGTGGAGGGTTTCAAGTGTCAGCCTCGCCCACCTTCCATAGGGTTTTGGGTTACCAAACTTATTACCCCAGACTGAGTTAGCTCTTAACAAGGTTGTCTAGGGGAAAGCACAAAGTTGATTTTTTTGTATCACCTCCCCCCACCTCTCTAGAGATTGACCCTCGCCCCCCTTTTTATGTGTTCTCTTTAGTTCGTTTTTTTGGGAAGATTTAGTTTTTTAATGGTAAAAGGGAGTGTTAAAAAACCCAAGGGAACTTACGTGGGGGAAAGGGGGTTGGGAAAGGGAAGCCAGGTTGAAATTTTACTGAGGTATTTTGCCCTCAGGAGTCATCATGAACGGACTTCCAGTTTTTCGGGATATATTTTTTCCCTGTTCTGCTGGCCCCCCCTTTGCCCCGCCCCAGCATACCCCGCTAAATGGCCTTCATACCTCCAAAAAACCCACGTAAAAGTTTTCACTCCTGATGAACGGTTTCCCAAAAACCCCCAGTCTTCCCCCGCCCAAAAAGGCTAAAGTGGAAATTTTTACAAAAAGGGAAAAAAAGAACTATTGGGGTTTTCCCTACACCGTACCAATAGGGGCAAAAAAATTTGGGCATGAAAGTTTGTGAGGTGTTCCCCAAAATGCACGATTTTGTATTTTTTTTCCCATGGTAATGCTGCTGTTTTTGGGGAACAAAAGAGAAACTTCAAACTTGAGTCAAAGGAACGAGGAAAAACCCGAAAATACTTTAGTTATGTTTAAATTTCCTGGCAAGGGCGTAAAAGTCTGGAAAACCTTCAGAAAAAACCTATTTTTCCGGATATTAAATGCCGCTTGGCCCCTTTTCTCAAACGCGGGAAAGGAATCTCCCCCGAAAACATTATCCTCTATGGGGGAGAGCATCGGGACTGCAGCGACCCATAGACTTTTGCAAACGAGATACGAGGTTGGAGCCCGTGATTCTTCACCCCCCGCTTAAAGTCCCGGGAAACAAGTATTGTTTAACACCAAAAGAACCTGGTTTCTTTGATGCCTTTTCCCCAGGGAAGTTTACCTGTCCCAGACACTTTTCCTGTCTGACAAATTTTTTTACCGGATTAAACTGTATCTAAACAAATTTTAAATTTTTTTTACGTACCTGGGATTATTGTTTACTAGTGAGTATTGAGGGGACAGTGAGGGATGATTTTTAAAGGCTCAGTGAGATTAAGTAATTCTGAACTTTGTTAATGCATCTTTAGGCAATTATTTGTCACTTTGGAAGAACTCTGAAATTTTTATGTATTTTGCAGTACAAGGTGATTATACCATGAATATAGTTATTTATGGGCGAATCATTATTTTGGGAGATATTAACAAAAGTACCGTTATTTTGGCTAGTATGCAACAACCAACTTGTCTGTACTATTGAGCCACATGACGCATTTGACTAATCACATCAGTATTGTGACAAGGCTGGACAATCATGGCCAACATAACCAAAGACACCATTTTAATATTTTATGATAGCAGAGTATGTTCTTTTCACTGTGAAAATGTAAATTCACATTTAAAGCACAATTCAGTATAATTTTGCACAATACAGTGCAGATACAACTTGAATAATTTATTAGGTTAGGTTACCTGGAGCCTGGAGTGTATCCTGGGGGAGGAGGGTTGCTGCCCTAGGCTCTGCCCCTCTGGTTACTGGCCTGATCAGCCAAAGTTATGTTAGGTTAAATTGTCATGGGTTATTTTAGATTATGTTGTCTTTTCTCTCATTGCATAAAACTATTTCATGGTATAACCCACATTTTAAACCAAATTTATTGCCAAATTTTGCTGAGGGGCAACATTCAGTACTTAAACACCTAACTTTAAGTTAATGCTTTTCTGTTTAGTGCAGCAGGTATATACAGTACCTCATTTATTTAATAGATATTAGCAAGCATCTAAAGAAGAAGAAAATTGTGGAGGAAAATATTACAAATACTGAACTGGTAATACTAATTCACTAGCCCAGTCTTAAAAATTAATATTAGTACTGGCTAAACAAAAACTTGAGTTAGGATTAGTGCCTTTACATCAAATAACTGCGGAAATATGCACATTCTCGTAGGATTTCTCAATCTCCTAGATGTTCAGGAGAAGTCACCAGTATTACTGGCAAAGACTTCTCTCACACAAATTTAGCATAACTTAACATAAGATAAACCTGAATTATGCTGGGTAACTCATTATATTTTTAAAAAGCTACCAAATCTGCACCAGACAGCAATTTGAAAACTAACGTTCCCAGATACTGCCTGTATTTGATCACATCACTCTACAGGTGATTTTGCCTCAAACTTGTGACTATTATAATTTAAGATTTGGCATCACATTGTGGTAGATTGGTAGAGAGCAACCATCCAGGGAAGTAGCTACTACAGTCTTGTCAGATAAGCATGAAATGGGAACCTCTTAAATTTTTTTCCTGGCTGTCTCATAAACACACGAGATGACGGGTAACTAAATCCAGTCTCTCCTCGCTTGACGTACTACTCATTTAACGACCGCTTGGACTTATGACCAGCTCTCAGACCAGTATGCATACCTAAGTAATGTATATTAGAGCTAATTTCCTCTATTCTGTTTATTACAGAATACAGGGCTCTGGTGGCCTGGTGGTTAATGCTCTCGCTTCACACGGCGAGGGCCTGGGTTCGATTCCCAGCCAGAGTAGAAACATTGGACGTGTTTCTTTCCACCTGTTGTCTATGTTCCCCATCAGTAAAATGGGTACCTGAGTGTTAGTCGACTGGTGTGGGTCGCATCCTGGGACACTGACCTAATTTGCTCGAAATGCGGAGCATAACAAAGGACTTTCTATATAGTAGTATGTCATTGTTGTCAGCTAGGACTGTATACCCTTGTACATGTACTTGTAGTAAATAAAGATACAGTACACTACTGTATAAATATTTAAAAAT
The DNA here is from genome assembly GCF_026875155.1 of Cherax quadricarinatus. Taxonomy (NCBI): domain Eukaryota; kingdom Metazoa; phylum Arthropoda; class Malacostraca; order Decapoda; family Parastacidae; genus Cherax; species Cherax quadricarinatus. Next base: position 46,513,613 of record NC_069412.1, read on the forward strand.
ATACTAAAAATGTTATAAATGGTGCGAAGGTGACAGTAAAACATTAAAGATGGTTGACACAAACCCACTACCAATATAGTATGCTCCTTGTTTAATGACCAATTCGTTTATTGACCTACTTTTAGGAATGGAACTCCATCGTTAAGTGAGGAGAGACTGTATTGCAACATTCTACTTATATTTAGTATATACATTCTTTGCCTAACCAGGTGCCACGTAATAGCTCTTAATCCTGTAATATTTACGTTCCAAGGAGACTTGGTCTGAGCCTGGGCCATGGGGAAGATAATCCCCAGAACCATTAATAGATAAAATGGACATCCTATAAAAATTTACTATGCTTGACATCCTACAAAAATTCATTATGCTTTAATTTTCTGTACTGTATATATGTTCACTAGCTAGTGTATATTGCACAATGTAGCTAAACAATATGAGGAATGTCTCATAAACCACATACCATTTTTCCGAGGACAGAAATAAAAATAAAAATTGGAATAGACTAATTTATGGATTAATTTACATGTTCATCTCCCAAAAATTCTTAAAAGATTTAATTTTCAAAATTTATATTTCCAATAGAAAATTTTTTTTGAAATTATTAAAAAAATTGAGGAATTCTTTTAAACCAAACCATTTTAGCCAAATAGATAAAAAAATTGGAAATGGTCCATATTTATTTAAACAAAATACATTTCTTTCCCTTACTTAAAATCCATTTCATATATTTCTTATGAAGTTTATTATGAATATTTTGCCAAAAGGGGTCTTAAACATTTAAAAAAATAAATTAAAAAAAATAAAGGGCTATACATTAACAAAACCTCCTCTTCCTTTTACTTATCATGTATTTTGCTTTGGGTTTTTTAGTTTTGGAAGTCTTTGTTTACAAGTCTTAGTTTTCATTTTTATACAAATTTAGGATAAGAACTACACCCTTGGTGAAAGAAAGATACATAGGTGGAGTGTCAAAGATTTGTCAAGTGTTGAAAGTGATTTTAGAAAGAATTAAAAGTGATCCACGAATATTACAAAAATGGGCCGTGAGTCTTCAGATTTCATACAAATGAGAGTTCTCCAGATATAAATTTAGTATATCTGTCAGCAGGCCCTATGGTAAATATATTAATTTTATTGTGTTGTATTGCCATTAACTACTATTCATAGTAAATATTGTATGTCAATCTTAGTGTATTGAAATGTACAAACAAGTAAAAAATAATTTCCTAAAATGATATACATTGTATAATATATTAAATGATGAAGTTACCATGCATGGAAATGCTCATAGACTTAAAATTGAACAAACATAAAGTAATTGGCAAAATAATTAAGTAATTATATAGGTGCCTAAAGTAACAATTGGAAGTGGAAATAAGTCCCTTTCACTTTTTGGGGGGTTTTCCTAGATAATCTACACAGGCTGCTAATTATATAACTTACATAACTTTATTTATGTGTACCTGTACCTAAATAAACTTACTGTCTTACTAAGTTGTACGAAGAAATGATAATCGAGTACAGAGATCACTTTAAGTAACAAAACTGATCATTAACATGTATATATGTATCTTCTTCTTCTTCTTCTTCTGATGACCAGAGCTTTGGTAAGATGGGTAAGGAAGAAGGATGGGTAAGGATGGAAATATTGGAAAAGGGTGGGAGGGGGGAGAGAGGTAGGATATAAAAGGTAAGTGGCCCAACCACTTTGGTGTAATTTAAAAAGTGTATGTGAAATGATAAGATATTCTTTAAGGGGTATAATACTAACCCATCAGAGTCACATAGATATAACAGATATATAAGTACATGGCTCTGAATTGGTAGTAATTATACAAGTGGCAATTGCTTTTTTTTTTTTTTTTTTTTTTTTTTTTTTTTTTTTTTTTTTTTTTTTTTTTTTTTTTTTTTTTTTTTTTTTTTTTTGCGATTGCACAACGGATATTTTTTGCGACAATGAAGGCAATAATTTTTGGCCAGTTTATGGAATTACGTGACAATGGCTTTTTTACAGGTGGTGTCCAGCCATGGTAAATAGCATACTTTTATATTAGATTGTTATATGAGATGTCTCCCTAATTGGGGGCGATGATTTTCTTAGTATACATAGAAGGGTTCTGGTGCTACCCAATCTTCTTCATCAGGGAGGTTGCTCAAAATCATGGGTCGATGGTAATCATCTTTAATGTATAAAACGAGGGACCCTCTGTGGGAGAGTCTTTTCTTTGAGTCCTGTGAGGAGGAGTATTGATTATATAATCCTGGTATTTACCACTTGTATAGGATTTCTCTATCTGGCATGTATAGTTCTTGCATTGAATAGAGTTGTTTCTTTTTTAGAGTGTCGAGGCATACATTTATGGCAGAAATTTATCTTGTTGTATGTGTAAATCTGCCATTTTAACTGTCTCTCCTCCTGGTATCGGTAATGAAAGCGAAGAGGTCTATTCTGGACCCTTTGTAGCCGTAGCATGTTGGTCTTTGTTTTTTAATGACATTGGGACACAAGGGTATTCGAGTATTGGTCTTATTATCATTTTATACAGATGTTTTTTGACATGTTGAGGGGCTTGATTGAATCGAAAGAGGACTGCTAAGCCCGGGCTTTGGCTATGTTGATCTTTTTAGTTACATGAGATGTTGAGTGGAGCAGCCTGTCTTTTTTCATATCCCAAGATCTTGTTAGGGTTCCTAATGGCTACAGGTGTACCTCTGATGGGAGATACCCCCTTTATCTTCAATTGTTGATGCAAAACATCCTATCGTGGCTAACAGGACCTTGTCAGGATTAGTCGTAATTCTCCATTTCTTTTCCCAATTAGATGTTCGACGAAGTTCATATTCATTTTTTCTATGACTCTCTCATACTTGTATTTTCCTGTTACCGGAGTTGATGGAGACGACATGAATAACATCATCTGCAAACTGGTCACAATTGTTCATTAAACTCTGGTTGGGGAAGGTCATTTCACAAAAATGTTGAACAGAAGTGGACTGAGACAAGAACCTTGTGGGACCCAGCTGTCGGATAAAAAAGGCTCTGCCGACCTGCCATGAAAGGTGGGAATGATTTTTTCTTTGAGTTAAAAAATTTAAATATATTACTCTGAGGAAAGTCCAGTTATGGTCTGGTAGGTCAATGATTTTTGTATATAAGGCCATCATGCCATAAGCTATCAAAGCTTTATGAACATCTCTGGTGGCAATTAAGGCAAGATTCCCCTGATGTTTTAGCTTGTTTACAGTATCGAAAATAACATTTATTTGCATGATTGGTACCTCTGTGTGTTCTAAAGCCAAATTGTTTTTTCAGTAAAAAAGTGATTAAACTCCATATAGTAGTTCAATCTGTTGGAAATGACCTTCTCAAGAACTTTTCCAGTGACTTCAAGTAAAGATATAGGTCTATAGTTCCCAGGTTGGGGGAATGTCTTTATTGGGCTTACCTAGAAAGATCATCCTAGCAGTCTTAAAAACCACTGGAAAAGTCCTGGGGGCCAAGATGGCATTAAAGATATTTACCAAAGACTGTTTCCCATTTCTGGGAAGGAATTTTATTTGTTTCATGTTTTTTCCAGAGAGGCCAGGGCTCTATTACGCATTCCCCCCTAATAAACCTGGCTCATCTCTAGTAATGTAATAGGTTTTAGTAAGCGGGGGTATCTTCAAGAGTTGAAGTATCGATGGAAGGAAAGGGGTTTTGTAGATAAATCCAAGTTCTCATCTCTCCATTCATTTACCAACTGATAATGATTATTGTTAAATTGACGACTTTTAATTGTGGGAGAGAATTTTCTCCCATACATCACCCATCAAATTAGCCTGGTCCTGTGGATCGTCAAGTTTAATTTCAACTTCTTCATCATCCTCATCAGTGAAGGTATGAACTAGGTAGTTAGGAGCCTTGTGCTTTGCCCCTAAAAGTTGTCGATCTTCTCCAAAATTTTGCTGGTTCCGTTTTATACTGATTAGCTTGAAGAACTAGCAATTTCCATAAGTCCCGTTTGTGATGACTAATCAAGTTAATTAATTCTTGCCTTAATCGGTGCAGTGTAGCTACTGGTGGTTGTCGCGTTTGAAGATGCCTTCGACATTCTGCTTGATAATTTCTTAAACTGTCTCTAATTTCCCTAGTAGGTTTATATTGTTGGTATATCTTTGTGGAAGCTAATTGACAAGTTGCATTAGTAGCTTCAATTATTTGATTATGCAGGGACATGATTGCATCATCAATTGCTGTGGGAGGTAGATTTTCCAATGACACAATTTCATCGTCACCCAGAAATGCCCTGAAGGGGTCAATCCTAGGGTTTTAAAGATTGGGTTTAGGAGGTACAGGTATTCTAAATGGAGAAGTTTGTAGTTGTATTATAACAGGGGATATGGTCAGATCCTACATTTCCACCAGGAGATATACGACAGTGGAAGATGTCACAGTCTCTGTTTGTCAGTACTATATCTGGTGTCCCTGGATGAGGTCCAATGTACGATTTAAAGAATGGGCCTTGAAATGACAAGTTTCTAGCTGTCATGATTTTTAAAGAGTTGTTGTCCTTTTAAGTCCCCCAGTGAAAAACCAGCTCCACAGTTGAAGAGGGCAGGGTGATGAGCATTAAAATCTCCCGCTAAAATTTTGTTGGAATATTTCTGCTTAATATCCTATGTAGAGGAATTGACTATATATTGTTTTGTCTCGGGGGAAAATATCCAGTTCCTATCACTAGTTTGTCCATGAGACGTTGTCATTTCTATTGCAAGAATGGTTATCTTCATCAACATGAATATTTTTAAATGTATAGCCTAATTTAACTAAGATGGCTACACCACTAAAGGGTCCTCCGATTTCTCCACAGTACAGTAACCACGTAATTTATTATGTTGATCAACTCTTGCAGCTGTCTCGTTCAAAAGTATAACATCGGGATTGTAATTATGTAGTTCAACCTCAAGAAGGTAACGGTTATTAAAGAAATGTTTAACATTAAGTTGGAAAATTGTAATCCTCATTATTTCTTGCACTTCGCTTGTGTACTGTGGTCTGAACGCCTGCAAGTAGTGTCATGTGTGGTATCCACACTATTCCTGCTGGACTCGTCAAGGGGAGGAGGGAACTGTTGCGTAGGTGCTTGTGTATTAAAAATGCCATCATCTTCACTAGAGGTGGTAATATTAACAGACTCATTAGAATCGTTAGTCATCATCAGAAAACTGAGGTATGTTATTCCCAGTTACAGGAAGCAGAGGCTCATGAGAGGTAATGGGAGACTGAGGAGGCTCCAAGGGAAAATTAGGTAGGGAAGGGGAGGGTTACCCTGGGAAAGTTCCTGTTCAACAGGATCAGCTACAATAGCGGGAGAGTAGGCACCAATTTCTGGGCATTGTTATGTTAGGTGTTGACTTATCGGGTTGAGGGGAGTTGACAACCTGGGTATGCGAGGTGGGCGATCCCTGAGCCAGGGATGACTTAGGCTTATTTTTAGATGTAGAGTAGGGTACATACTTCTTGTTATGAGAAGGCTGGGTCATAATAGCCTTCACATTTTCTGGGATAGTGATGGGAGTGATCCCATTAGCCATTAACAGATCATTCAAAACCTGAGAGCAGAGTTGAATGTCACCCCTTGCTTGTCTTTGGCCATCATATACATTAGTTGTGCTCTCGTCATATCTCCGGCTGTGGATACCTGAGACATAGATGAGACTGAACCTTGTTGTTGCGTTTGTGTATGTTGTAGGTGAGGGTTTTGATTGGGCGCTCCAAGAGGGGCAGAATTCCAAAAAATTATGGAACCAATTGGGAGGGGACCGGAGGAGTCCACTTTTATCCAGGCGAGCTGGGAAGGAAGTTTGGGACATGTTGGTGGTTGCCTGGGGATTTGGGCTTCTTGAAGTGGACCATTTCTTGGCTTCAATAATTTTCTGCATTTCTTTTTCCTTTCAGGACAAATAGCAAACAGCATGATGTTTTCCTTGCAGAGGACACATTTGGGTGTATTTTTATTATTACAATCTCGATAAGAATGTTGGCCAGAGCAGATGCTACAAATTTGCCCTTGAATACTGCATTTGTTGGTGTTATGACCAAAGGATAACATTTAAAACATTGTGTCACACTGACAAATCGTTCAAGAGAGTTTGGTCCGATGACATCTGGTTTCCAAAACATTTAGCCATTTTGACACACAAGCTTGGCCTCCTCAGGTGTCTCAAGTATTATCTGGAGTTTATCTGGAGAGAGTTCCGGGGGTCAACGCCCCCGCGGCCCGGTCTGTGACCAGACCTCCTTAGGTCAGTGTCACAGGATGCGACCCACACCAGTCCCACTAACACCAGGGACCCATTTAGATGGGGACAAGACAACGGTGGAAAGAAACAAAGTCCAATGTTTACTACTCTGGCTGGAAAACGAACCCAGGCCCCACCGTGTGAAGCGGAGCGTAACCACCTTGGGTTTTGTTAGATTTTGAGAATTATGTGCTTCTACATCCTAAATTCAGAATTCTCTTATTAATTCCTCAACATTTCATTCACTGTGCTATGTTCTGAAACTGTTGATTCTGGCCAAACACAGCCTCTGAGCTTGATAGCTCTCAGTGCAACTGGGGTAACACCAGAATCTTCATTTTTCAAGCACATCATGCTTCAGCAAATTGAGAACTCTCTTCCGAAGAGAGGGAAAAGTACTGCTCCAGCGTGGGTTTGAAAAACATCCACTGGAAACAACAGTTGAGTTCGAGCAAAACATGTTAGAATTTCTTTCATGGACATTTGATTTCATCAATTCGTAATCTTACACTTATCCTCGCCATGATGTTTTAGGAAGGGAAATCTGGAAGGAGTGCTTACAAAAAAGGATCTTTCCCTTTCGTTTAAAACTGACATCCTAATTCGCTGACTTATGAAGGTCAGCCCAAGATAGCCCACCCTCGAGTAGGAGGGGAAAAGGGCCCAAGGCAAAGATTGGCCGAGTTTTAAAAACCACACGGGTACCGGATGGTCAAAAAGCCTTGTTTACACGCCAAAGCGAAGTTGCCGAAAAAGAAGAAATAGGAAAGTCAGAGGATAGCATTGTATGTAGTATTTAAGTGTGTGGGCCCGTGTTGATGTTTGGGTGAGGGGAGGATGGGGGATGGGTGAGAGGGGTTGAAAAAAACCAAGCAAAGTCACGCCTTACCCTCTTGATGGATGGGCTTCGAAGATGCAAACAAGTTTCCTCTCAGCTCGGTGAAGAATAACCAAAGGGTAACCCAGAAAAAATCCTGAGTAACAGTGGTTCGGAGTTTTCTCACTGAAAAGGGGAGGAACGGGCGACGTCTTCTCTCCACGGTGGCTGGGCTGCTTCTTCCTGTCATAAATATCCCTAGTTATATAAATAATATTTTTTTATATATTTATAAATATATTATATATATAATATTTTTTTTTTTTTTTTTTTCAACAAGTCGGCCTTCTCCCACCGAAGCAGGGTGACCCAAAAAGAAAAACTTTCATCGTCATTAACACTTTCACCACACTCACACATTATCACTGTTTTTGCAGAGGTGCTTAGAATACAACAGTCAGAAGCATACACATATAAAGATACACAAATATCCCTCAAACTGCCAACATCCCAAACCCTCCTTAAAGTGCAGGCAATTGTACTTCCCATTTCCAGGACTCAAGTCCGACTATATGAAATTAACCGTTTCCTGAATCCCTTCACAAATATTTTCCCTGCTCCCCACTCCAACAGATCGTCAGGGTCCAAGTACCATTCGTCTCCATTCTCCTATCTAACACGCTCCGCACGCTTGCTGGAAGTCCAAACCCCTTACCCACAAAACCTCCTTTACCCCTCTCTCAAACCTTTCGAGGGCGACCCCTTACCCCGCCTTCCTTCCCCTATAAATTTTTATGCTTTCCCCTGTCATTCTAACTTTTATCCATTTTCCCCCAAAAGACCAAAACCCCCTCAACAACCCCTCTTTTTGCCCTCTGAAATAATACTTTTATTAACTCCCCCACCTTCTCCTAATTTCCACACTTTTTCCCCCAATTTTCTGCTAATATTTACACCACACTTGCCCTTAAAAGGGCATCTCCACTGCCCCCCAACTCTCCTCCTGCTGCATTTCAACCCAAGCTTCACACCCCATATAAGAGTGTTGGTACTACTATACTTTCATACATTCCTTCTTGCCTCCCTAGATAAGTTTTTTGATCCACATATACCAACCACCACTCACCTTTTTCCCTCATCAATTCTATGATTAACCTCATCCTTCATAAATCCATTCCGCGACACGTCAACTCCCAAGTATCTGAAAACATTCCTTTTTCCATACTCCCCCCCAATTTGATATCCAATTTTTCTTTATCTAAATCATATATATATTATATATATAATTATATTTATTATAATATTATATTATAAATATATATATATCATTTATAAAAATTATATAAATATCACTAGTTATATATTCAACAATATAAATGTATGTTTAGAACATTTTAAAGATGTGTTGTTTCTGCTTTTTTTTCCTAAATGGGAAGTCTTGTTAGTTTATTATGCAGCTTGAAATGTGTTTATTATTAATTTTTATGCAACAGTTTGAATATTTCCAGAATGGTAATGTAATATATGTTTCATAAAATTTGGTCATTTATATTTAGTCTCAAAATATTATTTTTGGTAAATGTAGGTTAGCACCCAAAGTGGGTAAACCACTTTTCCCACTGGGTAACCACTTTTCCCCCTGGGGTAAACCACTTTTCCCCCTGGTAACCACTTTTCCCACTGGGTTTTAAAAAAACAAAATTGAAAAACTGCCAAATTATCCCTTAGGTGTTTTTTTTTTCAATTTGATAATTTTTCCATGACTCTATGCAGTTAATTTTGAAGGATTTCCAATTGCCTGAATTATTCATAATTACCAGTTTTTCTATATAAACATGAAAAATTCGGTCAAAAGAATTCATTTTTTTTTTGTTTTAAAAAAAAATGTGGCAATAGTAAATAAGTAAATAACTGTAAATTTTTTTTTCTTTGAGACAAGCTAAGAAGTTAAAATAGTTTTTAAATTCCGTTGATTGCATTATTTATTTTTATATTATGCAGTGCATTTTGGGCAGACTTAAAAAGTCTTGCATAATTTTCAACAGTATAATCTTTATTCTACTTTTACAAAATTCATGTACGTGGGTTTTCAGGCCTGGGAACATCGTGATGTACACAGGTCAGCCTCACTATGGCAATCAGTAATTTGGTTCCATCAGTAATCGGGGCAGTAATTTCTGCAAGATAATTTCAAATTTCCAGGTCACCACACCAACCTGCGCACGTTTTTTTGGTGCATTGCGCATAAGTTTTATTCCAATTTCTTTTCTCATTTATTGTATAACCCGCTCACTTTTAGCCCTAGCCATAGTTCTATGAATAAAAAAATGCTTTTTCGTTGTGTAAAGCACATACACTGGACTTGTCCATAAAAGATAAGGTGGCTTTGAAGCCACTGTCGGTTGCCATGAGCTCACCTCACTCAGATAAGCTGTGAGCAGTAAATTTGGGCCTATGTATGAGAGAATAGGTCTGTGTGGTAAGTGTGCACTATAGAAAAAAAAAATCCTGCAGCACACAATGCATGTTGAGACAAAAAGGTGACTGTGCCTTTGGTGTAAAACAGCGACTTTGTGGTGTATTTTCACATGGGCTGTATGGTTGTATTTTCGTTTTTTTGGTCTCATTTGATAGAATGGAAGTATATATTACAGAAATAGATATAATTTTGTTTGGGTTTTTCATGCTGGAAAGTACCTTAAAATTAAGCTCAAATTAGCAGAAATACAGTGGCATTGCTAGGGTTGGTGTCACCCTGGGTGGAATCTTTGGTGTCACCCCCATGAAATCCAAGGGGGGGGGGGAGTAAACTCCAGCTGCATCACTACTGCATCCCCAATGACCAATGTTTAGCATTGAGAACATTAAGGGCCATAAACCAAACAGGAGAATACTTCCCATTTTTATTAACCCTTAAACTGGCCAAACGTAGATCTAGGTTCATGTGCATAGCCCTCTGACCTTGGTTTTCCCCATTTGAAAGCATGTAAAAAAAAACGTAGATCTACGTTCGGAGCCTGCTGCACATCAGCGTATATCTACGTGTGGACAGTTTAAGGGCTAATGATAAAATAAATAATTGTAGTAATATTGAGGAAACATAAACTCAAATACCACTTGGAGTACAGGCAACAGATTCTACATTTATTCATCTTCAACAATGCAAAAAAAAACTTGAAAAATTAAAGAAAAACATTACAATATCAGAGAAACACTAGTTCTGATTTGACCTTGAGTACAGGTAACATCTCACTGAATCAGATCTTGCATTTCCTTGCTTTCAGTCCTGCAAAATCATCTGCCATGTCATCAAAATCAGTGCTGTTAACTGACCCATTTTCTGTGGATAACATTGCTTAGTCAGAGATTCTGGATTGACTCATTGTGGACCATAAATAGTTTTTAATCAGCTTCAACTTCTTGAAACTCCTTTCACAAGAAGCCACAGAAACACACACAGTGAGGAACAACCTCAGGCAGAGTGTCAGAGTTGGAAGAGATTCAGTGAAATTCCATTCAGCTATGAATGTTAATGCATCCAGTGTAGTACCAGTGCTTAATTTTTCAAGATCAACATCAGCAGCTTGCAGATGCTGCCTTAGTCTTGGTATTTCAAGCATGAGCTCATTCTTGCATATTTCATTATAGAAGGTTGTGAGGCTTGAAACCATCACCTCCATTTCTTCTTCAGTAGCTTGCACAAGAATCTTCATTTGAATGACCCCAAACATGGCTGCCACATCCTTGATTGCTTTTGATCGCTTCTCGAGTTCATTATAAAAATGATCAGTGGACTCCAACATCGCCCTTATGTTTTCTTCCTGTAGAGTGAGTCTGGAATCTCTTGCTTGCTCCCCTGCCATCCTTTTCTTCAACCTGATTCTTCTCTCTGTTGGAAATCCATAATTTTCACATTTCAAAAGTGTCTGTTTCTATTAAATTCTCCACTATGCGATCTCACCTTCATACAAAAATAATCACAGTGCCTCTAGCTTCACCACCACTTTGTCAAAGTTAAATCCTTAGTCTGCAAGTACTGCTGTGCAAGCTGAACCTCCCGAAGTATGTCACACCAGAAAATTTTTTTTAAAAAATTTTTTTTAAAAAAAAAAACCCCCCAAAAAAAAAAATTTAAAAAAAAAAAAAAAAAACCCTTTTTTTTTTTTCCCCTTTTTTAAAAAAAAACCCCGGGGCCCGGGGGGTTTTTTTTTTTTTTTAAAAAAAATTTCCTTTTTTTTAAAAAAAAAAAATTTTTTAAAAAATTTTGGCTTGTTTTTTTGGGGTTTTTTTAAAAAATTTTTAACCTTTTAAAAAAAAAAAATTTAAAAAACCCCCCCCCCCCCCCCGGGGGTTAAAAATTAAAAAAGGGGAAACCCCAAAATTTTTTTTTTTAAAAAATTTTTGGGGTTTTAAAATTTTAAAAAACCCCCAGGGGGAATTTTCCCAAAAATTTTAAAATTTTTTTTTTTTTTTTGGGGGGGGGTTTTTAAAACCCCCCCCCTTTTTTTGGGGGGTTAAAAATTTTTTTTGGGGGGTTTGGGGGGGTTTTGGATTGCTTTTTGGAGGGGGGGTTTAAATTTTTTTGGGGGGGGTTTTTTTGGGTTTCCCCGGGGAAAACCCCCCCCCCCCAAATTTTTTTTTTCCCCCCTTTTTTTTTAAACCCCAAAAAACCCCCCCCTTTTTTTTTTTTTTAAAAACCCCCCCTTTTTTTTTAAAACCCGGCCCCCCCCCCAAAAAATTAAACCCTTAACCGGGGGGGAAACCCCCAAAAAAAAAAAAAAAAAAAAAAAAAAAAAAAATTTTTTTTTTTAAAAAAAAAACCCCCCCCCCTTTTTTTTTTGGGGGAAAAAAATTTTAAAACCCCCCAAAAGGGAAAAATTTTTCCCCTTTTTTTTTTTTAAAAAAGGGGGGGGTTTTTTGTTTTTTTAAAACCCCCTTAACCCTTTTTTAAAAAAAGAATTTTAAAAAAACCCCCCCCCCCCCGGGGGGTTTTTCCAAAAAAAAAAAAAAAAAGGGAAAAAAAAAAGGGGCCCTTTTTTCCCCCCCGGGGGGCCCCAAACCCCCCGGGGGGGCCCCCTTTTTTTGGGGGGAAAACCCCTTTTTCCCCTTTTTTTAAAATTCCAAAAAAAACCCTTTTTTTAAAAGGGAAAAAAAAAAAAAAAAAAACTTTTTTCCCCCCCTTTTTTTCCTTTTCCCAAAATTTTTCCCTTTTTTTGGTTTTTTGTACTGTCAAACATAATGCGGGAATATACAGCTTTTCCCTTTATATCAATTAAAAAAGCTTTTCTTTGACTCAATTTTCCAAAATTTAAAAAATTTAATTTTTATTTTGGGGTGAAGAATAAAAACTGATGAACATGGGTTCATTTGAGCTGCAAATTCAGGGTTTTTCACTGAAAAAATTATTTTTGCATGTAAGGTTTTTTTCCAAACCCCTTAGACCGGGTGCCATGGTTTTTCCGTTCTCGAGGCAACGTATGTGTTCCCTAGGAAAATTTTAAACGATTTGTATTTTGGGTTTAGCTTTTCCCCCATATTTGAAACCCCGGGCCCCAAACTTTTATGTTTTTAAACCCGTAACACTAGTTGGGAAACAAACTACAGCAGTAACAGTGAGTTTCCCACTGACCCGGTGAATACCAAACCCCCCTCCCCCGGATCGCAAAAATTTCTTACCTTCGGCATCTTTTTATAAAAACCCTTTTTAGAAAGCTGATTTTTTTACCCCTTTTTCATTTTTTCCTCTTTGTAACACAAAAAAGGGGGCCCTCTTTTTTCTGAAAACAACTACCTCTTTTGATGATTTCAGTCCGAGAAGGTTGGAATTGGAATTTTCCAAGAAAAAAACGTCACACATCGTGCAAAACTCACTCCATTCCCTTATTCCTCTTTTTTATTTAAAACCATTGTCAGAGTCATAATCAACATAAAATTTTATCAGTGGATCATGATAAAATTGTTTGATGAACTCTGACCATTATTGGGTTTCTCGAGATAAGAACCCTAACCCAGTCTTTTTCTCATTACTGAACTTTTTTTTGTTTTTGCCTTCTTTGTTGCACCACGAGGGCCTCTTCAATTTATGCATTCCCCGAGGCTAAATTTCATCAATGATCTGAAAAAAAAAAAATGCCAGGGTTTACCGTTTTGGTTTAAAAAAATATTTGGAATTTTTTTTGGGGACAAAGAATAAATGGACCAATTCTATTATCCTCGAGATGAAAAGAAATTTGGAAAGGGAAAAAAGTGGTTTTGGTTCGGATGAAAAACTAGCAAATACAGTGGGAAACCTCAAAATCGAAATTAATCCGTTTCCCGGGCTGTTCTAAATTTGAAAAGCTGAAAATTTAAGCAATATTTCCCAAAAAATAATGGAAATACAATAATCCTTCCAGAAACCCAAAAATATTCACACAAAAAATACATTTTATAGAGATTAATTACAGTTTTACATACAACAAATACAGTGGACCCTCAACCAGCGATATTAATCCTTTCCTGAGAGCTCATCTTTAAATAAAAATAATCGTTAGTCAAGTTAATTTTCCCCATAAGAAATAATGGAAATCAAATTAATCCGTGCAAGACACCCCGAAGTATTGAAAAAAATTTTTTTTTACCACATGAAATATTAATTTTAATACACACAAACTGAGAAGCCCATGCACAGTTACATGACACTTACCTTTATTGAAGATCTGGTGATGATTGATGGGATGGGAGGAGGGGAGACCATTGATCTTGTTAGTTTTTTAGAAGGGGAATCCCCTTCCATTAGCACTTGAGGAGCAAGTCTTTTTCTGGGGTTACTTCCCTTGTTCTTTAATGCCACTAGGACCAGCTTCAGAGTCACTGGACTTCTGTCGCACAAATACTGTCCATAGAGGCCTGTACCTCTCGTTCCTTTATCCTAAAGTGTTTAAACACATTGTCAGTGTAATAGTCACCAGCACGGCTTGCAATAGCTGTGTGAGGGTGATTTTCATCAAAAAAGGTTTGCACTTTAAGCCACATTTCACACATTTCCTGAATCTTTGAAGTAGGCAACTTCTTCAATTCTCTCTCCCCTCCTCCCGAAGCAGTTTCCTCAGGTGTGGCCTCTTACTGTTGAAGATGATCTAGCAGCTCATCAGTGGTTTGTTCTTCATTGTCCTCCTCCACCAACTCTTCCACATCCTCCCCACTACCCTCACCAATATAAAAAGAGCACTAGTTCCAGGAATTTTTTCCTGTTCACCTGGGTGTTAGTCAACTGTTTTTGGGTCGCATCCTGGGGGACAAGATTAAGGACCCCCAATGGAATAAGTTAGACAGTCCTCGATGATGCACTGACTTTCTTGGGTTATCCTGGGTGCCCAACCCTCCGGGTTAATGGTTTCTCGGGAATTGTTTCACGTTAAGCCACACCAACAACACTCTCTCCACATCTTGAGTAATACCCGCTGATGGTGGTGCAGCAACAACAACAGCTGACTGTGGTGCAGCAGCAGCTGCACCTTTGGCAAGAACAGCTTCCCTTTATTGCCGTTTTTCTTAACCACAATAGTACGATGGTTGAAATTGGGGGTTTATTATACAACCTGACCAGCTCAGAGACACGCACTCCACTTTCATACTTAGCAATGATCTCTTTCTTCATCTCCATAGTAATTCTCACCCTTTTTGCTGTAGGGTTGGCACTAGAAGCTTTCTTGGGGCCCATGGTGACTTATTTTGCAGGTGCAATCACTACAAAGGCTGTGATAATATAAAATGTTCCAGTTGTTGTATGTTTGGAAGCGACCGCGGTGGCTGGCTGGCTTGTAAACACTGTCACCCAAGGGACAAGTGAGCTGCGCTCAGGCCAAAGTGGACGTGTATGGTACGGAACGAATAGCGCTGGTCGGGTTTTTAAGCGTTAGCTGAGGCAAAATTTTTGCGTTTAAATGTATCGTTAGTCAGATTTATCGTTAATCGATGCCATCGCTGGTTAAGGGTCCACTGTACTATAGTTTTTAATTATGTATAGTAATACATATAACAACATTTTTACTTACCTTTATTGAAGATTGGTGATGGCATCTGGAAGATAGGGAGAAGGAGAGAGGGAGTTGGGGTTAGTGTTTGGAAGGAGAATCCCCCTCCATGAGGACTTCAGGTAAAGTCCTCACCATGTCTTACAACATTGTGTATGCCACTACGCTTCTTAAATCTGTCAAACCAGCCTCTGCTGGCCTTAAATTCACTATCAGCACTGGTTCCAGGAATTTTCTGTACCAGATCGGCATGCAACTTCCTTGCCTTTTCGCAAATAATCGTCTCTGAAACACTATCACCTGCAATCTCTTTATCCTTGATCCACACCAGCAACAACTTCTCAACCTATTAAACTATTTATGGTCTTTTTTTGGTTAGCATATTAACACCTTTCGCAACATCAGCTTCCTTGATTTGTTCTTTCTTTGACAGATAGAACCGATGGTCGACTTGTTTTTCCATACATCCTGCAAGCTCAACAAGTCTTACGCCACTCTCATACTTCTGTATTATTTCCTTCTTCACATCTATGGTGTTTCTCACTTTCTTTACCACAGGGGTACCATTTAGCAAGTTTCTTTGGGTCCATGGCAGCTTATTTCACAGTCCACAAGCACTAAACACAACGAAATGATCGTAAAATGCGTGTATGAAAGCGCAGGTTAGTGTTCACTTCAAGCATAAACAAACTAGACTGCTCACGGCGCCTGCGCAGGGACGCGACAGAGCGGGCTGGCAGACAGGTCCCGTACCGGGCGGTCCGAAAATAGGGGCGCGTTTGATAATAGGGACACCATTTTGTCCGAAAAATGGTCCTATTTTCGAAACGTTCGATATGTGATACGTTCGATTTTTGAGGTTCCACTGTAACTGTTGTTTCATGATTGCATTAATTTTTTTCAATAGAACTTAATTTGGATATTTAACTCAGACTCTAATCAGACTGAGGGCAAAGCAGAAAAAATTTAGCCTACTTTCAAATGAATTGGTGAAATAATCATTATGGATGTACAGTGGACCCCCGCATAACGATATTAATCCATTCCTGAGAGCTCATTGTTATGCGAAATTATCGTTATGCAAATGAATTTTCCCCATAAAAAATTTAATGGAAATCAAATTAATCCGTGCAAGACACCCCAAGGTATGAAAAAAAAAAATTTTACCACATGAAATATTAATTTTAATACACACAAACTGAAAAAGGCATGCACAGTTACATGACACTTACCTTTATTGAAGATCTGGTGATGATTAAATGGGTGGGAGGAGGAGAGTCTTAGTTGTTTAGAAGGGGAATCCCCTTCCATTAAGACTTGAGGTTCAATATCCTTTTCTGGGGTTACTTCCCTTCTTTTAATGCCACTAGGACCACTTCAGAGTCACTGGACTTTCTGTCGCACAACATATCTGTCCATAGTGGCCTGTACCTCTCGTTCCTTTATGACTTCCCTAAAGTGTTTCACAACATGTCAGTGTAATAGTCACCAGCACGGCTTGCAATAGCTGTGTTAGGGTGATTGTCATCAAAAAGGTTTGCACTTTAAGCCACATTCCACACATTTCCTTAATCTTTGAAGTAGGCAACTTCTTCAATTTCTCTCTCCCCTCCTCCGAACCAGTTTCCTCAGGTCTGACCTCTGCTGTTGAAGTTGATCTAGCAGCTCATCAGTGGGTTAGTTCTTCATTGTCCTCCTCCACTAACTCTTCCACATCATCCCCACTAACCTCCAACCCCAAGGACTTTCCCAATGCCACAATGGATTCCTCAACGGGCATAGGATTCCAGGGTTAGCCTCAAACCCTTCAAAATCCCTTTGGTCTACACATTCTGGCCCACAGTTTCTTCCAAGCAGAGTTCAAGGTCCTTTTAGTCACTTCCTCCCAAGCCTTACCTATAAGGTTTACACAATTGAGGATATTAAAGTAATCTCTCCAAAACTCTCTTAGAGTCAATTGAGTTTCTGAGGTCACTACAAAGCACCTTTCAAACAGAGCTTTTGTGTACAGTTTTTTGAAGTTTGCAGTAACCTGCTGGTCCATGGACTGCAGGAGAGGAGTGGTATTAGAGGCAAAAATTTCACCTTAATGAAGCTCATGTCCCATAAAGTCGCTCTGCCACGTCTGTAGATGACCAGGGGCATTGTCTAACACCAGGAGGCACTTAAGGTCTAATTTTCCCTTTTCAGTTAGGTAATCTTTCACATTGGGGCAAATGCTTGGTGTAACCAGTCAAGAAAAAGTCCTAGTGACCCATGCCTTACTGTTTGCCCTCCACAGCACACACAAATTAGCCTTGAGGATATTCTTTTGCCTGAATGGTCTGGGAGTTTCAGAGTGATACACTAATAAAGGCTTCACTTTGCAATCACCACTAGCATTGGAACACATCAACAGAGTAAGCCTGTCTTTCAAAGGCTTATGTCCTGGGAGTGCCTTTTCCTCCTGAGTAATGTAGGTCCTGCTTGGCATTTTCTTCCAAAACAGGCCTGTTTCATCACAATTAAACACTTGTTCAGGTTTAAGTCCTTCACTGTCTATGTACTCCTTGAATTCCTGCACATACTTTTCAGCTGCTTTGTGGTCCGAACTGGCAGCCTCACCATGCCTTATCACACTATGTATGCCACTACGCTTCTTAAATCTCTCAAACCAACCTTTGCTGGCCTTAAATTCACTCACATCATCACTAGTTGCAGGCATTTTTTTAATTAAATCCTCATGCAACTTCCAAGCCTTTTCACTTATGATCACTTGAGAGATGCTATCTCCTGCTATCTGTTTTTCATTTATCCATACCAATAAGAGTCTCTCAACATCTTCCATCACTTGCGATCTCTGTTTCGAAAACACAGTTGAACCTTTGGCAAGAACAGCTTCCTTGATTGCCGTTTTGTTGGACACAATAGTAGCGATGGTTGATTGGGGTTTACTATACAACCTGGCCAGCTCGGAGACACGCACTCCACTTTCATACTTAGCAATGATCTCTTTCTTCATCTCTATAGTAATTTTCCCAACCCCTTTTTCCTGTAGGGTTGGCACTAGAAGCTTTCTTGGGGCCCATGGTCACTTATTTTGCAGATAAAATCACCAAAAACACTGTAATAATACGAAATGTTCCGATTGTATGCTTGGTTGTTACCGCGGAGGCTGGCTGGTAAACAATGCCACCGGCAGAACATGTGAGGCTGGCTCAGGCCGCACATTAGACGCGTCTCGGACGAATAGCGTTGAGCGGGTTTTTTAGCGGTATGCAAGGCAAAATCTTAGCGATAAAATGTATCGGTATGCGGATTTAACGTTATGTGATGCCAACAGTATGCGGGGGGTCCACTGTAATACTAATGTGTACCACTGTACCATATTTGGTAATCCTCCTGGCCCTATAGGCTTTAGCCCACAAGGATTGGTAACAGTGCATGGTTAAAATGGATACCAACATAAATACAGTAGGCTAAGTATGCACATTGCATACTTAGCCTACTGATGCGTAAATGTCGCCGCAGTTGCTAACTTCGTGACAGAGTAATTTTTAAGTTTTCCATCAAATTTCATACTTTTGGTGTCATTATCATCGGGAAAAGATTCTCTATCATTTCATAAGAATTTTTTTTTTTTTTTTCCCAAATATTTTGCGACACCAGGAGACACTTTAGGATTTGGGGTTGCGACAGTCAAAGGGTTAATATGTCAGGCACCTGTCCTTCTGGTGTTGTTTCTCTGTCTCTTTTCACCACTAACACCTTGTTCTGGCTCACTGGTTCTTTGTTTCACTAAAAACCTGTCCAGTGAGGTATGTTTCAGGCTACATTTTAACACTTGTCTAAATTGAGACATTACACTGTCATTGACATATTAGGGAGATGGATGGCCACTTCTTTGTCTGGATGGTATTGTTCAGCAAACTCCTGCACTTCACTCCATTTAACACACATTTCCTTGACAAGTGTCGTGGGCACATCATTCCTTCCCTCCTCTTCCTCTGATGACAGCTCCTCCACTGCAGTCTATTGCTGCTCCTACTGAAGGTCTAGATGTTCTTCTGTGGTGAGTACAGAAGAGTTCAGTTCTATGCTCCTCCACTAACTCCTCATCTTCAGTCAACTCTAGGCCCAAGGTCTTTCCCAGGGACACAGTATCCTCTTCTGGCTCAGGCTCATCTTCAAAGCCCTCAGCTTCAACATACTCTTGGAATTCAGTAACATTTCAACAACCACTTTGTCAGCACTGGCAGCTTCCCCATGCCTAGCCACAGTATGAATGGCACTTCTTTTCTTAACCCTTTCAGGGTCCAAGGCCAAAATCTGAAGTCACGCACCAGTGTCCAAGAATTTTCAAAAAAAAAAATTTTTTATTTTTTCTTATGAAATCGTAGAGATCTTTTTGTGAAGGGAATAAAACAAAAAGTACGAAATTTGGTGGAAAATTGACGAAATTATGCTCTCGCGAATTTTGATGTGTCAGCGATATTTAAGAGTCGGCGATTTTGCCGACTTTGACTCCCATTTTAGGCCAATTACATTATTCCAATCAACCAAATTCTTAGCTATTTCACTAGTATTACTTCTATTCTATTGATTGAGCACAAGAAATCGCCAAATCAACTGTTTCAACTACAAAATAAAGTGATCGGAAATTGTTAATTTGGCCAATTTAACACAAAGTTCAAAATATTCCAATTTCAAGAATAGGCTCCAGAATAAACAAGTAGGTATTCCTGGAACTAAACTAACATTTCCTCTGTTCATTAGTTACATTTTGAGGCTTTACAAATAAATTCCATTTTGATTTTTTTTCCCACATAATGAATTTTTATTCACACCAAAAAATAGAAGATTTACTGTTATGCAATACATGTAAATAATTGTATAAATATCATCACCATATTTGTGAATGTATATTAGACCCACCAGCTGACGTGTATTAGATGTGTGAGGTCGTTTGTTTACTCTTGAATATCGGCAAAAATTTAACATTTCCGCTACTTTGAGCTCAGTTTCAAGCCATTTCCAGTGCTAAAACCAATCAAAATCATCCCTATTTCTGTAATATGTCTTCCATTCTATAAAATTGAGACCAAGAAATCGCAAATACAACTATAAAAAACATACGAAAAAACACTGCAAAGTCGCTGTTTTAATCGAAAAATCATGATTTCAGTTTTTTTCTCTCATTATACACAGTGTGCTGCAGGATCTGTTTTATGTGGTGCACACATACCACATAGATGTATTCTCTCATATCTAGGCCCAAATGTACCACTCACAGTTTATCAGAGTGAGCTGAGCTCATGGCGTAGATCTACGGTTTGGACACTCACCGTAAAGCCGTAGATCTACGGGACGGACCCTGAAAGGGTTAAAATTATCAAACCAACCCCTACTGCCCTTGAAGGATTGAGTTTCAGCACTTGTTCCAGGTTTTTTTCTCAGGAGGTCATCATGCAACTGCCTCACTTTTTTACATTCTGTGAGCATGTGACCTGAGCCATTCGCATTGTCAGTCAATGACCAAGAGAATGCATGAAAATCAGGACATTTTTTTTCGCGAATTCCTTTTTTGAAAACAGATTTGTTCAACAAGTAATGCAGTTGACAACTGAGGTTTCACTATAATCACCTGCATACTGGAGAGTACGAGCAATGCATAATGCATTGTTTTTGTGACAAATAGTGTTAGCTTGATATATGGTTTCATGTAAATTTAGTACATTTTAAGCTTTGTTTCATGTAAATTTTGTGTGTGAGAGCTTGTAATTAGGGAGCATATTGTTTCCATAAAATACGGTAGTAACCTGGGTACAGTGGACCCCCGGTTCACGTTATTAATCCGTTCCTGAGAGCTCATCGTAAAGCAAAATTATCGGAAAGCGTATCAATTTTCCCCATAAGAAATAATGGAAATCAAATTAATCCGTGCAAGACACCCAAAAGTATGAAAAAAAAACTTTTACCACATGAAATATTAAGTTTAATGCAATAGAATAATTACAATAACAATAATAACGAAATATTAAGTTTAATGCAATAGAATAATTACAATAACAATAATAACAATAGAATAATCTCAGTAGAAGAATTGACACTTACCTTTAATGAAGATCTGGTGATGATTGATGGGATGGGTGGAGGGGAGAGTGTCGAAGTTTTTAATGTTTAGAAGGGGAATTTCTTCTTCTCTTTTTTAGTAAATGTCTGCAGGAGAAGGGGTTACTAGCCCATTGCTCCCGGCATTTTAGTCGCCTCATACGACACGCATGGCTTATGGAGGAAAGATTCTTTTCCACTTCCCCGTGGACAATAGAAGAAATAAAGAAGAACAAGAGCTATTTAGAAAAAGGAGAAAAAAGATGATGTATATGTATATGCATGTGCGTGTCTGTGAAGTGTGACCAAAGTGTAAGTAGGAGTAGCAAGATATCCCTGTTATCTAGCATGTTTTTGAGACAGAAAAAGAAAACCAGCAATCCTACCATCATGCAAAACAGTTACAGGTTTCTGTTTCACAGTCATCTGGCAGGACGGTAGTACTTCCCTGGGTGGTTGCTGTGTTAATGTTGCAGTTTAAAAACTGTAGTGTAAAGCACCCTTCTGGCAAGACAGTGATGGAGTGAATGATGGTGAAAGTTTTTCTTTTTCGGGCCACCCTGCCTTGGTGGGAATCGGCCAGTGTGGTGATAATAAAAAAAAGGGGGAATCCCCCTCCATTAGGATTTGAGGTAGCAAGTCCTTTTCCGGGGTTACTTCCCTTCTTCTTTTAATGCCACTAGGACCAGCTTGAGAGTCACTGGACTTGTCGCACAACATATCTGTCCATAGAGGCCTGTACTTCTCATTCCTTTATGACTTTCCAAAAGTGGTTCAAAACATTGTCAGTGTACAGGTTGCCAACACGGCTTGCTGTAGCTGTGTCACACTATGTATGCCACTATGATTCTTAAATCTTTCAAACCAACCTTTGCTGGCCTTAAATTCACTCACATCACTAGTTGCAGGCATTTTTCTAATTAAATCCTCATGCAACTGCCTAGTCTTTTCACAAATGATCGCTTGAGAGATGCTATCTCCAGCTATCTGTTTTTCATTTATCCACACCAATAACAGTCTCTCAACATTTTCTAACACTTGCGATCGCTGTTTTGTAATCACAGTTGCACCTTTTGCAAGAACAGCTTTCTTGATTGCCATTTTCCTGCTCACTATAGTAGAGATGGTTGATTGGGATTTACTATACAACTTGGCCAGGTCCGACACACGCACTCCACTTTCATACTTTGCAATTATCTCTCTTCATTTCAATAGTCATTAGCACCCTTGGTCTCGATGGGTTGGCACTAGAAGCTTTCTTGGGGCCCATGGTGACTTATTTTGCAGAAACAAGTACCAAAAACAGTGATAATATGGATAATATGAGATGTACCAAATGTATCCTTATATGCGCGCACACTGGCTGGCTTGTGAACACTGACTGGCTTGTAAACACTGGCACACACGGGGCAGTTCAGGCCACACGTGGACACGTCTCGTATGAATCGTATCGCGTACCTGGTTTTCTAACGGGAACCGAGGCAAATTTTTTGCGATATAATGCTTCGGATACCGGATTTATCGGTTACTGATGACTTCGCGAACCGGGGGTCCACTGTATTAGTGAACTATTCTGGGTCACATCCTGAGGGACAAAATTAAAGGGCCCCAACGGAAATAAGACTCTTGTTACGTAATGATTCTGTTGGGTTATTCTGAGTGGTTAACTTTTCTGGTAAAAAATTCGAACAAAATCTAAACTTATCTAGGCCAAAATTTACCACTCGCAGCTTATTTTAGGGAGCTGAGGACAAACTGGATTTTTGTGAGCAACTCTGGCATAATAACATGGATCTACATAAGAGACAGTGTAAAGGTTAAAAAGCATGTAATAGTGGTTTCTTGTAATTTTCGATGAATATGGAGCTCCACGAGGCTGGATCTGTGGCAGAGTGCCCCATACATCAGACAGTATTATAAAAGTAATGCCATTTATTAAAAACAATTTGAGAAGAAATAAATTCCGGGACTACCTGACAATTTGCTCCAGCTTCCCTAAAATAAACGTTAAATGTAGTTATGCATATTTTTGGCATGCAGTTTTATTTTGCACTACAATTTACTGAGCAATCTAACTTAATCTTGAAAATAATATAACTTGCAGGGGTGTTGACCCCCTGAAAAGATCCTTCAGGTATCACTTGAGTGCCTAGCCTAGCTAAGAATTTTCATAGTTATTTTGTTTTACCTGGCAGGATGGGGAAGGAAGAATGGTGATGAGTAAATCTTCAAGTGAGTTCCAAACTCTCTCATTACTAACTTTTCCTAATCCTTTGGCAAAAACAGATATGTGAATACGATAATTAAAAAAAAGTGACCTCACGGTCTGAACTAATATATATGCAAAACACATTTGATAAAATTTAGTAAAATAAAAAAAAAGTCAACCTTTACCACCACACTGTGATAGTATATTTGGCTCACACTTGATGAGCCCTGGCTCACTACCATGCAGTGTGAGATGCTCTGTGATAGTATATTTGACTCATATTTGATGAGCCCT
Source organism: Cherax quadricarinatus (assembly GCF_026875155.1). Classification (NCBI taxonomy): domain Eukaryota; kingdom Metazoa; phylum Arthropoda; class Malacostraca; order Decapoda; family Parastacidae; genus Cherax; species Cherax quadricarinatus. The sequence goes on from NC_069412.1 coordinate 46,537,323, forward strand.
GGCTCACTACCATGCAGTGTGAGATGCTCTGTGATAGTATATTTGACTCACACTTGATGAACCCTGGCTCACTACCATGCAGTGTGAGATGCTCTGTGATAGTATATTTGACTCACACTTGATGAACCCTGGCTCACTACCATGAAGTGTGAGATGCTCTGTGATAGTATATTTGACTCTCACTTGATGAACCCTGGCTCACTACCATGCAGTGTGAGATGCCTGTGATAGTATATTTGACTCACACTTGATGAACCCTGGCTCACTACCATGAAGTATGAGATGCTCTGTGATAGTATATTTGACTCACACTTGATGAACCCTGGCTCACTACCATGCAGTGTGAGATGCTCTGTGATAGTATATTTGACTCATATTTGATGAGCCCTGGCTCACTACCATGCAGTGTGAGATGCTCTGTGATAGTATATTTGACTCATACTTGATGAGCCCTGGCTCACTACCATGCAGTGTGAGATGCTCTGTGATAGTATATTTGACTCACACTTGATGAACCCTGGCTCACTACCATGCAGTGTGAGATGCTCTGTGATAGTATATTTGACTCACACTTGATGAACCCTGGCTCACTACCATGCAGTGTGAGATGCTCTGTGATAGTATATTTGACTCACACTTGATGAACCCTGGCTCACTACCATGAAGTGTGAGATGCTCTGTGATAGTATATTTGACTCTCACTTGATGAACCCTGGCTCACTACCATGCAGTGGGAGATACTCTGTGATAGTATATTTGACTCACACTTGATGAACCCTGGCTCACTACCATGCAGTGTGAGATGCTCTGTGATAGTATATTTGACTCATACGTGATGGACCCTGGCTCATTACCATGCAGTGTGAAATGCCCTGTGATAGTATATTTGACTCACACTTGATGAACCCTGGCTCACTACCATGCAGTGTGAGATGCTCTGTGATAGTATATTTGACTCACACTTGATGAACCCTGGCTCACTACCATGCAGTGTGAGATGCTGTGTGATAGTATATTTGACTCACACTTGATGAACCCTGGCTCACTACCACGCAGTGTGAGATGCTCTGTGATAGTATATTTGACTCACACTTGATGAACCCTGGCTCACTACCATGCAGTGTGAGATGCTCTGTGATAGTATATTTGACTCACACTTGATGAACCCTGGCTCACTACCATGAAGTGTGAGATGCTCTGTGATAGTATATTTGACTCTCACTTGATGAACCCTGGCTCACTACCATGCAGTGTGAGATACTCTGTGATAGTGTATTTGACTCACACTTGATGAACCCTGGCTCACTACCATGCAGTGTGAGATGCTCTGTGATAGTATATTTGACTCATACTTGATGGACCCTGGCTCATTACCATGCAGTGTGAAATGCCCTGTGATAGTATATTTTCATCACACTTGATGAACCCTGGCTCACTACCATGCAGTGTGAGATGCTCTGTGATAGTATATTTGACTCAAACTTGATGAACCCTGGCTCACTACCATGCAGTGTGAGATGCTCTGTGATAGTATATTTGACTCACACTTGATGAACCCTGGCTCACTACCATGAAGTGTGAGATGCTCTGTGATAGTATATTTGACTTATACTTGATGGACCCTGGCTCATTACCATGCAGTGTGAAATGCCCTGTGATAGTATATTTGACTCATACTTGATGGACCCTGGCTCATTACCATGCAGTGTGAAATGCCCTGTGATAGTATATTTGACTCACACTTGATGAACCCTGGCTCACTACCATGCAGTGTGAGATGCTCTGTGATAGTATATTTGACTCACACTTGATGAACCCTGGTTCATTACCATGCAGTGTGAAATGCCCTGTGATAGTATATTTGACTCACACTTGATGAATCCTGGCTCACTACCATGCAGTGAGATGCTCTGGGATAGTATATTTGACTCATACTTGTTGAAAGCTTGCTCACTATCATGCAGTAAAATGCTCTGTGATGGTACATTTGGCTCACACTTGTTGAACCCTTGCACACTATCATACAGCGAGATGCTCTGTGATAGTATATTTGACTCGCACTTGTTGAACCCTGGCTCAATACGATGCACATCACTTGGGTATCTTTATTGTGAAAATGTTTTGCCAACCAGTGGCTTCCTCAGTCCAGAGTAGAATGGTTGAAGATCAGGAGTGTGAGGTAATCATTTCCTCAGCCTAGAGTCAATGTGATCACTCCAATCTTGAAAAGAGTGCAGCATATGCATAGGGAGGAGCTGATATACTGCAGACAGGTGAGACAAAGCAGTCTTTGGCAGTGTCACCTTGGCCAAATCCACTGGTGGAAGTAGGTCATGCCTTTAAGTTAGGCACAAGTGTATTAATTCATCAACCTGTCAGTTCTCTGAACCAATTATCTACATTACCATGCAGTGAGATGCTCTGTGATAGTATATTTGGTTCACACTTGATGGACCTTGTCTCAGTACCATGCAGTGAGATGCTCTGTGATAGTATATTTGGCTTACACTTGATGGACTGGCTCACTAACATGCAGAACAAGATATACAGTGATCCCTCGTTTATCATCATTAATCCGTTCCTGGAAGTGCGTCGATTATCGAAATAGATGATTTTCGAATAAAATTTTCCCCATAAGAAATAATGTAAATACAATTAATCCGTTCCTGACACCCAGAAGTATTAAAACATAAATAATACAATGGGACATGATGAATGAAACATTAACAGCATAACACTTACCTTTATTGGCGATTCTTCTTAGTGTATGGAAGACTGGAGGAGGAGAGAGATTGGATTAGTTACTGTTTGGAAGGGGAATCCCCTTCCATCAACACCTCAGGTACCAAGTCCTTTCCTGGGGTTACTTCTCTTCTCTGTTTCTTAATGCCACTAGGACCAGCTTGAGAGTCACTGGAGTCCTGTCTCACAAAAAAAATGTCCAGAGAGCTCTGTTTCTGGCATCTCTTTAAAACTTCCCTAAAATGGGCCAAGACTCTGTCACTGTACAAGTTGCCGATATGGCTTGCAGCATCCTTCTCAGGGTGATGTTTCTCCATATATCTTTCCATACTACCCCACATTTCAAAAATCTCCTTAATTTCTGAAGAAGGCACCTTCTTCCATCTCTCTTCCTCCTCCTCTCCAGCAAGATTCTGAGCTGCGATCTGTTGCTGTTCATGCTGAAGCTCTTGCAGCTCCTCAATGGTTAGCTCTTCGTTGTGGTCCTCCACCAACTCTTCCACATCCTCCAAACTCGCATCCAACCCCATGGAACTCCCCAATGCCACAATAGAGTTCACAACCGACATAGACTCATCAGGGTCAGCCACAAGCCCTTCAGAATCCCTCTTGTGGACACAATCTAGCCACAGTTTTCTCCAAGCAGAGTTCAAAATCCTGGTAGTCACTCCCTCCCAAGCCTTACATATAAGGCTTATGCAATGGAGGATACGGAAGTGTTCTTTCCAAAACTCTCTTAGGGTCAAGCGAGTGTCTGAGGTCACATTAAAGCACCTTTGAAACATTGCTTTGGTGTAGAGTTTTTTAAAGCTTGAAATGACCTGCTGGTCCATGGGCTGGAGGAGGGGAGTGGTATTCGGGGGCAAGAACTTTACTGTGATGAACCCAAACTCCTGCAGAATTAGGTCATCCAAGTTTGGAGGATGAGCAGGTGCATTGTCCATTACTAGGAGGCACTCGAGATCCAATTTCTTTTCCAGGAGGTAATTCTTCACACTAGGGCCAAACACTTCATTGAACCACTTGACGAAAATTTCCCTCGTGACCCATGCCTTATTATTAGATCTCCAAAACACACAAAATTTACTCTTCATAACATTGTTTTTTTGAACACTGGGATTTTCAGAATGGTACACTAGTAACGGCTTCACTTTGAAATCCCCACTAGCATTAGCATAGAACATGAGCGTCAGCCTATCTTTCATAGGCTTGTGTCCTGGCAGTCCCTTTTCCTCCTGAGTAATGTAGGTCCTCTTTGACATTTTCTTCCAAAAGAGGCCTGTTTTGTCACAATTGAACACTTGTTCAGGTTTCATTCCTTCAGCCTCTATGTACTACTTGAATTCACTTAGGAATTTTGTAGCTGCAATTTTGTCCCAACTGGCAGCCTCACCATGCCTTATCACACTGTGTATGCCACTACGGTTCTTTAATCTCTCAAACCAACCTTTGCTGGCCTTAAATTCACAAATATCAGTATTCATTGCAGGCAATTTCTTTACCAGATCGTCATGCAACTGCCTAGCCTTTTCACAAATAATCGACGTCATAAGACTATCTCCTGCTAATTGTTTCTCGTTTATCCACACCAATAATAACTTCTCAACCTCTTCGAGTACTGGTGATCTCATTTTTGTCAGCATATTTACCCCCTTTGCAACAACAGCTTTCTTGATTTTCTTTTTCTTGGCCACGATGGAAAATATGGTTGTACGGGATTTGTTATACATCCTGGCCAGTTCGGCCACACGTACGCCACTTTCATATTGTTCAATGATGTTTTTCTTAAATTCAATCATATTTCTCACCTTCTTTACCAAAGGCTTGGCACTAGAAACTTTCTTTGGAGCCATGGTAGCTTATGTAGTACTTACAAGCACTAAAATGAATGGAATATTATGAAATATTTCGTGTGAACACGTGAGGGGACCTTCACTCATTGGTAAACAGTGGCACACTGGCTGGGAAGGGAGGCAGTGAGTACTCGTCCAGGACGAACGATGATTAGCGAGTCAACCGACCATTTCCGAGCCAATGTTTGGACTAAAATATAGCAACGATTTCTGAAAAGGACGACTATCGAGCCCGACTATTATCGTGGAACCACTGTATGTATATGCATGTCTACCAACACCTGCTGCACTCATTGTCACTATGTGAGGATTGTTGGGTCATCTTGGCAGTCCAGTATCTCTTGCAGTTGTCCTGTTCTCCAGTACTTTGACATAATGCAGTGGTCCCCCAGTTCGTGAAGTCATCGGTAACCGATAAATCCGGTATCCGAAGCATTATATCGCAAAAAATTTGCCTCGGTTCCCATTACAAAACCCGGTACACGATACGATTCGTACGAGACGTGTCCACGTGTGGCCTGAACTGCCCCGTGTGTGTCCAGTGTTTACATGCCAGCTAGTGTGCGCGCATCTAAGGATACATTCGGTACATTCCATATTATCCATATTATCACTGTTTCTGGTGCTTGTTTCTGCAAAATAAGTCACCATGGGCCCCAAGAAAGCTTCTAGTGCCAACCCTTCGAGACCAAGGGTGCTAATGACTATTGAAATGAAGAAAGAGATAATTGCAAAATATGAAAGTGGAGTGCGTGTGTCGGACATGGCCAAGTTGTATAGTAAATCCCAATCAACCATCTCTACTATAGTGAGCAGGGAAAACGGCAATCAAGGAAGCTGTTCTTGCAAAAGGTGCAACTGTAATTACAAAACAGCGATCGCAAGTGTTAGAAAATATTGAGAGACTGTTATTGGTGTGGATAAATGAAAAACAGATAGCTGGAGATAGCATCTCTCAAGCGATCATTTGTGAAAAGGCTAGGCAGTTGCATGAGGATTTAATTAGAAAAATGCCTGCAACTAATGGTGATGTGAGTGAATTTAAGGCCAGCAAAGGTTGGTTTGAAAGATTTAAGAATAGTAGTGGCATACATAGTGTGATTAGGCATGGTGAGGCTGCTAGTTCAGACCACAAAGCAGCTGAAAAATATGTGCATGAATTCAAGGAGTACATAGGCTGAAGGATTGAAACCTGAACAAGTGTTTAGAGGGGGATTCCCCTTCTAAACATTAAAAACTTCGACACTCTCCCCTCCACCCATCCCATCAATCATCACCAGCTCTTCATTAACCCTTTGACTGTCGCAACCCCCAATCCTGAGGTGTCTCCTGGTGTCGCAAAATTTAAAAAAAAAAAATATTTTTCTTATGAAATGATAGAGAATCTTTTCCCGATTGTAATGACACCAAAAAAAAACAAAATTTGATGGAAAACTGACGGAATTATGCTCTCGCGAAGTTAGTGATCTCGGCGCTGTTTACAAATCGGCGATTTCGCCCACTTTGAGCCCTATTTTCGGCTAATTCCATTGTTCTAGTCGCCCAAACTCATAGCTATTTCTTTAGAACTCCATTTTTTCTATCGATTGAGTACAAGAAACTGCCCATTTACCGATTTCAACTACCTAATAATGTGGTCAGAAATTTGCAATTTGGCCAATTTCACGAAAACTAAAAAATAAGGTCCAGAATGAACAATGCAGACATTCCTGGCTCTAAAATAACATTTTCTTTGTTCATCAGTCATGTCTCCAGGCCCCTCTGATATTACTCTTGCTTTCTATTTTGAATTTTTATTCAAACAAAAATAGAAGACTTACTATTATGCAGACTACTGCAATACTGTAATAATTGTATAAATAACATCAACCCATTCATGACTGCATATTAGAATGGCTAGTTGGACATTTATTGGACAATGGCATCATTTGTTTACTTTTGAACATTGGCAAAAATCAAACATTTCCCCTACTTTGAGCTCCATTTCTAGGTTCTTTTTATAGTAAAATCAATCAGAATCACCTCTATTTGTATAATATGTTTTCCATTCTATCAAATGAGACCAAGAAAACGAGAATACAACCATAAATACTATTCGAAAATAGACCACAAAGTCGGCATTTTAATTAAAAAAAACGGTCGGAGTTTTTTTTTTATTATTATGCACTGCGTGCTCCAGGATTTTTTTTATATGGTGCACACTGACCACACAGACCCATTCTCTCACATGTGGGCCTACCAGCTTTCTCCTGCTTGATTTGAAGCCGCTAGAATTTATGAGTACAGTGGACCCCCGCATAACGATTTTAATCCGTGCAAGAGGGGTAATTGTTATGCGAAATAATCGGTATGTGAATGAATTTTCCCCATAAGAAATAATGGAAATAAAATTAATCCGTGCAAGACACCCAAAAGTATGAAAAAAAAATTTTTTTATCACATGAAATATACATTTTCCCACACACAAAGAGAAGGATACATGCACAATAGTAGAGTAGTACATGCACAATATATATTGTGCATGTACTAGTCTACTAAATGAGAATAAATGACACTTACCTTTATTGAAGATGCAGCAATGACTGATGAGACACTGTGTCCTGGGAGTGCCTTTTCCTCCTGAGTACTGTAGGTACTGTTTGGCATTTTCTTCCAGAACAGGCCTTATCACACTGTGTATGCCACTACGATTCTTAAATCTCTCAAACCAACCTTTGCTGGCTTTAAATTCACCAATATGAGCACTAGTTCCAGGCATTTTTCCCTGTTCACCTGGGTGTTAGTCGACTTGTGTGGGTTGCATTCTGGGAGACAAGATTAAGGACCCCAATGGAAATAAGTTAGACAGTCTTCGATGACACTGACTTTTTTGGGTTATCCTGGGTGGCAAATCCTCTGGGGTTAATTGTTTCTTGGTATCTCAATAAGCCACACCAACAACGGTGCTACAGCAGCAGCAGCAGTGACGGTGGTACAGCAGCAAACAGACGATGCTACAGCAGCAGCAGACGATGCTACAGCAGCAACAGACGATGTTACAGCAGCAGCAGACGATGCTACAGCAGCAGCAGCAGCTGACGGTGGTACAGCAGCAACAGACGATGCTACAGCAGCAGCAGACGATGCTACAGCAGCAACAGACGATGTTACAGCAGCAGCAGATGAGCTACAGCAGCAGCAGCAGCTGACGGTGGTACAGCAGCAACAGACGATGCTACAGCAGCAACAGACGATTTTTACAGCAGCAGCAGATGATGCTACAGCAGCAGCAGCAGCAGCTGACAGTGGTACAGCAGCAACAGACGACGCTACAGCAGCAACAGACGATGTTACAGCAGCAGCAGACGATGCTACAGCAGCACCCAGCAGCCAGCAGCAGCAGCAGCAGCAGCAGCAGCTGACAGTGCAGCAGCAGCAGCAGCAGCAGCTGTACCACCAATAGTAGCGATGGTTGATTGGGGTTGATTATACAACCTGGCCAGCTCGGAGACACGCACTCCACTTTCATACTTATCAATGATCTTTTTCTTCATCTCTATTGTAATTCTCACCCTTATTGCTGTAGGGTTGGCACTAGAAGCTTTCTTGGGGCCCATGGTCACTTATTTTCCAGAAAAAGCACCGAAAACACTGTAATAATACGAAATATTCCGATTGTATGCTTGGATGTTACCGCGGAGGCTGGCTGGTAAACAATGCCACCGGCGGAACATGTGAGCGTGGCTCAGGCCGCACATTGGACGCGTCTCGGATGAAAATCGGTGAGCGGGTTTTTAAGCGGTATATGAGGCAAAATTTTGGCGATTAAAGCAAGCGGTATGCGGATTAATCGCTATGTGATGCCATCGGTATGCGGGGGTCCACTGTATATATATGTCAAACACGGTACCTCGTAAGGCCGCGATAGCCAAAGGGTTAAAGGTAAGTGTCAATTATTCTATTATGTTTATTCTTTTGTTATTATTGTAATTATTCTATTGCATTAAACTTAATATTTCATGTGGTAAAAGTTTTTTTTTTCATACTTTTGGGTGTCTTGCACAGATTAATTTGATTTCCATTATTTCTTATGGGGAAAATTGATTAGCTTTCCGATAATTTTGCTTTACGATGAGCTCTCAGGAACGGATTAATAATGTGAACTGGGGGTCCACTGTACTTCCTAACATCCCTTTGACTCATAGGAATCTTCAACTTCCAATTGTGACCCCCGTGTTTCTGTGTCCCATCTCTGGAACATCCTGTCTTTGTCCACCTTGTCACTTCCTCACAGTATTTTATATGTTGTTATGTCTCTGACCCTCCTGTCCTCCAGTATCGTCAGGCCGATTTCTCTTGACCTCTCTTCGTAGGACAATCCCCTTAGCTCTGGGACTAGTCTCGTTGCAAACCTTTGCATTTTCTTTAATTTCTTGTCGTGCTTGGCCAGGTGTGGATTCCAAACTGGAATCCACACCAATATGGGCATCATGTACAGTAGGGCCCCACTCTACGGCTTTCTGCTAATATGGCGATTTCAAATTATGACCAAAACTTTCTATGCAGTGAGCGGTCTTTCAAATACGGCGAATGCCACCCGGTTTGTTAACATTCTTCATGAGCACATCTCTGTTGTGATATTAATCACTCTTGGGCACATTAACCCTTTCAGAGTTTCTGACATATTAGTACGGCTTACGCACCAGGGTTATTGACGTACTAGTACGCCTAAATTCTAGCGCCTTCAAATCTAGCAAGGAAAGCTGGTAGGCCTGCATATGAAAGAATGGATCTATGTGGTCAGTGTGCACAGTACAAAAAAAAAAATCCTGCAGCACACAGTGCTTAATGAGAAAAAAACTTTGACCGTGTTTTTTGTTTAAAACAGTGACTTTACACTATATTTTTGTAAGGTATTCATGGTTGTATTCTAGTTTTCCTGGTCTCGTTTTTAGAATGAAACACACATTACAGAAATTGATATGATTTTGATTGGTTTCACAATGAAAAGTACCTTGAAATTGAGCTCAAAGTAGCAGAAATATTCGATTTTTGCCAAAGTTCAAAAGTAAACAAATCATGCCACACGTCCAATACACGTCAACTGGTGAGTCTAATATTCTTTTACAAGTGCACTGATATTATTTATACCATTTCTACACTAAGGCAGTAGTCTGCATAACAGTAAATCTTCTATTTTTTGTAAGAATAAAAATTCAAAGTGGAAAGCAAAAGAAATGTAAGAGGGGCCTAGGGACGTGACTAATGAACAGAGGAAATGTTATTTTAGTGCCACGAATGTCTGTCTTGTTTATTCTGGACCCTATTTGGAAATTGGCATCTTTTGAAATTTGTGTGAAACTGGCAAAATTGCTAATTTCTGACCACTTTATTGGATAGGTGAAATCAGTAAATGGGTAGTTTCTTATACTCATTCAGTAGAAAAAATGGGAGTTCTAGCGAAATAGTTATAATTTTTGTCGACTAGCACACTAGAATTGGCTGAAAATAGGGCTCAAAGTCGGCGAAATAGCCGATGTGTAAACATTGTCGATACCGCTGACTTCGCGAGAGCATAATTCTATAAGTTTTCCATCGAATTTCATACTTTTGGTTTCATTATGATCGGGAAAAGATTGTCTATCTTTTCATGAGAAAAGATAATTTTTTTTTTTTTTTCCAAAAAATTTTTGACCTCGAGAACGAGTTTAGGAGAGGGCCTCTCGATCCTGAAAGGGTTAAATGTCTTATTTTATGTCAATACGTATAGACATTTTCATTAATTCGTCTATGATATTTTCTTCAAAATTATATAAGAAACATGTTACATAACGTATAAACATGCTATGTAGGTAGGTGTAGGTGTGTAGCCCAGGCAGACTACATACCTACATTATTATTATAACTAAAACCATACTAGCATTACCACATAACAAGAGAGTTAATCTGTCTTTCATAGGCAATGCCTTTTCCTCCTGCAATATGTAGGTCCTCTTTGGCATTTTCTTCCAAAAGAGGCCTGTTTCGTCACAGTTGAACACTTGTAGGGGAAGAAATCCTTCAGCCTCTATGTAATCCTTGAATTCATGCACAAATTTTTCGGCTGCATGTTTGTCTGAACTTGCAGCCTTGCCATGCCTTACAACATTGTATGCCACTTCGCTTCTTGAAATTTTCGAACCAGCCTTTGCTGGCCTTAAATTCACTAACATCAGCACTAGTTCCAGGCATTTTCTTTACAAGATTGGCATGCAACTGCCTTGCCTTTTCGCAAATTATTGATTGCACAGCACTATTTCCCGCTAGCCACACCAACAACAATTTCTCCATATCTTTGATTGCTTGTGATCTCTGTTTCTTTAGCACTTTTACCCCTTTGGCAACATCAGCTTCCCCACGATGAAAGTGATTGTTGAATGCGGCTTCCTGTACATCCTGGCAAGCTCGGCCACACGTATGCCACTTTCATATTTTTCTGTGATTTCTTTAATTCTATTGTCTCTTGCCTTTTTTACCAAAGAGCTAGCACTAGGAGCTTTGTTTGGGCCCATGGTGGCTTATTTAGCAATTGCAAGCACAGACAACAATGGATTATTACGAAATGTTTTGTATGAACGAGGGGGGTGATGCTCACTCACCGAGAAACAATGCCAGACTGACTCTTGAATGTGTCTGTGGGAGGCTTTGTGTGTGTGAGGCCATTGGGACGCATACTGTACGACCACCAAAATCCCATTTAGCCGCTTGGCGGCTAAATGGAACTCACCCCCGACTCCCTAAAATCCACGCATGAGTTTGTGAGCACCTGTAGATTATTCAACTCAATGTGATATCCTGGTACGTGGAACCCAAAAATCAAATTTAAATCCTTTCCAGGAGTGTTCTAATTCGAACAATATTTCCCAAAAGAAATAATGGAAATACAATTTAATCCTTTCCAAAAACCCAAAAAATTTTCACAAAAAAAAAACATTTTATAGAGATTAATTAGTTTTACATCAACAAATACTTTTAGGTTTTTTTCCTTTTTCTACATAGCTCTTGTTTTTTTTTATTTCTTTATTGCCCCAGGGGGAGGGGAAAAAAGAATCTTTCCCCCATAAGCCTTGCGTGTCGTAGAGGCGACTAAAATCCCGGGAGCAATGGGTGTAACCCCTTTCCTGTGGGACATTTACTAAAAAAGAAAAAAAACTTTAAAAAAACTGGGAGCTTAAATGTGCGTGGATGTATGCAGATGAAAAGAAACAGAGTTTGCTGATGTTATGAATGAAAAAAAGTTGGATGTCCGGGCCCTAAGCAAAACAAAAAAGCTGAAGGGGGTGGGGGGAGTTTCGGGGGGGGAAATAAAGGGGATTAAATCTGGAGTATCTGAGAGGTTAGAGAAAAGGAAGGGGGTCAGTAAGTTAAATGATCATTATGGAAGGAGAAAAAGAAATATGAATGTGTAAATGCAAGAATTATTGGTTTAAAGTAAAGGGTTGGATGCGAGAAGTGGGTCTAAAAGCGTGTATCCCCGGGAGAAGAGGGAATGCAGAGGAAGAGAGAGATTTTGGGGAGATTTTAATAAATGTAAGGAGCCTTTAAACCAAGTAGAGAGTAATTGGGTGGGGGACCTGAATGTGAAGTAGGGAAACTTTTTGGGGTTTTTTGGTAGGTAAGTTTGGGTGCAGGTGTAAATGATAAGGGAGCCTTTGATTGACTTTGTATAGAAAGGGGGTTTGTTATAGGTAATACATAAATAACAAAAAGGGACAATACCGTGACTGGGAAAAAGATACACAAAAAACCCGACATAAAAAGACAGAAGCTTACGACACGTTTCGGTCCGACATAGTGTGACTTTGTCAAAGGTCCAAGTCGGACCGAAAGTCGTCGTAAGTTTGTCTTTTATGTGCGGGTTTTTTTTGTGTTAGGGAATACATATTTTTTTTAAAAAAAGAGGAAAAAATTACAAGATATGTGTGGGGGAAATGACAGTTTTTGTTGGATTTGTATTGTAGATAAAAACTGTTGAGTAGACTTCGGTGTACATGTTTTTAGAGGGGGCCCCAAAATATTCAGATCACTTTTTAGTTGTATACACTGAGAGTAAAAGGTTAAAAAATGGGTATAAGGGGAATAAAAACATCAGGGAAGAAGAGGTGAAGGTTTATAAACAAAAGAGGAGGCAGTTTGGGTAAAAATATAAACAGCTATTGGGGGATAGATGGGCTAATGGGCATAGGGAAAGGGGTCGAAGAGGTATTGGGGGAGGTTTAAAAAAGTAGTGTTTGAGTGTTAGCAGAAGTTTGTGGTTTCAGGAAAGTGGGTGCGGGAGGGAGGGACGATTGGTGGAAAGATGATGTAAAGAGAGAGTAAGGGGGAAAAAGTTAGCATAGGGGAATTTTTACAAAGTAGAATGATGCAAGGAGGGAAGAGTATATGGAAAAAAGAGAGAGGTTAAGAGAGTGGTGAAACAAAAAAAAGAAGCAAAAGAGAGGTGGGTGAGATGTTTTCAAAAAATTTTGTTGAAAATAAGAAAAAGTTTTTTGGGGAGAAAAAACAATTAAAAAAGCCTAGGAAAAAAAGGATTTGTCATTAAAAATAGGGAGGAGAGTTATTAAAAAGGAGAGTTGGAGGTATTGGGAAGATGGGGGGAATATTTTTGGGGAAATTTTTAAAAGTTTAAAGAAGATAGGGAACTGTGATTTTGTGGATGGGCAAGGAGGAATAAGAAAGGGGGTTTTAAGGGAGCTGGGATTGATGGGGATAAAGATAAAAATTTTTAAAAACAGGTGGGGGGTATTGTTTTGGAGTGGTTGGTGCAATTATTTAATGAAAGTAGAAGAGGGTAAGGTACCTAGGGATTGGCAGAGAGCATGCATAGTTCCTTTGTATAAAGGCAAAGGGGACAAAAGAGAGTGCAAAAACTATAGGGGGATAAGTCTGTTGAGTATACCTGGTAAAGTGTATGGTAGAGTTATTATTGATAGAATTAAAAGTAAGATGGAGAATAGGATAGCAGATGAACAAGGAGGCTTTAGGAAAGGTAGGGGTGTGTGGACCAGGTGTTTACAGTGAAACATATAAGTGAACAGTATTTAGATAAGGCTAAAGAGGTCTTTGTGGCATTTATGGATTTGGAAAAGGCGTATGACAGGGTGGATAGGGGGGCAATGTGGCAGATGTTGCAGGTGTATGGTGTAGGAGGTAGGTTACTGAAAGCATGAAGAGTTTTTACGAGGATAGTGAGGTCAAGTTAGAGTACATAGGAAGAGGGAAATTATTTCCCAGTAAAAGTAGGCCTTAGACAAGGATGTGTGATGTCACCGTGGTTGTTTAATATATTTATAGATGATGTTGTAAGAGAAGTAAATGCGAGGGTCTTGACAAGAGGCGTGGAGTTAAAAGATAAAGAATCACACATAAAGTGGGAGTTGTCACAGTTGCTCTTTGCTGATGACACTGTGCTCTTGGGAGATTCTGAAGAGAAGTTGCAGAGATTGGTGGATGAATTTGGTAGGGTGTGCAAAAGAAGAAAATTAAAAGTGAATACAGGAAAGAGTAAGGTTATGAGGATAACAAAAATATTAGGTGATGAAAGATTGGATATCAGATTGGAGGGAGAGAGTATGGAGGAGGTGAATGTATTCAGATATTTGGGAGTGGACATGTCAGCGGATGGGTCTATGAAGGATGAGGTGAATCATAGAATTGATGAGGGGAAAAGGGTGAGTGGTGCACTTAGGAGTCTGTGGAGACAAAGAACTTTGTCCTTGGAGGCAAGAGGGGAATGTATGAGAGTATAGTTTTACCAACACTCTTATATGGGTGTGAAGCATGGGTGATGAATGTTGCAGCGAGGAGAAGGCTGGAGGCAGTGGAGATGTCATGTCTGAGGGCAATGTGTGGTGTGAATATAATGCAGAGAATTCGTAGTTTGGAAGTTAGGAGGAGGTGCGGGATTACCAAAAACTGTTGTCCAGAGGGCTGAGGAAGGGTTGTTGAGGTGGTTCGGACATGTAGAGAGAATGGAGCGAAACAGAATGACTTCAAGAGTGTATCAGTCTGTAGTGGAAGGAAGGCGGGGTAGGGGTCGGCCTAGGAAAGGTTGGAGGGAGGGGGTAAAGGAGGTTTTGTGTGCGAGGGGCTTGGACTTCCAGCAGGCATGCGTGAGCGTGTTTGATAGGAGTGAATGGAGACAAATGGTTTTTTAATACTTGACGTGCTGTTGGAGTGTGAGCAAAGCAACATTTATGAAGGGGTTCAGGGAAACCGGCAGGCCGGACTTGAGTCCTGGAGATGGGAAGTACAGTGCCTGCACTCTGAAGGAGGGGTGTTAATGTTGCAGTTTAAAAACTGTAGTGTAAAGCACCCTTCTGGCAAGACAGTGATGGAGTGAATGATGGTGAAAGTTTTTCTTTTTCGGGCCACCCTGCCTTGTTGGGAATCGGCCAGTGTGATAATAAAAAAAATAATAAATACATGTACTATAGTTTTTAATTATGTATAGTAATACATATAAAATAACATTTTTACTTACCTTTATTGAAGATTGGTTATGGCACCTGGAAGATAGGGAGGAGGAGAGAGGGAGTTGGGGTTAGTGTTTGGAAGGAGAATCCCCCTCCATGAGGACTTCAGGTAAAGCCCTTTCTGGGGTTACTTCCATTCTCTGTCTTTTAATGGCACTAGGACCAGCTTGAGAGTCACTGGACCCCTGTCTCACAAAATAACTGTCCACAGTCCTCTGTTTCTGGCACCTCTTTAACATTTCCCTAAAATGGGACATGGTTCTGTCACTGAACTTGTTGCAAAGATGGCTTGTTTCAGCTTGCTCAGGGTGGTACTTCTGCACAAACATTTGGACATCATTCCACTTGGCACAAATCTCCTTAATCTTTGAAGAAGGCACCTCATCCACTCCCTATATTAACACCTTTCGCAACATCAGCTTCCTTGATTTGTTCATTCTTTGCAGGATAGAACCGATGGTCGACTGTTTTTCCCATACATCCTGGCAAGCTCAACAAGTCTCACACCACTCTCATACTTCTGTATTATTTCCTTCTTCACATCTATGGTGTTTCTCACTTTCTTTACACAGGGGTACCACTAGCAAGTTTCTTTGGGCCCATGGCAGCTTTCACAGTCCCACAAGCACTAAACACAACGAAATAATCATAAAATGCCTGAATGCGAGCGCAGGTTAGTGTTCACTCAAGCATAAACAAACAGCTAGACTGCTCACGGCGCCTGCGCGGGGACGCAGACAGAGCGGGGCGGCAGACAGTCCCCATACCCGCAGTCCGAAAATAGGGGCGCGTTTGATAATAGGGACACAGTTTGTCAGAAAAAATGGTCCTATTTTTGAAACGTTCGATATGTGATGCGTTCGATTTTTGAGGTTCGACTGTATATCCACTTACGTTTCTTGTTGATATATAATATGACCTTTTCACTGTATTTCTTTCACTGGTCACACATTTATTTCACTTTATTATCTTGGGTGGCACGTGGTAACATCACCTCTTGCTCCACAGTAGGCCTGCCCACTGACTTGCGCCACAAAATATCACTTTCTGGTTCACTTATAAAATTGAGGCTCTCCCCACATTTATGTGGCTCAGGGCAACTTGTAAATCTCTTCAAGGATTGTTCACTACCCTGACACATTTAACCCTTTGAGGGTTTCGGCCGTACTAGTACGGCTTACGACCCAGGGTTTTTGACGTACTAGTACGCCTAAATTCTAGCGCCCTCAAATCTAGTGGGAGAAAGCTGGTAGGCCTTCATATGAAAGAATGGGTCTATGTGGTCAGTGTGCACAGTCTAAAAAAAAATCCTGCAGCACACAGTGCATAATGAGAAAAAAAAAACTTTGACCTTTTTTTTTTGGAATAAAACAGCGACTTTGCAGTGTATTTTCGTATGGTATTTATTGTTGTATTCTAGTTTTCTTGGTCTCATTTTATAGAATGGAAGACATTTTCAGAAATTGAGATGTTTTTGACTGGTTTTCACAATGAAAGGTACCTTGAAATTGAGCCCAAAGTAGCAGAAATGTTCGATTTTTACCAAATTTCAAAAGTAAACAAATCGTGCCAAGCGTGCAATACACATCAACTGGTGATTCTAATATTCTTTCACAAGTGTGCCAATATTATTTATACCATTTTTTCCCACTAATGCTTAGTCTGCATAACAGTAAATCTTTTATTTTTTGGAGAATAAAAATTCCCAAAGTGGAAAGCAAAAGAATATAAAGAGGGGCCTTGAGACTGACTAATGACCAGAGGAAATGCCATTTTATTTGCCAGGAATGTCTTTTCTTTTTTATTCTGAACCCTATTCGGAAATTGGCATCTTTTGAAATTTGTGTGAAATTGGCAAATTGCTAAATTCTGACCACTGTACTGGATAGTTGAAATTGAAAAAATGGGTGGTTTCTTGCACCCATTCGATAGAAAAAATGGAGTTCAAGCGAAATATTCATTTTTTTTTTTGTCGACTAATACAGTGGAATTGGCTGAAAATGGGGCCAAAGTGGCAAAATCGCCGATGCGTAAACATCGCCGGGGACCGCTAACTTCGCGAGAACATAATTCCATAAGTTTTCCAAAAAATATCAAACTTTTGGTGTCATTATGATCGGGAAAAGATTCTATATCTTTTCACAAGAGAAAATTATTTTTTTTTTTTTTTAAACTTGGCCAAAACCCTGAGAACGAGTCTCGGAGAGGGCCTGTCAACCCTCAAAGGGTTAACCCTTTCAGGGTCGCCAGGCCCTCTCCGGGGACTTGTTCTCAGGGTCGCCCAAATTAAAAAAAAAAAAAATTCTTATGAAAAGATAATCTTTTCCTGATCATAATGACACCAAAAGTACGAAATTTGATGGAAAACTTAGGGAATTATGATCTCGCGAATTAGCGGTCTCGACGTTTTTTATGCATGGGCGATTTTGCCCACCTTGAGCTCTATTCTCGGCCAATTCCATGTACTAGTTGACAAAAATCATACTATTTTGCAAAGAACTCCATTTTTTTCTATCGAATGAGTAAAGAAACCACCCATTTACCAATTTCAACTATCCAATGAAGTGGTCAGAATATAGCAATTTTGCCAATTTCACACAAACTTCAAAAGATGTCAATTTCCGAATAGGGTCCAGAATAAACAAGAAAGACATTCCTGGCACTAAAATAACAAGTTCTCTGTTCGTTAGTCACATCCCCAGGCCCCTCTTATATTTCTTTGGCTTTCCACTTTGAATTTTTGTTCTTACAAAAAATAGATTTACTGTTATGCAGACTACTGCATTAGTGTAGAAATGGTATATATATCAGCGCACTTGTGAAAGAATATTAGACTCACCAGTTGACGTGTACTGGACGCATAGCATGATTTGTTTACTTTTGAACTTTGGTTCTGCTACTTGGAGCTCAATTTCAAGGTACTTTTCATTGTAAGACCAGTCGAAATCATCTCAAATTCTGTAATATGTCTTCAATTCTATAAAATGAGACCAGGAAAACTAGAATACAACCATAAATACCATATGAAAATGCAGTGCAAAGTCGCTGTTTTAATCCAAAAATATGGTCAAAAATTTTTTTTTTTCTCATTACGCACTGTGCTGCAGGATTTTTTTTATACTGCGCACACTGACCACATAGACCCATTCTTTTTACATGTAGGGCCCACCAGCTTTCTCTCACTAGATTGAGGGCGCTAGAATTTAGGGTACTAGTACGTCAAAAACCCTGGGGCGTAAGCCGTACTAGTGCGGCTGAAACCCTGAAAGGGTTAATGACCCCTGCAGGGAGAGAGAGACAGAGAGAGATACCAAGTTCAATTACTGCTACAAGAAAGGACATCAGGGGGGACCAGTGCTGGAAGAAAAAGGAACTTGAACAGACAGGAACCACCCGTTTAGAGACCTGTTCTCGGAACAAACCAGCAGGATCTCTGAATTTGGTGAATGCCTCAAACTTCACCCACTCAGCTACTCCTATCTCAGCCCAGCAGGTGGTATTGTGCCTTATGCAATACCACAGACGTACATCCCTGCAGCTGCCTCAGTGCCCTACCTCTCTCGAGGACAGGCACCTTACATGCCTTACACACCCATCACATCATGAGGAGCCAGTCAATCAGCATCCTGTTGGCCAACGTTAGAGGTTTCATTACTAATGTTGGAGAGCTCGCACTCAGTTTTGTGAACACTCGATGTCCCGATACGATAGCTGTTGTTGAAACATTTTTGGATGACAGGACTCCAGAAAATTTTGCAAAAATTGCTGACTACACCTCATGGATGAGAAGAGACAGGCAAGGGCAAGGAGGAGGTGTTGCTGTGTGCTCCTCTAAAAATGTACATACCCAGCATGTTGATGTTGCCAACCCTACTCATCTTGAAATGATGTTCTTCAAGCTATGCATAAACACTAGTACCTCTGTACTAGCATGCGCAATGTACAGACCTCAGTGGCAACATGCAGACCCAATCAACTTCCTAATGGAAAATGTGGACTCCCTTCTGCTACAACACAGCTGTCAACATGTCATAATTGTTGGTGACCTCAACCAACACCTTATACAGAGGGACTTTGATGAACTTCTTGCAGTATTTGACATGAGAAACTTCGTTGATTTCCTTACTCACATCTCTGGCTCCTCCCTTGACATAGTAGTGAGTGATCTAGCAGAAGGTATAGTCACTTGTCAACCCCTCGGCTACGTTGAATCGTCTGACCACAAGGCTGTTTTTATGACCCTTTCAGGGTCTAGAGGCCAAATTTCAAACTGTGCACTAGGGTCCAAGAATTTAACCCTTTGACTGTCGCGGCCGTATATATACGTTTTACGAGGTGCCGTGTTTGACGTATATATACTCATAAATTCTAGCGGCTTCAAATCAAGCAGGAGAAAGCTGGTAGGCCCACATGTGAGAGAATGGGTCTGTGTGGTCAGTGTGCACCATATAAAAAAAATCCTGGAGCACGCAGTGCATAATGAGAAAAAAAAAACTCCGACCGTTTTTTTTAATTAAAATGCCGACTTTGTGGTCTATTTTCGTATAGTATTTTATGGTTGTATTCTCGTTTCTTGATCTCATTTGATAGAATGGAAAACATATTACAGAAATAGAGGTGTTTTTGATTGATTTTACATAAAAAAGAACCTAGAAATGGAGCTCAAAGTAGGGGAAATGTTTGATTTTTGCCAATGTTCAAAAGTAAACAAATGATGCATTGTCCAATAAATGTCCAACTAGCCATTCTAATATGCAGTCATGAATGGTTGATGTTATTTATACAGTTATTACAGCATTGCAGTAGTCTGCATAATAGTAAGTCTAATATTTTTTGTTTGAATAAAAATTCAAAATAGAAAGCAAGAATAATATCAGAGGGGCCTGGAGACGTGACTGATGAACAAAGAAAACGTTTATTTTAGAGCCTGAATGTCTGCATTGTTCATTCTGGACCTATTTTGAAATTGTCATATTTTTTAGTTTTTGTGAAATTGGCCAAATTGCAAATTTCTGACCACATTATTAGGTAGTTGAAATCAGTAAATGGGCAGTTTCTTGTACCCAATCGATAGAAAAAATGAAGTTCTAAAGAAATAGCTATGAGTTTGGGCGACTGGAACAATGGAATTAGCCGAAAATAGGGCTCAAAGTGGGCGAAATCGCCGATTTGTAAACAGCGCCGAGGTCGCTAACTTCGCGAGAGCATAATTCCGTCAGTTTTCCATCAAATTTCATTTTTTTTGGTGTCATTACAATCGGGAAAAGATTCTCTATCATTTCATAAGAAAAAATAATATTTTTTTTTTAAATTTTGCGACACCAGGAGACACCTCAGGATTGGGGGTTGCGACAAAGGGTTAAAAAAAAAAAAATTTTTATTTTTTTTTATGAAATGGTAGAGAATCTTTTTCTGAAGGTAATAAAACAAAAAGTATGAAATTTGATGGAAAATTGATGAAATTATGCTCTCGCGAATTTTGATGTGTCAGCGATATTTACGAATCAGCGATTTTGCCTAGTTTGACTCCCATTTTAGGCCAATTGCCTTACTCCAGTCGACCAAATTCTTAGCTATTTCACTAGTATTACTTCTATCGATTGAGCACAAGAAATCGCCATGTCAACTGTTTCAACTACAAAATAAAGTGATCGGAAATTGGTAATTTGGCCAATTTAACACAAAGTTCAAAATATTCCAATTTCAAAATAGGGTCCAGAATAAACAATGTAGGTATTCCTGGCACTAAATAACATTTCCTCTGTTCATTAGTTATGTTTTGAGGCTTTACAAAGGAATTCTATTTAGATTTTTTATTCACATAATGAATTTTTATTCAAACCAAAAAATAGAAGATTTACTGTTAGGCAATATTGTAATAATTGTATAAATATCATCACCACATTTGTGAACGTATATTAGACTCACCAGCAGGTGTGTATTAGACGTGTGAGGTAGTTTGTTACTCTTGAACATGGGCAAAAATTAACATTTCCGCTACTTTGAGCTCAGTTTCAAGCCATTTCCAGTGCTAAAACCAATCAAAATCATCTCTATTTCTGTAATATGTCTTCCATTCTATCAAATGAGACCAAGAAATCGCAAATACAACTATAAAAAACATACAAAAAAAAAAAACACTGCAAAGTCGCTGTTTAATCGAAAAATCATTCTGTTTTTTTCTCTCATTGTACGCTGTGTGCTGCAGGATTTGTTTTATGTGGTGCACACATACCACATAGATGTATTCTCTCATATCTAAGCCCAAATTTACCACTCACAGCTTATCAAAGTGAGCTGAGCTCATGGTGTAGATCTACGGTTTGGACCCTGAACGTAAAGCCGTAGATCTATGGCACGGACCCTGAAGGGGTTAAGATCCCAACAGAACGAGGTGAGGAGTCCACACGCACAACCTGGCTATGGGAAAAAGGTAATTGGCCAGCCCTTTGCTCTGAGCTCGCCACCACCGATTGGAATGCTCTTCTCCAAGGGGATGTTGACAACCAAGTGAATGCCTTCACTGGACACATCCTTAATCTACAGCAAGAATGCATCCTCATTGGCAAT
Organism: Cherax quadricarinatus; assembly: GCF_026875155.1. NCBI lineage: Eukaryota > Metazoa > Arthropoda > Malacostraca > Decapoda > Parastacidae > Cherax > Cherax quadricarinatus. Next base: position 46,558,981 of record NC_069412.1, read on the forward strand.
ATGTGACAAAGCCTGCAGATCAGCCTTGGTTTGGCTTTTGTTGTAGAGAGGCTGCTAAGTACAAGGCATGGCGAAGGTATAAGAGACATCTTACCACCTATAACAGGAACTTGCACAGGCAAGCCTGTAGGCATGTTGATGACGTTCAAAAGTGGGCCATCGCTAAATGGGAGATGGACACAAAAAGAAAGCTAGCATCAGGTAGGGTAGGCTCCAAAACCTGATGGTCCCTGGTCAAAGACAGACAAGGTTATCTGCTTGATGAACTCATTCCACCTCTAAATCGACAGGATAGAACCACCTCTACTAGTAGTCAAGCGAAAGTGGACCTCTTTGCCGAACACTTTGCTACCAAAATGCAAGTTCCTGATCCAGCAAGGAACCCTCCTTGGCTAGCTGCAAGAACTGTGTCAAAACTGTCAGTAATGACAGTAAGGCAGGAAGAGGTGCATTTCCTTCTTAAATTGCTTGACCAAGAAAAGGCTGTGGGCCCAGACAAATTGAGCCCAAGATTGCTGAGATGATGTGCAGACCAACTAGCAGCACCTCGAACTCGCATCTTTCAGCACTGCCTAGTACAGTGTAAATGGCGTTCTCTGTGGAAAGAGGCAAATGTAGTCCCTGTTCAGAAAAAGAAGAGCAGAGCAGAAATCAGCAACTTCAGACCAGTGTCACTCCTGTCAATCACTGGCAAGCTCCTTAAGACAATAATCTCAAGATAAATGACAGAGTTTTTTGATTACCACTCACTACTTTGTGACTGTCAATATGGCTTCAGGAAAGGTTACTCTGCTGCTGATATGTTGTTAAACCTCTCCACTAAGTGGCACCAGTCACTGGATGAATCCAAAGTCATCTGTGTGGTAGTACTGGACATAGCTGGTGCTTTCGACAAGGTGTGGCACCAGGGCCTCTTAGCAAAACTGCAAGCTCTGGGAATTGCAGGCTCTACGCTATGTCTTCTCAGTGATTACCTTCGTGGTAGATGTCTAAGGGTAGTTCTCAGTGGAACAGAATCAGCAAGACATTCTATTGGGGCAAGTGTTCCATAAGGAAGTGTTCTGGGACCATTGTTATGAAATGTCTACTTCAGGGACCTTCATCTCATCCCAGAATACCATGCATATGCAGACGACTGTACACTGACATTCACTTATCCAAGAGAAGAAATGCCAGCTGCTCTAAGCTACATCAATCACCAGCTGAGAGCTATAATATACAGCTTGGGGTAATAGATGGCAAGTAGCATTTGCACCTGAGAAAACACAAATGATGATCACTAGGCACCATGATGGTAATGCCGGTGCAGTAGTAAGGATGAATGGGAGGGTGTTGGCACCTGGAGAAGAAGTTGATATCCTTGGGGTGAAATTTGACTCCAAACTGACCATGAAAAACCACGTTGTAAATCTTGCAAACAAGGCAGCCAGGAAGCTTACAGCAGCACTTAACCGTATCTCGCATCTGCTTGACAGCAGGGGTTGCAAGATTTTGTACAAGGCACAGGTACGCTCATACCCTGAGTGTGCTCCACTTTCTTGGTTTGCCTGCCCCCCCCCCCCTCTCATCTGCAACTGCTTGACAGAGTAGAGAACAGAACAAAATGTCTCATCTCTCGCCTGAACCAGTCCTGGATAGATCTGTCATTTCAATAGAGCCTTCAACACAGGAGGGATGTGGGTGGCCTTACTGTTATGTACAAGGCCAATATTGTCAAAGTACCACACTTGGATCCACTTCAAGGACAGTGTGAACCAAGCTTCTATACCACAAGATGGGCAGAAAGCATCTGAGATCATTTATCCCCAGGATGACTCAAGTATGGAACCCATTCGTACAGCATTATGATGTCAACACGACAGTCAGTTGATCAAATGAAAATGCTGGTCCACAGATGGCTCCAACTTCATCTTGTTCCCTACTTGTATTTTTCATAACAATAAAAATGCTTGCAAATGAGCTGGTGTAGGTAACAGCTCTTAGCTTGTCAATAAAGTTAGGAATCCTTAACCTGTAAATAGCTTGTCAGTAAAGCTAGGGATCCTTAACCTTGTCAGACCCTGTGTAAAAAAAATAAATAAATAAATAAATGTGTGTGTGTGTGTGTGTGTGTGTGTGTGTGTGTGTGTGTGTGTGTGTGTGTGTGTGTGTTGTGTGTTGTGTGTTGTGTGTTGTGTGTGAGGGAGAGAGAGAGAGAGAGAGAGAGAGAGAGTGAGTGAGTGAGTGAGTGAGTGAGTGAGTGAGTGAGTGAGTGAGTTACAAGTGGAGAGGGAAGCAGGAAGCCCTAAAATCTGGAATTCATTACCTGTGAATATAAAAGAAACACAGTCTGTTTATAAATTCAAGTCTCTTCTCAAAAATCACTTACCCACAACTAAATAAATACTGAATAATTGTATCTCATAAATTGTATCTTACAAATGTTTCTCATAATTGTATCTCATAAATGTTTAACCTATGACCCAATCAAACTTTATTTTTCATTACATTACCTAACTGAATACTCCATTCTACTGAATGCACAGCAACACAGTAAATGACTATAAGACCTGTCTTTGTAATACTCATTTGTGCTTAATTGTAATCTGTTTACAATAATGTTTTACCACTGAATATATCATTGCTTAGTTAATCTTAAGTTAACTTTAAGCCTGCCCATAATGCTTTTCATACAAGGGGCTTTGGCATGTTACACTTTATTACTGTATTCCTTTGTACTTCTCTGTATCATGTTCAAATAAATAAATAAATAAATAAATAAATAAATAAATAAATGAAGCCAAACTACAAGAGAGAAGACTACACAGGGACGAGGAATTTCCTGCACGAGGTTCAATGGGACAGAACTGCAGGGAGATCAGTAAATGAGATGGAGTATGTGACAACAATATGCATGGAAGCAGAGGAGAGGTTTGTACCCGTGTTTTACAGAAATAACGAGAAGGCCGGGACGAGCCCTTGGTTCATTCAAACATGTAGAGAGGTCAGAGCCAAGTGTACTAGAAAATGGACGAATTATAGAAGGCAAAGGACCCAGGAGAATAAGGAGAACAGTCGTAGAGCCAGAAATGAACATGCTCGGGTAAGGAGGGAGGCCCAATGACAATATGAAAATGACATAGCAGTGAAAGCCAAATCTGACCCAAAGCTGTTTTACAGCCACATCAGGAGGAAAACAGAAGTCAGGCACCAGATAATTAGGCTGAGGAAGGACAGAGGAGAGATCACAAGAAACGACTGAGAAGTATGCGAGGAGCTCAACATGAGATTCAAAGAAGTATTCAGAGGAGACAGAAGGGACTCCAGAAATATGGAGAGGTTGGGTACACCATCAAGTGTTGGACACAGTACATACAACCGAGGAGGAGGTGAAGAGGCTGCTAACCGAGCTAGATACCTCAAAGGCAATGGCGTCGGATAATATCTCTCCATGGGTCCTGAGAGAGGGAGCAGTGGCACTGTGTGTACCACTAAGAACAATCAACACACCTATTGAAACAGGATGACTACCTGAGGTATACCCCTTCAAGGAGGAGGGGGCTCCTTGGTGCGATGAAGAGGCTCTTGGTCTGAGGAATTAGACCATTTGGTCTCCTTCCTCACACCGAACCTAATTACCTCCCAATCCCCCCTTCCCTACCCCATCTGCCCCATCCTCCCTTTTCCTTCCTCCTCTCCCCATCCCTCCCTTATCCCATTCCTGTTTTCAGCTTTTGGGATTCTTCCCACAGGCACTCTAGTTCCTAGGTAGGGGGAAGGGTACTGTGGTCTATCCCATTCCGTTGAAGTCTGTGGTGGTGGTGTAGTTTGCCGTGGAATCTGGATTGCCTGGGGATGTCCCACTCCCTCTCTGGTCCCCCCGGAGGGGAGGGGGTGGCTTTTGGGGGTCTTTCGGGTAACAGGTTATCTCTGGAAGCTACCTTTTGAATTCTGGGGGAGGGAGGGGAGGGAATGGGTGCAGGGGGTATGTTTTGTGGTGGGTATCCAGCCACCCCTCTCATAAGAACATAAGAAAGAAGGAACAAATGCAACAGGCCTACTGACCCATGCGGAGCAGGGCCATGTCCCCCCCCCTCCCAGGATTAGCCCAATGACCCACCAAGTCTGGTCACTTCCACTTAAGGAAAGAGCACGGCATCAGACCTAGTAGCACAAGCTAGTCAGGTCCAACTCTCACCCACCCACACAATGTTTTAGCCTCTATTACTGTACTCGGGAGTTTATTCCACTCATCCACAACTCTATTACCAAACCAGTGCTTTCCTATATCCTTCCTGAATCTGAATTTTTCCAACTTGAAACCATTGCTGCAAGTCCTGTCTTGGCAGGAAATTTTCAGCACGCTACTTACATCCCCTTTATTCCTGTTCTCCATTTATACACCTCGATCATATCCCCCCTAATTCTATGGCTTTTGAGAGAGTGCAGATTCAGGGCCTTCAGTCTATTCTCAGAGGGAAAATTTCTGATACATGGGATCAACTTTGTCATCCTCCTCTGTACATTTTCCAGAGCATTTATATCCATTCTGTAATACGGTGACCAGAACTGAGCAGCATAATCTAAATGAGGCCTAACCAAGGATATACAGTATACCGTTGAAGAACAACCTGAGGACTTCTATTATTTATACTTCTGGATATGAAGCCAAGAATTCTGTTATCCCAGGTTCTCTATACATACGCTGCTATGTATGATAATCTATGTAACTGTATGTGTGTATAGTATCTAAATAAACTAACTTCTGGTCTGTTGACTGAATACAAGAAACTACCCACTCACCTATTTCAACTACCCAATAAAGTGGTCAGAAATCGGCAATTTGGTCAATTTCACAGATGCCAATTTCAAAATAAGGTCCAGAATAGACAATGCAGACATTCCTGGCACTGAAATAACATTTTCTCTGTTCATCAGTCATGGCTCCAGGTCTCTCTTGTATTACTCTTGCTTACCATTTGGAATTTTTATTCACACAAAAAAATTGAATATTTACTGTTATGCAGACTACTGCATTATTGTAATTGTATAAATAATGTCAACCCATTTTTGACTGCATATTGGAATTTGGACTGGCAGGCGGACAGGTATTGGACGGTGACGTCATTTGTTTACTCGAGCATCGCTAAAGAATAGAACTTTTCTGCTACTGTGAGCGCAATTTCAAGGTACTTTTCGTCATGTAAGCAATCAAAATCATATCTATTTCTGTAATATATCTTCCATTCTATCAAATGAGACCAAAAAAACGAGAATATAACCATAACCATACAAAAATATACAGCTAAGCGGCTGCTAATGGCTGAGAAGTGAACTCCGCTATTTATGGTCTGATTTCTTTCATTTTTGGTGTACATTAAGAAGTATCTTTCCATCATACATTGCCCAAGTTTCAATAAGATAACCCAACAAACAAATGAGAAAATAACAATAATAGTAATTTACTTCACATGTATGTACATGGGATACAGACATAGCTGACATCAGTGACATACATACTACTATATAGAAAGCCGCTTGTTATGCTGAGTATTTCAAGCAAATTAGGTCAGTGTCCCAGGATAACAACCACACCAGTTGACTAACACCCAGGTACCCATTTACTGATGGGTGAACGTAGACAACAGGTGTAAAGAAATGCTCAGTGTTTCTACCCTGGCTGGGAATCAAATATTTACCAAAATTCATATATGGCTAACCCAAGTCAGGTACTATAAATAAGCCATATTGTCTGACTTTTTTGGGTTATCCTAGGTTCTCTACACATATGCTGCTGTGTGAGGTAATCTATATAGAGAAAATAGCTTTTTTGTTTCAGGTTTATGGTGCAGTACGAGTGTATATCACAATTAGCCCTGTGCTACACTCAGTTTTCTCTAATATAAGCCCCAAGACAGGGATAGGAGAATGATACTTGTATCTCGTATCCTCTTCATACCTCCGTTGAACTGCTCAGTATTATGCCAAATATTATTCATTCTGGAATATTTAACATGTTTTATGTTATTTATATTGTTTATTATGTCATATTTGACCAATTATGATAGGCAATAAGCTGTAATGTTGATATTAGCGCAATAATAAAGCATATTCTCCTGCATCACAAGACTGAGCTCATGGCAACCGACAGTGGCTTCAAAGCCACCTTATCTTTAATGGGCAATGTACTGTGCAGGTGCTTTACACAACGAAAAGCATTTCTTTTATTCATTGGAACCATGGCTAGGGCTAAAAGTAAGCAGGTTATAACAATAAATGGAGGAAAAGAAATTAGAATGACTTATGCAGAAAGTAGCGCCACCAAACAGTACCAGCAGGTTGGTGTGGCAACCCTGGAAATTTGAAATTATGCTAGCTGAAATTAGTGCCGAATAACTGAAGGAACCAAATAACTGATTGCCATATTTGTGATGGCGGACCTGTACCAATAATATCTATATTACCTACACTTGCAAGTAATCTTAGCTCATCTGTACACAAATAACCCGCACATAAAAGAGAGAAGCTTACGACGACGTTTCGGTCCTCTTCAATACTTTGGAGAAACTGGTCGATCTCTTTCTGACAGACTTAGGGAGCACAAAAATAGTGTTAGGCTTGCCGACACTAACAATGCTCTTTTCTGTCACGTCAGAGATCATGGCCATCCTGTTGACTGGTCTTCTGCTAACACTGTCTTCCCTACTTCCAACTTGAACAGTCGCCATCTAGTTGAATCCTCTCTAATACACAACTTTCCTTGTATGAATCTTAGCCCTGGCTTCGTCTCTGTAGATGCCTTCGTCTCCCACTACATTGTAAAATGCTCCGAACTTCAGAACACCCGTGACTTAACCTGACTCCTCATTTTTTCTTTTTCTTTTTCTTCTTCTCCCTCTTCCCCTTTCCTCTTTCCTTTTTCTCCTCTGGGTTGTCTTTCTCTCTTCTGTCTCGTGTTTCTGTTTCTTCCTTCTTCATTTATTTCACCTCTTCCCCTTTCACGCACCTCTGTGCGCTTGCTCTCCCTCTATGGGCACCTAGCTCTCTTGCAGTGCTCCCCTTCCTTTGTATTTGACTGGCTCGTCCTCCTTTTTCCCCCACTTCTACCACTACCACAACTACTACCTCTTCTACTACTACTACTGATGAAATTAAGACACACGTGCGGCGTCTGGTTGTCTTTGTTATGGACGTTTCGCCAGCCACTGGATGGCGAAACGTCTACAATAGGGATGACCGGGTGTTGCGCATGTGTCTTAATTTCAACTTGTCGGTATTATATACCATTCTTCTTCTACTACTACTACTACTACTACTACTACTACTACTACTACTACTACTACTACTACTACTACTACTACTATACTACTACTACTACTACTACTACTACTACTACTACTACTACTACTACTACTACTACTACTACTACTACTACTACTACTACTCCTCCTCCTCCTCCTCCTCCTCCTCCTCCTCCTCCTCCTCCTCCTCCTCCTCCTCCTCCTCCTCTCCTCCTCCTCCTCCTCCTCCTCCTCCTCCTTCCTCCTCCTCCTCCTCCCTCCTCCTCTCCTCCTCCTCCTCCTCCTCCTCCTCCTCCTCCTCCTCCTCCTCCTCCTCCTCCTCCTCCTCCTTCCTCCTCCTCCTCCTCCTCTCCTCCTCCTCCTCCTCCTCCTCCTCCTCCTCCCTCCTCCTCCTCCTCCTCCTCCTCCTCCTCCTCCTCATCCTCCTCCTCTCCTCTCTTCCTCTTCCTCTTCCTCTTCCTCTTCCTCTTCCTCTTCCTCTCCTCTTCCTCTTCCTCTTCCTCCTCTTCCTCCTCTTCCTCCTCCTCCTCTTCCTCTTCCTCTTCCTCTTCCTCTTCCTCCTCTTCTTCTTCTTCTTACTCTTCCTCCCATATATAGCTGTCCTGCTCCACTTCTGGTTAGTGTGACTTTGTAAATGGTCCAAGTCGGACCGAAACGTCGTCGTAAGCTTCTCTCTTTTATTTGCGGGTTATTTGTGTATCGTTACAGTCACGGTATTGTACCTTTTTTTGTTATTAGCTCATCTATCTTATTTCTTAGACTCCTACTATTTGTATAGTAAACCTTAACCCTTTCAGGGTCCGTCCCGTAGATCTACGGTTCAGGGTCCGTCCCGTAGATCTACGTCATGAGCTCAGCTCACTCTGATAAACTGTGAGTGGTACATTTGGGCCTAGATATGAGAGAATACATCTATGTGGTATGTGTGCACCACATAAAACAGATCCTGCAGCACACTGTGTATAATGAGAGAAAAAAACTGAAATCATGATTTTTCGATTAAAACAGCAACTTTGCAGTGTTTTTTCGTATGTTTTTTATAGTTGTATTTGCGATTTCTTGGTCTCATTTGATAGAATGGAAGACATATTACAGAAATAGAGATGATTTTGATTGGTTTTAGCACTGGAAATGGCTTGAAAACTGAGCTCAAAGTAGCAGAAATGTTAAAATTTTGCCGATATTCAAGAGTAAAAAACCTCACACGTCTAATACACGCCAGCTGGTGGGTCTATATGCATTCACAATATGGTGATGATATTTATACAATTATTACAGTATTGCATAACAGTAAATCTTCTATTTTTGGTGTGAATAAAAATTCATTGTGTGAATAAAAAATCAAAATGGGAATTTATTTGTAAAGCCTCAAAACATAACTAATGAACAGAGGAAATGTTAGTTTAGTTCCAGGAATACCTACATTGTATTATTCTGGACCCTATTTTGAAATTGGAATATTTTGAACTTTGTGTTAAATTGGCCAAATTAACAATTTCCGATCACTTTAATTTTGTAGTTAAAACGATGACTTGGCGATTTTTGTGCTCAGATCGATAGAATAGAAGTAATACTAGTGAAATAGCTAAGAATTTGGTTGACTGGAATAATGTAATTGGCCTAAAATGGGAGTCAAAGTCGGCAAAATCGTCGATTCGTAAATATCGCTGACACATCAAAATTCGCGAGAGCATAATTTCGTCAATTTTCCATCAAATTTCGTACTTTTTGTTTTATTACTTTCACAAACAGATTCTCTACCATTTCATAAGAAAAAATAACAAATTTTATTTTTGAAAATTCTTGGACGCTGGGGCACCACTTCAGATTTGGGCCTGGGACCCTGAAGGGGTTAAGGGAGCTAGTCACTCGTTGCCCTCTACTATCTATCTCTGTTTGTTGATCAATTGATTTGCCATAACTAGCAACTTTATTTTGAATATTGTCTTTTAAACATATCCCTGAGGTATCCCGGTAATAATGACTGTTTTTAACCCTAATACTGCAGCCTGATTGTTTCCCACAAACACCCATACCTCTATAATCTATCAATTTAAATTCCTAGACAAGTCATCAATTACCCTCTCAATCGAATTGGCTAATGCAACCACTCCATCCCCAGAAAGATGAACCCCATCCCTTGCATACATATCACGTTTGCCATAGAATAGGTCCCAGTTATCAATGAATGGGATTGCAAGTTCCTTGCAGTATCTGTCTAGCCAGCAATTTATACCAGTTGCCCTAGACATCCATTAAAGGGGGAGTCGGGAATTTTTTCAGCGCGCTCGAGAAAAAATTCAGAAAAATTATGGAAATGAGTTATTCATACAGAAAAATAGCTTAACTCTTTGGCAACACAATGGTACAAGAATCAATGTTCTACAACGTTTCTACAAGAAATTATAGTCATTTATATCAGGTATGGTGGCGGCGATGTAGGTAGCGCGTCTGTTCTCAAACCATGTATTTTTTGGAATTTTTTCCTTGTTTTTTATCACTTTTTCTTTGCATTATTCTTTCTAATGTAATAATTGATTATTTGGCATCATATAAGAGTAGGTGGAGCTTATCAATAGACGTCTAGCCTATCGGGAAGCACCTAGGTACACTCGGCAGTGCTCCCTCTCCATACGGCGCCAGGTGAAATCACTTCATTATTACGCTTATATCAGCTTATGTATTAACTATACGGCTTATTTATCTATCAGAATTGATCTAATATGATATAATAATCACTATAAATAACAAACAAACATGTTATATACTCTAGACTGAATAAAATAGGCCATAATATAGCGAGAGTCCACCAGCAATATCTCGATATAAAAGTTACTCCTCGTCTCCATGTTGTATTGTTTGGTCTGTGAGTGAGAGAAAACGGTGTTTTGAAGAGGATAACTGCACTAGAACATCAGTTTACTAAGAAATGCACCGAAACAAACGCGATTTTCACAAAAAAAAAAAAAAAAAAAATTTTGACGGTAGGCCAGCCGGCGTTCTAGGCCTATATCTCGGAAGTAACTTATTCACTTATTTCACTTAAAAAACTTCATTATTAATAATTGTATTGAAATGATTTTCACAGACAATATAAAACAAAGTGTGTTTTAAATTTTAACAAAAGATTTTTTGGAATATCTCAAATATTTTTGATTTTGTGGGGGGTAAAAGGCAGATATTTTGGTGAATGCCAAAAATTCTGTCAAATGTATTTTTTTTTTACCATGATAATAAGATATATTAGATGAAATGGCACTGTAAAAACGTCGTGCTAGTTGTATTCTAACAGTTGGGAATGTCGGAAGTGCCACTCATAGTGCCAATTTGTCAGGCCATGCTGCCATATATCAAAATTATGTTAATATTTTTTTTCTATGTTGTTTGTTGGCCAATCATACTGAAACTTTGTCACATTAAACTATATATGCACCTCTTAAAGTACACCAAAAATAAAATAAATCGGTTGAAAAAAAAAAAAAAAAGTTCGCTTCCCTCCTTAATTGCCCACTCCCTTTCTAGGCAAGATACTACATATGACTGGGATCCCTCCCTTAAACCTGACTACTACTATGGCTGACCTGTACTTATCCAGCAGCTCCTGTCTCCTTCCCTTCCCAATGTCATTACCCCCAGCACTAAGACAGATAATGGGCTTGTTCCCATTACCTGACATAATATCCAACCTGCTATGTCACCAACACCAGCTTCTGGAAGGTACACCCTCTGTCTGACTTTTCTGTCTCTGTTACAAAAAGCACGATCCATATATCTTACCTGAGAATCTCCTACAATTAAAATGTTCTTACCTTGATTAGCAGGGGAATCAGTGGTACCTTCAACCTCACTAACCACTGAAGTGCACTCATCCTGGAGAACAGAGAATCGATTTCCTACCTTCACCATCTTCTCTGTTAACCCTCTTAAACTTCCTTTTCCGAACTGTGAAACCACATGCCACTTACGCTCTTCCACAATCACTCTGGTGACCCATTTTCTCTACTGCTTACTCAGCTAGATCCTTCTCACACTCATCCCAACTCAGCTAGGCGAAGCTTCAGCCTCAGAATTTTCCTCCCAAGAAGTAGAACCACCACCTTCAACAACCTGAACTGAGATTCAAAAACACTACAACGAGCCATGTGCTGTAACACCCACACTAACACCCAGAGAGATTAGGACAGGTATGACCGCAGTGGACCACTGACCTCTTGTCTACCGAGAGGCCATCGTAGAACGTGAGGTTGCTATGCTAATTACTGGTTTACTGGCATGAAAGGTAAGGTATGGTATGGTTTTCCTGCTGTATCGCACTACTTGTGGTGCTGGGGTCCTCTTTGTGGGTGCAGGAGGGGATTTATGACCCTTTCATTTCCTCTTTAACGGACTATCCTCCACGTTCTAATAAGCTATCCCTTCCTGTTCCCCGGAATCCCAAGTCCATGAAACAGCACCCCCCCGACCCTTTCTGCTACCAACACCTTGTTCTAATTCTAGACCCTACCTCATTATTTGACCACTTCATCGACATATCTCATGCCCCTAGTACCTCCTGCTGGTGCCGCTTCGTCACCTCTATAGGATACAGTGAGCCCCCGGATCAAGACGTCAATCGGAATAAGTAATAATCATAATAAGTAACATTTTACAACAAAATATTTGCTCGGTGAATGTCACGAACTAGTATAAGTCATTTGTGCGGGTCCAGAGCTGCCAGGTGCCATTGTTTACCAGCCAGTGAGGACGATCCCGACGCTTTCATATGATACATTTTGTAATTATTTTCCATTCTTTTAGTGCTTGTAACTGGCTAATAAGCCACCAGGGCCCAACAAAAGCTTCTAGTGCAGCCGAGAGAGAGAGAGGGGAGAAATGAGCCTTTTTCAGTGATTCTGCAATATGTACTATACTAAAGCACAGGAGTCAATAAGGCATAGCGTCCTGCCAGCAATAAAGAGTAGCATTAACAGTAGGCAAGTTAGTTAAGCGATTAAAATTGATAGAAAAAGGACAACACAAACCTAACTCCGCCAGTGCTTGTCAATTGCATAGGTGACTGACAACACCACTGTCTCAACTGCCTTTTGCCTGCCTTCACCACATTAATGTTACAGCTATGCCTCGATGTCCTAATACACCCAACAACCAACACTGCAACATTGTGAACATGTCCTTAATGCCAACATTTTATTCATTCTAGTGAATATATCATATTCATTTTATATTAATATTGTTTATTATTTCATATTAAATGAATTGTGCTAGACTAAAGGCGGCATAGCATGATGTTAGTGTCATATTGAAGGATGTGAAGGCTTACTCAGCCCTGTAACAACGTCAACAGATTACCAAGCTGGCTGCTCCTCAGGAAAAATTAGTGAATAGAAAAAGAAATAAAAACAGACAAACAAAAAACAACTTATTATATAGAAAATATAAAAATAAAACACTTAAATATAAATATTAATCCTGACAATAAGAAAATGAAAAAAATGAAAAATATAAATAAACAGAATTCAACGCATAATGTAGATAGGGGTGTCTGGTGTTGGTGAACACTGTTGTTGAAATCGAGCCGTTGCTGATGGATGTGGAGGTGGGTCGCAGTGTTGGTTACGACCCACTGGCTAGTTCTTCACAGTAGATAGAGCCTCGAGGAGTATCCCATGACATGAAAGCAGGTTCTTTTACCACTGTCAAATTATGTGGGGTTTACGTTCTGCAAATTTCATACAGGTGGACAGGTAATTCAATCCAAATGGGACGTCCTCCAGACGTTAGTCGTCTCCTGTTTCTTCTTCGTTTGATTGACAGGTGACCCTCACTGTCATCCAAGCTGATTACCCATCTGCTTAAATAATCACTCTCCATGGCAAGTACAATACTCAAAAACGTGGGTGATTATTACAACAGTCAACCCTAAAGCAAGACTGAAAGGACTAAGTTATTATTGTCAAAGTGAAGCTTTAACCCATAAATCCACTAGAATACCAAGGCAGGGGCATGTAACTTACAAGTAGTGTTGGGAGCTGTGAGCGAGTGATTTACAGTTTGACCAAGCCCCACACTCGCCTTTCGCGTGGGAGGGTGCATGAAGAGGGAGGGGAAGTGATAGCAGGGACTAGACCTGACCCTACCAAAACAAGCAGATCCCGGCAGGACAAACATCAACTTTCATGGAGGGAAAAAAGGCTTGAAAAACGGAGCTTGTAAATACCCTACCATCACTAGTAGCCGCAATGAAACTATCGTTACTATAATTGCCTACTCCTATCTATTGAAAAAAAACTTTTCCCCTCACACACCCCCATACCTAAGACTTTATATTCAAAGAGTAAAAGAAGAATAGGCCGAGGAAAAAGATCTAACTTGGAAGTCGCGTAAGCAAAACAAAACTTCTACTGACTGTCATGACTTAACCATTCAGAGAAATAATTGGATGAACATTGATATACACAATATGGAACTAAAATCCTGGAGTGCCAATGTCCAACCTCAAGAGGCAACTATTGTTCCCCTTAAAAGTTTCTAGTTATATTCAAAGGTTTGTGGTCTGTTTCTAAAAGAATTCTTTTTCATCAAATAAAAATTAAGTTGTAAGATACCCCACACAAGGGCTAAACATTCCTTTTCTATTGTGGAGTATCTTGTTTCTGCGGGAAGGAGTTTTCCGCTTAGGAGGCATACAGGTAAGGGAGTACCATCATGGTATTGTAGTAACACCGCCCTAAGCCAGTATGGAACCTCAGTTCTCAAACAAAATTTTTATTAATATCTGGAATCAGTAAGTATAGGTTACTTTCGAAAGATACTTTTTAATCTATTAAACTTTCCCGAGTTTTTTCTACGTCGGAAAGTTCAAGAGGTTCCTTCACAGACTTTTTAACCTTTGACTGTCGAAGGGCCCCCAATCCTTAATTTGCTTCCAGGTGTCGCAAAATATTCAAAAAAAATAAAAATTATTTTTCTTATGAATGATAGAGAATCTTTTTCCCGATTGTAAAGACACCAAAAAACGAAAATATGATGGAAAACTGAACGGAAAATTATTAACGCTCTCGCGAAGTTAGCAGACTTCGCGCAATTTAAAAATCGCAATTTCTCCACTTTGAGCCCTATTTTCCGGCTAATTCCGTTATTTCCTAGTCAACGCAAACTCATAACTATTCTGCATAACTCTATTTTTTCTATCGATTGAGCACAAAAACTGCCCATTTACCGATTTCAACTACCCAATAACATGGTCAGAAATTTGCAATTTGGCCCATTTCACGAAAAATTAAAAAATAACGACAATTTCAAAATAAGGTCCAAATGAACAATGCCAGACATATACCTGCTCTAAAATAAGATTTTTCTTGTTCATACAGTCATGCTCCCAGGTCCCTTGATTATACTTCTTGCTTTTTTATATTGAAATTTTTTCAAACAACAAATAGAAGATTTACTGTTATGCAGACTACTGCAATATCTGTAAAAATTGTAAAAATTTACATCAAGCCCATTCATGACTGCCTATTAGAATGGCTATTTGGACATTTATTGGACAATGACATCATTTGTTTACTTTTGAACATCGCAAAAATTCAAAAACATTTCCTGTGTACTTTTTTTTTTTTTTGTGCTTCCATTTCCAGGTTCATTTTATAGTAAAATTCATCAAAAATCACCTCCATTTCTAAAATATATACTTTTCCATTCCTATCAAATGAACCATGAAAACGAGAATACAACCACAAAATACTATACGAAACTAACCCACAAAGTCGTCAATTTTAATTAACAAAAACGTTCCCGGAGTTTTTTTTTTTTCTCATTATGCACTGCGTGCACCAGGATTTTTTTATGTGGTGCACACTGACTCACACATGCCCCATTCTCTCACATGTGGGCCTACTAGCTTTCACCTGCCTGATTTGAGCCGCTAGAATTTATGAGATGTATAAACGTCAAACACGGTACCTCAGCCAAACGTATAATATACGCCGCGACATCAAAGGGTTTAAGGAAGTCGATAAGATGCCTGTTAAGATCAGTAAGGGTTCGGGATAAACCGTGCATAAAAAATTTACAGAACCAAGAAATCCTTCGCCAGAGCTTCTTGGTTTTTTGGGGAATTTAAATTCTAATAAACTTTGATCCCCTACTGGGGAGAGTGCGCAGAGTGTTATTAAAAGTATCAGTTCCAAGATATCTAATCTTGTTATACCCAAGTAAGCATTTCTTCGGCTTGCAGTGAGGCCCATGTGGCTAACCACGCAAAAACTGATGTTAATGTTTGGATAAGTTTCACCCCAAACGTAGATATCATACGTAAATGTTTCAAAATAAACTGAAACATTTGGCATATTACCCAAGACCTTTCTCATCAGTCTCACGTATGTTATCACAAGGCATGTTACCAAACCGAAGGCATAGTTCTATACTGCCTCAGTCCTTGGTGTGTAGGAAAAGCGGCGTACTGCTTAGAAGAAGGATCTAACATTACTTGATGATATGCCTGCTCATATCAATCACTGAAAGAAGGAAAGCGCATAAAATTGTGTAGATCGCTATCTATTAAGGTCATAGTGCTCAGCATCCCACCGATTTATAGCATTAAGCCTCTGACGACAATATCAAGTCTATATGAATTACACGCCTTTCTAACCATGACTACTGGTGAGGCAATATGCCAGATACTGAAGGTTCAATGATCTTTTAGTTTTTAAAATTTGTCTACCTCTCGGTCAAAGCATCCCTAAGGTGAACCTGGAACTGGGTATAATTTTCCGTTTGATAGGATGTCCATCAATAAGTCAATCAAAAGGACTACCGTTGGAGTGTAACACCTGGAATATCATTAAAACGTCTGAAAAGTTACTCACACATTGAAGAAGTTCATGTCTCTTAGGACAATCCAAAGATTCATTAAATATTAATGTTGGATGGCGTCCGAGTGGTCAAGAGACCCCAAGTCATGTAGTTCTTCATCATGGTCTAATTTAGAGGTGTCAATACGCACACTTTAACATTCTTCAGTTTCCATATCAGTTCGGTGAAAAACTAGTCAAAGTATTAAGGGCAGGTTAACCGAATTTCCTTTCGTAAATATTTCTATAAGGATGTTGATATGATAACTTAGTTTCCACCTTGAACTTCTATGAAGGTAGCCAACTTTCCCACAAATTTTTAATACTTTATATGGACCTTTCCAAGCTACTAATATTTATTTGACTTTATAGGCAAAGTACAAGAACTCTTCATCCTCGCTGTACTTTAAAACCGCTCTGACTTTTTATAATCAAAATAGGTTTTGTACTGGTCCATTGACAAGCTAAGTTTTTCGAAACTATTCCAAGGTCTCCACATTTTTGGGATCTAAGGTCCAAGAGAAACTGGGTAAGAAGACTGAACCTCAGCAATTTACCCGTCACTCATTAGTCCATAAGTCATGAAGGATGGACATGACCTCTGGCCTGTCTAACCATAGAGAAGTTCAAAAGGTGAAACGCCAAAGAGTCACTGGCACTTCCCCTCATGGCAAACAAAGCACAGGGTAGGTAACGATGCCACTCCTTAGGTTTAAGGAGCAAAGTTTTCCTTAAAATGGACTTGAGAATCGAATGCGGCGCTCATCCTCCCCATTACACTGGATGAAGGGTGGGTGTGAGAGAGGCTTCACTCCCAGAAGTTGGTATAGATGTTGCATTAATTCAGATTGAATTTTGTCCCCCCGTCAGACAAAATTCTCTAGGAAAATGCCCACTCTAGAAGAAGAAGGACAAAAGTCTCAATCCACCTCTGTAGATGTTATGGTCTTTAAGGGTATGGCTTCCAAGGGAAAACCCTGAAGCATAACAACTACTTAAATATATATCTAATTCCCCCAGATGAAAGTGAGATAAAGGACTCAACGAGTCAATAGCTACTCTTTTACAAACGGTCCGTAACGATAGGACATTTTGACCTAGGTACTTGCCTGGTACCTCGTGAGGATGAAAGTTGGCAAACTTTACACGTCCTACTATATAATAGTGACATCTGAGGACATTTTAGGCCAAAAATAGGTTTCCCTAATTTTATTTAAAGTTTTACGTGCGAGAAATGTCTGGCCACGGGCAGGTCATGAAGTCATTTTAAAGACAGTCTCTCTGCATTGACTTGGAACAACTAAGATGGAATAGTCTATCTTCATCTGAATTTATTTGAATACTGGACTTGTACAAGATACCTTTTTATATATTCAAATTTATATGAAAAGTTTTTCTTTGGATAACATGATTTGTTTTAGCGCAATATGGTAATTCTGAAAGAGAAGGGCAATTACGTTGTAAACTTGACAAAGGAGACCTTCGATATGTCCAAAAGGCTTAGTCAGGGTAAAATCAAAGGATGGACAGTAGGAGAAGCTGGGCTTTGGTCTGAGCCATAGTCAAGACATTTAATGGTATCGGAGGTGATATCTTCACTTTCATCTAACAGTAACCGGAGATCCTACTTCCTCGCTTTCGAGATTAGCATCACGGTTTTTAATCCCACATGAATATCGCGAGACATTGTCTCATCTGAACTTTTCCGAGGGGCATCTCTGACTCCTATTCAGGAAGAGGATCTGAAACACTTAGATCCTTCTTTGAGTGATGAAAGTCAACCTCAGAAGGAAGAATGGCACCTTTTACATTACCTATAAGTACGGAGCAATAATTGATGGGAGCTAAGTAACGGCTTCAGACCAACCAGTGAACCATTTAGACCTAATTAACAACGGATGGTAGGAAAAGTGTCCCGTACGGCCCAAGTAGTCTGGAAAGTATAGCAGAGGAATGATTTCTTTAAGGTTAGGAAACAGCTTATCTAGAAATGACTATACATGTGCTCCATGTCTCGTAAAATTGTAGATACATTAAGTACCATTAAATGTACCTGAAACAGAAGGTTGCATGGTCATTACAGTCTTTAAAACAACTTCCAACTTTTTTGGAACCTTCTTTAGAAGGACAATCTGGACGTTTAATGTCCCTTAACACCACACAAAGCCAAACAGGGAAATAAAAGAAGTCATTTTACTTTCGCACAATGCTTTTGATTTTCTTTAAGGTCTGTATGAACCCTTGCCCTTAGGGTTTTCGATCCCTTAGGTCTTATAGGACTTGGTGAGCCTCAGCATTACAGGTCAGCAGCCTCATCACTTCCACAGCTTTAATAAGGTATACGTTCGTCTGATGGATGTTCGTAATCTGAATGAGTGGAAGATGACTGTCAGGAACTGGTCAGCAACCATAAGTTCACTAAAAGAATGATTGGGATAAACTGTGATCAATTCCTGAATTCTCTATCCAAAAGTCGAACAAACGAAAGAGTGTTACCTGTAACTGCTGAAAGAGTTCTTGCCAAGGCTGTAAGGAGGGCAACCGAAATCTTTACCTGTAAGGATTAGTGGTTTTTTGATATCCTTTAAGGATTGCCTTCTTTAGGTAGGTTATAATTACATATTATATCCTGCGACAAAGTTTGCATAGAATTCAAGAGCGGTAACCAGAAAAATAACATTCCTAACCTGGTAGGCCCGGTGTCAGCAGGCCATTCACAGAGGTAGCGGTATTTTCAAGACCTGATAATGTTGAAGTTATGTTCTTCCCCCTCTGTGAGGAGGTAAATTAGTGGTGTTGGAATATTGCTCTGACTGCCCTTTTGTTCCATTACTCCCTCTCCTCTAATTGTTGCTGTGTACGAGTTAACTTTTTATTCTCCAAAACAAGGCGAGATTTTCGAGCTTGTGCAGATCCTTTTCTCTCTCTAATAACTCATGTTCTCTAGCTTTTTCCTCACGTTCTCTAGCTTTTCATCAACTTCTCTATCCTTTGCGCTTTCCTCAAGTTCACTTAATTTAACCTGTTCTCTCACGTAACTTAGCTGTTCCTCAAACGTTCTCTAGCTCTTTTCCTCACGATCAAGTCTATCACGCTCTTTTTGTCCTTCTCGCATCTCTTTCAAACTGTCTTTCTTGGATTTTCTCTCTCAATTCCCTCTCTCATCCTTATTTCTCTTTTCTTTCCCTTTCTAGCTGTCTTTCTTCTCTCTCAATCTCTCTCATTCAATCTTTTCCTGGGATCTTAGCACTAATGAAAGATTCCTAAATTTTTCCCTGTTATTCCTAACTTACTTCCAGCGTTCATCCAAAACTGGTATATTCATCCATACTTGGCAGAGAATAACTTAAACTATCAGGGAAAATGAAACGTTAATTAAAGAAAATGGAGGTTCCAATTCCTTCTGCCGCTCAAACTGTAAATAAACCAAGCTCGAACCCTGCTTCAATTAAATAATATGTATTAACGAAAATGAAGGGTTCTATGCCGGCTCCGCGCAACAGTAAGTAAATGGGTCACTTGACCATCCAATCTTCTCACCAACAAATCAAGATGTCTATGACAGTCCCTTTATAAAAATAAAGAGCTCAATGAAACAAGTTGTCACTATTGAAAATCCTCGTCCCTAAGTCTAGTACTCCAAAGTGTTTCAAGCTCACACACAATTAAGGTGGCAGAACTAAATATATTTCATGCCCCCCCCCCTTGTTACCTTGACTTACAATAAATTGAGACTATAAAATCACCAAATCTTTCAAATACCTTACTTTAGTCCAACCATAGAGAATGATTACTCATGGGGGCAGGTGGTAACCGTCTGTTGGAAGCAGCGTTGAAGATCCATTGGTAGATTTGAGATGGAGTTTGAATCTTGATTCAGTAGAGTTGAGCCTGCAAGGTCGCCACTTGTGAAGGGCTACTCAGCCCTGGAACAACTTCAACAGTATACCAAGGCTGCTCCTCCAGGAAAATTAGTGAATAGAAAAAGAAATAATAACAGACAAACATAAACACTTTATTATATAGAAAATATAAAATGTAAAACACCTAAATATGAAATATTAATCCTACATTAAAGAAAATGAAAAATGAAAAATATAAATGATAACTGAATTCAACGCTAATGTAGGTGTCTGGTGTTGGTGACACTGTTGTTGAAATCGTAGCCGTTGCTGATGATGGGGGGGGGTCGCAGGTGTTGGTTACGACCCACTGACTAGTTCTTCACAGTAGATAGAGCCTCGAGTAGTATCCCGATGACAGGAAAGCAGGTTCTTTACCGCTGCAATGATGTGGGGTTACGTTCTGCAATTTCATACAGGTGCACAGGTAATTCAATCCAAAATGGGATGTCTCCAGGACGTTAGTCCGTCTCCTGTTCTTCTCGTTGATTGACAGGTGACCCCTCACTGTCATCCAAGCTGAAAAGATAGACAGGTTACCCACTGCTTAAATAATCACTCTCATGGCAAGTACAATACTCAAAAGACTCAAAACTGCTGCAAAGTTAGCTGTTGTTCTTCAGGTTGTTCTTCATCTACTGTTAAGTGGCTCCCTTGTATCTGTGTATTGAGCTCAGCCAATATTTCCCCTGGACTCCTGTCTTCATCATCATCTTCTAAGAGCTCATTCACATCATTTTCATTCATATCTTCAAAACCATCACTTGGTAATCTCCTTGCCAGCTGAACAGTTTCCTGAACATGACTCTCAAGCAGGGGAAACCCAGTCAAAGAATTAACTTTAACTTTACCTACACAGTTAACAAATCACTTTCTACTGTCTCAATAACTTTACCTACACAGTTAACAAATCACTTTCTACTGTCTCAAAATATCATTACTCACTGTGTAACTCCCCTAGCCTTAGGACCCCATAAATAAATACTCAAAGATCAATAAATTCTCATATCTAATCTAATGCAAATATTGAGTAACTTATATTTCATAAATGTATAACCCAGTTGTATAATTAGAGAAACCTTACCAAACTATGTTGTTATAGCATTACCTAATAAAATAATCCATTCTCTTGAATGCACTGTAACTCATCTATTGACCATATGAACTGTTACTGCACTACAGATCATTGATTTGATTTGATTAGTTCTGATTAATAAATTGTACAACTACATTAGTAAATTGATTATTTTGTTATATTATTCATTGTAATGTTACAAAATTGTAAAACTATAATTCTTCGAAATTGAAATGTTCAAATTTCATTGTTCAAACCCCTTCAGGGTCCAAGGTCCAAATCTGAAGTGGTGCCCAAGAATTTTCAAAAAAAAATTTGTTATTTTTTCTTATGAAATGGCAGAGAATCTTTTTGTGAAGGTAATAAAATGAAAAGTACGAAATTTGATGGAAAATTGACGAAATTATGCCCCTCTGCGAATTTTGATGTGTCAGCAATATTTACAAATCGGCGATTTTGCCGACTTCGACTCCCATTTTAGGCCAATTACATTATTCCAGTCAAATAAATTCTTAGCTATTTCACTAGTATTACTTCTATTCTATCGATTGAGCACAAGAAATCGCCAAGTCAACTGTTTCAACTACAAATTAAAGTGATCGGAAATTGTTAATTTGGCCAATTTAACACAAAGTTCAAAATATTCCAATTTCAAAATAGGGTCCAGAATAAACAATGTAGGTATTCCTGGCACTAAACTAACATTTCCTCTGTTCATTAGTTATGTTTTGAGGCTTTACAAATAAATTCCATTTTGATTTTTTTATTCACATAATGAATTTTTACAACCAAAAAATAGAAGATTTACTGTTATGCAATACTGTAATAATTGTATAAATATCATCACCATATTTGTGAATGCATATTAGACCCACCAGCTGGCGTGTATTAGACGTGTGAGGTCGTTTGTTTACTCTTGAATATCGGCAAAAATTTAACATTTCTGCTACTTTGAGCTCAGTTTCAAGCCATTTCCAGTGCTAAAACCAATCAAAATCATCTCTATTTCTGTAATATGTCTTCCATTCTATCAAATGAGACCAAGAAATCACAAATATAACTATAAAAAACATACGAAAAAACACAGCAAAGTCGCTGTTTTAATCGAAAAATCATGATTTCATTTTTTTTCTCTCATTATACACAGTGTGCTGCAGGATCTGTTTTATGTGGTGCACACATACCACATAGATGTATTTTCTCATATCTAGGCCCAAATGTACCACTCACAGTTTATCAGAGTGAGCTGAGCTCATGACGTAGATCTACGGTTTGGACCCTGAACGTAAAGCCGTAGATCTACGGGACGGACCCTGAAAGGGTTAAAATACTCGGTTGTACTTTATATTGTAAATTGTTTACCATAACTGTTCCATTAAACTTAAGGAAATTTTCAGCACGCTATTTACATCCCCTTTATTTATTCCTGTTTTCCATTTATACACCTCGATCATATCCCCCCTAATTTTACGCCTTTCGAGAGAGTGCAGATTCAGGGCCCTCAGTCTATCCTCATATGGAAGATTACGACACAGGGAATCATCTTTGCCGTCCTCCTCTGTACGTTTTCCAGAGCATTTATATCCATTTTGTAATACGGTGACCAGAACTGAGCAGCATAGTCTAAATGAGGCCTAACCAAGGATATATAGAGTTGAAGAACAACCTGAGGACTTCTATTATTTATACTTCTAGATATGAAGCCAAGAATTCTGTTAGCTTTATTGCGAACACTAATGCACTGTTGTCTTGGTTTTAGATTACTGCTAACCAGAACTCCTAAATCCTTTTCGCAGTCAGTAGTATTAAGATCTACATTATTTAGTTTATATGTGGCATGGTTATTTGACTGTCCAACATTTAGAACTTTGGATTTGTCAATATTAAACTGCATCTGCCAATTCTCTGACCATTGCATCAGTCTATTCAAATCAACCTGGAGTGCTCTAGTGTCCTCATAAGAATGAATTGAAAGGCCTATTTTGGTGTCATCAGCAAATTTGCTTATGTCGCTATTTATTCCCTCATCTATGTCGTTTATGTAAATTGTGAACAACTGGCCCAACACTGACCCCAGAGGAACACCGCTTGTGACGTGCCCCCACTCTGATTTCTCCCCATTTATTCAAACTTTCTGCTGCCTATTTGTCAGCCATGCCTCTACCCAGGAAAAAATTTCTCCTATTCCGTGTGCCCTAAGTTTCCTCAATAGCCTCTGATGTGGAACTCTATCGAAAGCCTTACTGAAGTCCATATACACAATATCATATTCATCACCATGATTTACCTCCTCAAACACCTTAGTGAAAAAAGTTAGTAAATTCGTGTTGAGATTCATTAATCAGTCTGTGCCTATCAAGATGGCTACGAATTGCTTTGGCAATTATTGATTCCATAAATTTTCCCACTATGGAGGTAAGGCTTATTGGTCTATAGTTCGAAGCCAAGGACCTGTCACCTGCCTTGTAAATAGGTATTACATTTGCCATTTTCCACTTATCAGGCACTATGCCAGTTTGTAGTGATATGTTAAAAGGATTAGCCAAAGGTATGCTAAGTTCCTCTTTACATTCCTTTAACACCCTTGGAAACAGTTCATCAGGGCCTGGGGATTTGTTAGGTTTTAGTTTCTCTATTTGTCTGAGGACCATGTCACTAGTTACTGCAATCGTTCATAGTTTATTATCCTGTTCTACATAATCTATTATTTCAGGAATATCGCTAGTATTTTCCTGGGTGAAAACTGAGAGGAAGTAGGTATTGAGAATTTCACACATATCCTTATCACTGTCAGTGATCTGACCAGAGTTACTCTTAAGTGGGCCAGTCTTGTCCCTAATCTTACTTCTGTATAACTGAAAGAACCCTTTTGGGTTAGTATTGGTAGATAAAAGACTGTTGGGTAGACTTCTGGATGTACATGTTTATAGAGGGGCCATAGATTTATTAGATCACTTTTTAGTTGTAGCTACAGTGAGAGTAAAAGGTAGATGGGATAAAAGAAGAATGGAAAAAGCAAGTAAGAGAGAAGTGAAGATTCATAAATTAAAGGAGGAGGCAGTTAGGGTAAGATATTAACCCGTAAACAATCCAAACGTATATATACGTTTTTACCGCTAGTGCCCCAAACGTATACATGTATATATGTTTTTTTTGTCATACATTCAGCATTGCCACAATAAGCCTGAGTCGCCTAGACATCAGAGACTGGGTGTGTGCACTCACTGTGTGCCATATTAAAATAATTGGGGATGCCTGGATACCATATGCTCTTTTTTCCTATTAAAAAAAAAAGATTTTTTTTTCTCAAAAAAGTTGGGGCACTACAGTAGAGAACATATATGTACAGTTGGACCGTTTACGGGTTAACCCTTTGACTGTCGCAAGCCTCTTTCTGAAATTGTCATTCTATGTCAAAAAAATTTTTGGAAAAAAAAAAAAATTCTTATGAAATGATAAGAGAATCTGTTCCTGATGGTGATGACACCAAAAGTACGGAATTTGATCGAAAACTTACAGAATTATGCTCCTGCGAAGTTAGCAGTCTCAGCGATAGATACGCATCGGTGATTTCACCGGCTTTGTGCCCTATTTTCAGACAATTCCATTGTTTCAGTTGATGAAACTCATAGCTATTTCTTTAGAACTCCAGTTTTTCTATCAGTTGAGTACAAGAAACCGCCCATTTACTGATTTCAACTACACAATAAAGTGGTCGGAAATTGGCAGTTTGGCCAATTTCACGCAGATTAAAAAAGATGTCAGTTTCAAAATACGGTCCAGAATAAACAGTGCAGACATTCTTGACACTAAAATAACATATCCTCAGTTCATTAGTCACGTCTCTAGGCCCCTCTTATAATATAAGACAAAATTATGCATTCCAAGGGTCATCTGTGGTCACTCAGAGCGGCACACCTCGTCTTCCTTTTGACCCTTGGTTGGCACTGAGATAGCCGTTGGTCGTAGCAGCTGTACCTACAGCCACCCAGAGGGTTACCAATTTCTGTTTTGAAGCATTTGGCACAAAAATATGAAAAAAAAATAAAAAAATGACAACATATTATTATTACTATTATATTTTATTATTATTATTATTAATTTAGGGAACTGGAGCACAGATCCAATTCCCTAGATCAAGAGCCCATTGCCACGTACATACTAATACTAATAATTTTTTTTTTTTCAACAAACCGGCCGTATCCCACCAAGGCAGGGTGGCCCAAAAAGAAAAACAAAAGTTTCTCTTTTTAAATTTAGTAATTTATACGGGAGAAGGGGTTACTTGCCCCTTGCTCCTGGTATTTTAGTCGCCTCTTACAACACACACGGCTTACAGAGGAAGAATTCTGTTCCACTTCCCTATGGAGATAGGAAATAAACAAGAACAAGAACTAGAAAGAAAATAGAAGAAAACGCAGAGGGGTGTGTGTATGTGTATATATGCTTGTACATGTATGTGTAGTGTGACCCAAGTGCAAGTAGAAGTAGCAAGACATACCTGAAGTTTTGCATGTTTATGAGACGGACAAAAGACACCAGCAATCCTACCATCATGTAAAACAATTACAGGTTTTCATTGTACACTCACTTGGCAGGACGGTAGTACCTCCATGTAATAGTAGTAGTAATAATAATAATAATAACAGTAAGGAGAAACTTCAAAAGGCTACCAGTAGTTGGCACCACCATCAGCAAAACATTGGTAACCACTACTACTACACTTTTCACCCGTCTAGTCTTAAGTATTCTATTAGTATTAGGTTAAGTCTGCCTGAAATGCCTCAGCACGATAGTGGCTTTCTTTACAATGATATGTAAACACACAAGAAATATTTTATTTATTTATTTATTTAAGGAACCTCCCTTGAGGGGGAAGTTCGTATCCTGAAATTTCTTTCGTATCCAGAAGCAAAAAATCGACCAAACGATGGTTCATTTTTTATTATTAACACTAGCCGATTCCCACCAAGGCAGGGTGGCCCGAAAAAGAAAAACTTTCACCATCATTCACTCCATCACTGTCTTGCCAGAAGGGTGCTTTACACTACAGTTTTTAAACTGCAACATTAACACCCCTCCTTCAGAGTGCAGGCACTGTACAGTGGACCCCTGGTTAACGATATTTTTTCATTCCAGAAGTATGTTCAGGTGCCAGTACTCACCGAATTTGTTCCCATAAGGAATATTGTGAAGTAGATTAGTCCATTTCAGACCCCCAAACATACACGTACAAACGCACTTACATAAATACACTTACATAATTGGTCGCATTAGGAGGTGATCGTTAAGCGGGGGTCCACTGTACTTCCCATCTCCAGGACTCAAGTCCGGCCTGCCGGTTTCCCTGAATCCCTCCATAAATGTTACTTTGCTCACACTCCAACAGCACGTCAAGTATTAAAAACCATTTGTCTCCATTCACTCCTATCAAACACGCTCATGCATGCCTGCTGGAAGTCCAAGCCCCTCGCACACAAAACCTCCTTTACCCCCTCCCTCCAACCTTTCCTAGGCCGACCCCTACCCCGCCTTCCTTCCACTACAGACTGATACACTCTTGAAGTCATTCTGTTTCGCTCCATTCTCTCTACATGTCCGAACCACCTCAACAACCCTTCCTCAGCCCTCTGGACAACAATTTTGGCAATCCCACACCTCCTCCTAACCTCCAAACTACGAATTCTCTGCATTATATTCACACCACATATTGCCCTCAGACATGACATCTCCACTGCCTCCAGCCTTCTCCTCGCTGCAACATTCATCACCCATGCTTCACACCCATACAGGAGCATTGGTAAAACTATACTCTCATACATTCCCCTCTTTGCTTCCAAGGACAAAGTTCTTTGTCTCCACAGACTTCTAAGTGCACTGCTCATTCTTTTCCCCTCATCAATTCTATGATTCACCTCATTTTTCATAGACCCATCTGCTGACACTTCCACTTCCAAATATCAGAATACATTCACCTTCTCCATACTCTCCCTCTCCAATCTGATATCCAATCTTTCATCACCTAATCTTTTTGTTATCCTCATAACCTTACTCTTTCCTGTATTCACTTTTAATTTTCTTCTTTTACATTTTTTTTTTTTAACAAGTCGGCCGTCTCCCACCGAGGCAGGGTGACCCAAAAAAGAAAGAAAATCCCCAAAAAGAAAATACTTTCATCATCATTCAACACTTTCACCACACTCACACATTATCACTGCTTTTGCAGAGGTGCTCAGAATACAACAGCTTAGAAGCATATACGTATAAAGATGCACAACATATCCCTCCAAACTGCCAATATCCCAAACCCCTCCTTTAAAGTGCAGGCATTGTACTTCCCATTTCCAGGACTCAAGTCCGACTATATGAACATAACCGGTTTCCCTGAATCCCTTCACTAAATATTACCATGCTCACACTCCAACAGATCGTCAGGTCCCAAGTATCATTCGCCTCCATTCACTCCTAACACGCTCATGCACGCTTGCTGGAAGTCCAAGCCCCTAGCCCACAAAACCTCCTTTACCCCCTCTTTCCAACCCTTTCGAGGACGACCCCTACCCCTCCTTTCCCCTATAGATTTATATGCTTTCCATGTCATTCTACTTTGATCCATTCTCTCTAAATGACCAAACCACCTCAACAACCCCTCTTCTGCCCTCTGACTAATGCTTTTATCAACTCCACACCTTCTCCTAATTTCCACACTCCGAATTTTCTGCATAATATTTACACCACACATTGCCCTTAGACAGGACATCTCCACTGCCTCCAACCGTCTCCTCGCTGCTGCATTTACCACCCAAGCTTCACATCCATATAAGAGTGTTGGTACTACTATACTTTCATACATTCCCTTCTTTGCCTCCATAGATAACGTTTTTTGACTTCACATATACCTCAACGCACCACTCACCTTTTTTCCCTCATCAATTCTATGATTAACCTCATCCTTCATAAAAACCATCCGCCGACACGTCAACTCCCAAGTATCTGAAAACATTCAGTTCTTCCATACTCCTCCTCCCAATTTGATATCCAATTTTTCTTTATCTAAATCATTTGATACCCTCATCACCTTACTCTTTCTATGTTCACTTTCAACTTTCTACCTTTACACACATTCTCAAACTCATCCACTAACCTTTGCAATTTTTCTTTAGAATCTCCCATAAGCACAGTATCATCAGCAAAAAGTAACTGTGTCAATTTCCCATTTTGAATTTGATTCCCCATAATTAATCCCACCCTCTCCCAAACACTCTAGCATTTACTTCTTTTACAACCCCATCTATAAATATATTAAACAACCACGGTGACATTACACATCCCTGTCTAAGACCTACTTTTACTGGGAAGTATTCTCCCTCTCTTCTACACACCCTAACCTGAGCCTCACTATCCTCATAAAAGCTCTTTACAGCATTTAGTAACTTACCACCTATTCCATATACTTGCAACATCTGCCACATTGCTCCTCTATCCACTCTATCATATGCCTTTTCTAAATCCATAAATGCAATAAAAACTTCCCTACCTTTATCTAAATACTGTTCACATATATGCTTCAATGTAAACACTTGATCTACACATCCCCTACCCACTCTGAAGCCTCCCTGCTCATCCGCAATCCTACATTCTGTCTTACCTCTAATTCTTTCAATTATAACCTTCCGTATACTTTTCCTGGTATACTCAGTAAACTTATTCCTCTATAATTTTTACAATCTCTTTTGTCCCCTTTCCCTTTATATAAAGGGACTATACATGCTCTCTGCCAATCCCTAGGTACCTTCCTCTCTTTCATACATTTATTAAACAAAAGTACCAACCACTCCAACACTATATCCCCCCTGCTTTTAACATTTCTGTCATGATCCCATCAGTTCCAGCTGCTTTTACCCCCTTTCATTCTACGTAATGCCTCACGTACCTCCACCACACTTACATTCTGCTCTTCTTCACTCCTAAAAGATGGTATACCTCCCTGGCCAGTGCATGAAATTACCGCCTCCCTTTCTTCCTCAACATTTAACCCTTTCAGGGTCCGTCCCGTAGATCTACGGCTTTACGTTCAGGTCCAAACCGTAGATCTACGCCATGAGCTCAGCTCACTCTGATAAACTGTGAGTGGTACATTTGGGCCTAGATATGAGAGAATACATCTATGTGGTATGTGTGCACCACATAAAACAGATCCTGCAGCACACTGTGTATAATGAGAGAAAAAAAATGAAATCATGTTTTTTCGTTTAAAAAACAGCAACTTTGCAGTTTTTTTTTTTCCGTATTTTTTTTTAAATAGTTGTATTTGCTTTTCCCTTGGGTTTCCTTTTGAAAGAATGGAAGACATTTTTACAGAAATAGAGATGATTTTAAATTGGTTTTAAAGCACGGGAAAGGGCTTGAAACGAGCTCAAAAAAAGCAAAAATTTTAAAATTTTTTGGGCCGATTTTCCCAAAAAAAACCCAAACGCCCCTTCAAAAACTTTCCTAATACACATCAGCGGGTGGGTCTAAAATCCCTTCCCAAAAATATGGTGTTTGATATTTAACAATTATTACAGTTTTTGCAAAAAAGAAAATCTTCTTTTTTTTTGGTGTGAATAAAAATTCATTAGTGAAAAAAAAAATAAAAATTTAAATTTTAAATTGTAAAGCCTCAAACAAAAACTAATGAACAGAGGAAATGTTATTTTTATGCCGGGAAGCCTACTTTTGTTCATTCTGGCCCCCTTTTTTAAAAATTGGAATTTTTTTGAACTTTGTTTTAAAATTTGGGCCCAAAATTTAAAACAATTTCCATCATTTTAAATTTTGTAGTTGAAACATTGTTTGGGCGTTTTCCCTTGTCCCAAAAATCGATGGGAAAAGAATAAACTAGTGAAATACTAAAATTTTTGGTTGACTGGAAAAATTTAAAATTGGCCTAAAAGGGGAGTAAAAGTGGGAAAAAATCGCCGTTTTGTAAATTTTGGGTAAACACATAAAAATTTCCCCGCGAGACAAAATTTTTCGTCAATTTTCCCCCAAAATTTTTCTTATTTTTTGTTTTTTTAATTTCACAAAAAGATTCTCTACATTTCATAAAAAAAAAATAAAAAATTTTTTTTTTAAAAATTTCCCTTGGGACACGGGTGCTGACTCCAGATTTGGGCCTTGGACCCTAAGGGGGTTTTTAATTTGTGCCCAAGAGTGATTATTATTACATAATGAAAATGTGGGGGCTCATAAAAAATTTAAAAAAAACCCCGGGTGGCCCGTCCCTTTTTTTTGAAAGACCCTTGCAGTATAGAAATTTTTTTGGTCATAATTTGAGACACCGTTTTAGCGGAACGCTGTAAGGCAAAACCCCGGGAAAGGGGGGCCCCTACTAAATAAAAAACCCAACTCCATTTACATTTTTCCCTAAATTTAAAACCATATTTAGAAATTATCAATCATTAACATATTTAACGATTGTAGAAATCACCCTTTTTAAAGGGTACAGTAAGTGTAATATAATAACAAAAACCTTTCAGGGTTAATAACAGAATATTTTAAATTTCTCTGAATATTCTTTTAAAATGTATTGTATATACCAAGTTTTTTAAATAAAAAATTAAGCATTAAATAATACCCAAAATAATCGCCATTTGGACTTTACTTTCTCAACAAAAATGATGGGAGGTCCCAAATTACACAAGGCCCAGTTTTTCATACTACACAAGGTGCTACTTCATTTTTTTGCTTTGCTAGACTGCCTTAAAGAGATGGGGATGATGCTTTAGCGCATAAATACATATTTTGTATTTCCAGAAAAATTTTTTAATGTAATAAATTTTGGGAAAAAAATTTTCTTCAATTTTTTTTTGAAAGCATTGAGAAAGGTGCCTAAAAAAACATCACCAGTACTTGTTACCAAAGGAACAAAACAATTTTGGGGATTTTCCACAGGGCCCCTTGCCATTCATAACTTGTCCCCCGGGCAGTGGACCCAAACTCTGGTGGAGGAATGTAATACCCTTTCATAAGCTCGGGTATTTTTTGCAAAACTGGTAAATTTTAAATTTTTTGTGGGGCATTTTGAAAACAAAAAAAAGTGCTTTTTTAAAAGGAAACTTTAATTTTTTTTCTTTTTTTGGGCTCCCTTCATAAAAAAAAGAATTCTTTTTTTTATCTTATTTACTTTTTTTATAATAAAAAGGTTTTTAATTTTTCAAATCCCTATACAACCTTTTCCCCCACTTAGTGACGTTTACCGACCCTCGGGCTTAAAAGGGGGGCTCTCTGACCAGTTTTTTATCCCTAAATTATTTTATATTAGAGCTGATTTTTTTCAATTCTTTTTTTATTACAAAAACCAGAACACTGCTGTAAAAACCCATTTAACAATTTTCCCAAAAATGTTAAAAGGGTTTGAAAAGGGTGACTTTAAAAACAATACAAAGAGGGTTTTGAACAAATCCCCTACCATTAAAAAGTTTTCCTCTTTTTGCGATAAATTTTTTTACCGGGGGGGTTATAGGCCCCCTATCTCTGTCGTAAGTGAGGAGGGCTGTTTAATTTTTAATGCTGTGGGGCTTGTATAATGTGCAACAGATGGGGTTCCAAAATAGGCTAGGCAAGCCCTTTGGGGCTTCCGAACCTGCATCCCTAACAACATTAACCTGTTAGCTTCCAAATGTAAAACAAACTTTTCCCTCGCTCAGCACTTAAAATATTTTAAAAAAGAGAAAAAATTTTTTTTTTTTTTTTTTTTTTTTTTTTTTTTTTTTTTTTTTTTAAATTAAAGGGGGAAATTTTCTTTGTAATAACCCCCAAAATTTTTTTTTTTTTTTTGGGGCCCAAATTTAACTTACAAGATAAAAGATTGCGAAGTTGGCACGGGATGCTCCCCTGATGGAAAATTGGAGTCCGGGCTGCTTGCAGAAGTGTTGCCAATGTACCTTGTTTCTCTTTTTTATATTTAAATAATTTTTATATTCCTGAAAATTTACAAATTATAGTGGGCTCTTGTGATATAAAAGCCAATCTTTGTTTTTACACAAAATATTAGGTATGAAATTGTACTCAAATTGCACAAACACGCTGACGGGTAAACATTAAAACTGCCGGGTCATTTACTATTGTAAAAGGAAAAAATATAAAAAGTTTTAAAAGGCCCCAGCAATGAAATTAAAAACCCTGGAGGGTTTGTAGGTAAAATGGTTCAGAGAACCGACTGTTGATAAATTAGACCAATTGCAACTTTTGGGGGTATTTTTAATTGAGGAAACTTTTTTCCCACCCCAGGGGCTTCATCAGTCCATACAAAGGAAAATTTTGACTGATGAAGCCACTGTGTGGCAAAACGTTTCCTCAAAAAAGATACCAAGAGTTGCACAGTGTCTAATTTATCAACCCCTTGGAGGGTACATAAAACAAACCAAAGGGCAGGGTTTTTAAGAGGATCACTAAACTGCGGGACGGGGTTAAGCAGGGGGAGTGACAAAAGATCATGCACTCTGCATGGAACCCTGGCTTTATTTTTTTTCACTTTTAAACATGTCTGCCCCTATCTGTAAAAGCTTTTGTATTTATCGTTTTTCTGTCTGCCTCTGTGGGGTTTTGGGGTTTGTTGTGTGTGTGTGCATGTGTGGGGGCATGTGGGGGTTTTGTGGGGGTGTGTGGTGTGTGGTTGTGTGTTGCCCCCCTTTAGTTGGGGTTTGCGGGGTCGAGTCCGACCCTCCTGGCCCCCCTTTTCCCACTGATCGCCAAGGTCACCTCCCCGGGGCCGGGGAGCTTTTTTCATCCCTTTTCTTAAAGCTATGTATGGTCCTGCCTCCACTACATGGGTTCCCAAAAACTATTCCACTTACTGACTACTTTTGGGGGGCCCCGGGGAAGAAATATTTCCTAACATCCCTGTGTTTAACTTTTGCCCCTTCAGCTTCCAACTGTGGCCCCTTGTTACGGGTGCCAATCTTTTGGAAACACCCTGTTTTTTGTCCACCTTGTCAATTCCCTCATATTTTGTAAAGTCTTATCATGTCCCCCCTATCCTCCTGTCCCCCATGTCGTCATTGAAATTTTTTTAACCTCTCCTCCCTTTGGACATACCTCTTAGCTCTGGGGCTAGTCCCTTTTGGGAAACCTTTTTCACTTTCCTTATTTCTTTTACGTTCTTGGCTAGGTGTGGGGTTTCCCAACCGGGGCCCCATACTCCAATAGGGGGCCCAACGTACACGGTTTAAAAGGGGCCGAATGATTCCTTAAATTTAAAATTTCGGAATGCCCTTTTTTAGGGTTTTCTAGGGGCCCCCTTGTTTCACCCGTTTTTTTGGTTGATGTGCGCTTCAGGAGAAAATTTCCTGGTGTTATACTCAAAACCCCAAATCTTTTTCCTTGAGTGAGGTTTGAGTCTCTGACCCCCTAGACTGTAATCCGTCGGGGGCCTTTTTTTGCCCTTTTCCCCAATCTTTTATGAATTTTCACTTGGTGGGGATTGAACTCCGGGGGCCAAATTTTCTGACCCGGTCTGGGAGCCTGTCCCGATCCCTTTGTATTTTTGGGTGGTCTTCCCAAAGAGTTTAATTCCCTCATCAACTTCCCCGTCCCTCTGCAAACAGGGCCCCCTCAGAGTTCCCATTCCCCTTTCCCTCATGTCTTTTTTCAAATACCAGAAACAGCCTGGCCTGGGGACTGACCCCCGCAGACCCCGCTGGGCCCCCGTCCCACTCTGAAAACCCCGCCCCGACCTTATCCGCTGCTGTCTTCCTGACAAGTATTCCCGATCCATTGTAGGGGCCTTCCCTGTTATCCCGCTTGGTCCCCATTTTTGCACCAATCTCTTGTGTGGAAATGTGTCAAAAAGCCTTCTTTTCAGTCCCCAAAAAAATTCAAAACCACCCAAAACCCCCCCCTCCCTTTTCTTACTGCGTTTACCAAATTTTTGTGTGTGGTGTGGGGTTTGGTGTTATTGTTGTGTGTGTTTGTGTGTGTGTTTTGGGTGTGGGGTGTGGGGTGTGTTTGGGGTGTGTGTGTGTGGGTTTTCTGTTTTTTGTCTGCCCGTTTTGGGTCTGTCTTTTTTCGCCTTGTCTATCTT
Source organism: Cherax quadricarinatus (assembly GCF_026875155.1). Taxonomy (NCBI): domain Eukaryota; kingdom Metazoa; phylum Arthropoda; class Malacostraca; order Decapoda; family Parastacidae; genus Cherax; species Cherax quadricarinatus. The sequence continues at coordinate 46,593,156 of NC_069412.1, forward strand.
TCTATCTGCCTGGTGTTCTTTTCTGCCGAGCATGTCTGTCCCTTTTTCTGCTTCTCTATCTTGTCTCCCAATTTCTCCGAACCCAAAAGAAAAAAAATTACATGGGTCACTTTTTATTCCCAAACATGAAAATGCGTATTACTTTCCATTTTCCATTTATGGGTTTAAATTTTGCAATTAAAAACCACAAGGGACAGTTAAGCACAGAATAGATAGAGAAAGACAGACAGAATAGAAAAACAAACCAATCACCACCAGCCGAAACCCCAAACCCCCTGCGGGAAAATGTATTCCCCTGTTCCAAATTGTTTTTTTTTTTACATAGGTGACACAAACCCGTGGTACCAAAATTTAAAGTGTTGCAAAAAATGTTGCACAAGGGATTATTATCGAGGTTTTTGAAATTTTTTGTACCACTTTTGGCCACAACCAAACCCCAAAAAACAACTAAACTCGGGGTCAACAAACCCCTTTTCCCCCTTTAAAAAGGGGGTGTTAGTACCCCATGACAAACCCGTGAATCCTTGGTTTTTGCCTTTTTTGGGGGGGGTTTGCTCTAGCTGGCTCTCAGTTTTTCAGGGGCTCCCACAAGGTACTAAGTGGGGTTTCCCCGATTTTTTTAAAACTGTGCACACTGATTGTTTTAAAAACCCATTCTATGCTGACCAAGCTCTCAGGGAATTGTGCAAAAATTTGGGGGCCCGGAAAAAAAAAAAACATAGATCTACGTTTTTGGGCAGTTAACGAGTTAATAAGGGTTTAAAAGGATGAACAAGGAAGATAGGGTAATTTAAGAAAAAATTGCTGAGAGGGCTTCCGGGAAAGGGGCTGTTTTAAACCCTTTTGGCTTAGCGCTTTTTTTTTGAATTTTAAAAAATAATAATAATTCAGAAAGGGGAGAGAAATTTTAGGGTATAACCTTAGCACACTCTCTCTCCCCTCTACAATTGGGAACCCGCAATTGAAAAACTAACAACAAATTCAAGTTAGGACCTCTCTGTAAAAAGTCATCTTGTGTATTTCTAGAGGGGAGGATTGAAGTCTAAATTTATAAAAACCTTTAGCTGCATTAAAACCCCTTTGACCGTCCAAACGTAGATCTACATTCCCCCCCGTGTAGGGGCTCTGAAACGTAGATCTACATATTTTTTTTTACATAAAAAAGCATGTAAAATCGAACGTAGATCTACGTTCAGGGGGCTATGCGAGCGAACGTAAATCTATGTTTGGACAGTTTTTAAAGGGGTTTAAAAAGGGGTTCCTGTCCTTGCCTATGGGAGTATAAAACCCCGGTAAATCGAACCCAAACTCCCAACTCAAAAAATTCGATATTTGAATCCCCTTTTGGGAAAAAAAAAATTAATTGGTAAACGACCTTTTTCTTGGCCCTCAACTAAAAAACTGTCTTAGTTCCCCCCCAGCTGTCCCCTCGGTCAAAACACCACTGAACTTCCCCCTGTAAATATTTTGTTTTCCTTTACAATTTTTTTTTTGGGTTTTTTTTTTTAAAGAAAAAATAAGTCACACACACACAAAACACTGCCTGAAGTTTTCCTTGCCTTGCCCATTTCCCGCACCTTTAAACCCAGGCCCCCTTCCTGCACAGGGGGAGTAGCAATAATTTTTGAAAAGGGTAAATTTATGGGAGGAAAAAGGGGAAAAATATAATAAATTTAAGATTAGTGGGGAACCCCAAAAAAAGGTTTGAATTGAAAATTGGTTTTAAAATTTGTGTTTATTTCACCTTGGGGGAAAAATTAAAAGGGGGTTTTGGGAAAAATGGTATTGATGGGGATTTTTTGCCCCAAAATAAAGTCCCTTGGGGATGGGAACCAAGAGCGTTGGGGAAAAATTTTTGGGGGAGTATAAAGTAAATTGAGGGTAAAGCGAAAAAAGAGGTTTTGGGAAAAAAAGGAAAAAGCTTTTTATTAAAAAAGAGGAAAAATAAATTTTACAATTAAAAAAAAAAAGCAAAGAATGAAAGTTTTTTAGATTAAATTTTTTGGTTTGGAAAAAAAGATTGATGGGGAGGCTTTTAGGGTGTACATGAAAAAAAGAGGAGCAAAGGGAATTTAAATTGGGTCATTTTAGTTTTAGCTACAGTTTGAGTAAGAGGTTTGAACGGGACCCAAAAAAAAAATGGCAACAACAAATAAGAAAAAGGGGAAATTATATAACTAAGGTAGGAAAAATTAGGGGGAGATTAAGCCAAATATTTGGGAGAAAGGGGGAGCTAATGCCCAAATAAAAGTAGTAAGAGGTTTTTAAGAGGGTTGGGATAGTTTTAAAAATGCAGTATTAGAAAGGGGGGTCAGAAGTTTGTGGCTAAAGGAAAGGGGGGGTGAGGAGGAAAGAAAGGGGTGTTTGGGGGGCAAAGATGTAGTAGGGTGTGATAAAAGAGAAAAGGGTTTTTTTAGAGAGGGTTTTTTCAAAGCCGAAGTGGGGTAAAAAGAAACAGAGTACAGGGGGACCCCTGGGGTTTTTTGGGGACTAAACCCCGAAACGGGTGAATTCTGAATTAATTTTTCCCCCTAAGAAAAAAATGGAAACCAATTAACCCTTTTTGGGTCCCCAGGCTCTCTCCCAGACTTTTTTCTCAGGGTCGCCCCCAAATTTTAAAAAAAAAAAATTTTTTTTTTTTCTTTTGAAAATGCAAAAGAATCTTTTCCCGAAAAAAAATGACACCAAAATTGAAAAAAAGATTTGGGAAAAATTAGGGGAAAAAAAAATCCAAGAAGTTAGTGGGCCTCAAAGAAAGTTTACGCATTAGCGAATTTTTCCCAAATTTTAGCCCCATTTTTTGGCCAATTCCTGACTTAAATTGACCCGAAAATCATAACCAAATTTTGAAAGAAAAACCTTTTTTCTAACGAATGAGTACAAGAAACCACCCATCTTTCCGAATTTTAACTATCCAATAAAGTGGGGGAAATTTAAACAAATTTTCCAATTTTCCCCACAAATTTTAAAAGAACCCCGTTTTTCCAAAAAGGGGCCAGAATAAACAAGAAAGACAAACCTTGGGGCCCAAAATTTTAAAATTTCCTCTGTTCATTTGTCACATCCCCCCCCGCCCCCTTTCATTC
>NC_069412.1:46596741-46672899 GCF_026875155.1 Cherax quadricarinatus
AAAAGGCACTCCGGGACATAAGCCTATGAAAGACAGGCTTACTTTGTTGATGTGTTCCAATGCTACTGGTGATTGCAAAGTGAAGCCTTTATTAGTGTATCACTCTGAAACTCCCAGACAGTTCAGGCAAAAGAATGTTCTCAAGGAGAATTTGTGTGTGCTGTGGAGGGCAAACAGTAAGGCATGGGTCACTAGGGACTTTTTCTATGACTGGTTACACCATGCATTTGCCCCCAATGTGAAAGATTACCTAACTGAAAAGAAATTAGAACTTAAGTGCCTCCTGGTGTTAGACAATGCCCCTGGTCATCCTACAGACGTGGCAGAGCGACTTTATGGGGACATGAAATTCATTAAGGTGAAGTTTTTGCCTCCTAATACCACTCCTCTCCTGCAGCCCATGGACCAGCAGGTTATTGCAAACTTCAAAAAAACTGTACACAAAAGCTCTGTTTGAAAGGTGCTTTGTAGTGACCTCAGAAACTCAACTGACTCTAAGAGAGTTTTGGAGAGATCACTTTAATATCCTCAATTGTGTAAACCTTATTAGGTAAGGCTTGGGAGGGAGTGACTAAGAAGACCTTGAACTCTGCTTGGAAGAAACTGTGGCCAGAATGTGTAGACAAAAGGGATTTTGAAGGGTTTGAGGCTAACCCTGAGAGGATTATGCCAGTTGAGGAATCCATTGTGGCATTGGAAAGTCCTTAGGGTTGGAGGTTAGTGGGGATGATGTGGAAGAGTTGGTGGAGGAGGACAATGAAGAACTAACCACTGATGAGCTGATAGATCACTTCAACAGCAAGAGGCCAGACCTGAGGAAACTGGTTCAGAGGAGGGGAGAGAGAAATTGAAGAAGTTGCCTACTACAAAGATTAAGGAAATCTGTGCAAAGTGGCTTGAAGTGCAAACCTTCATGGATGAAAATCACCCTCACACAGCTATTGCAAGCCATGTTGGTAACCTGTACACTGACAATGTTGTGAAACACTTTAGGGAAGTCATAAAGGAACGAGAGGTACAGGCCACTATGGACAGATATGTTGTGCGAAAGAAGTCCAGTGACTCTGAAGCTGGTCCTAGTGGCATTAAAAGAAGAAGGGAAGTAACCCAGAAAAGGACTCGACACCTCAAGTCTTAATGGAAGGGGATTCCCCTTCTAAACACTAACACACACTCTCCCCTCCTCCCATCCCATCAATCATCACCAGATCTTCAATAAAAGTAAGTGTCATGTAATTGTGCATGCCTTTTTCAGTTTGTGTGTATTAAAATTAACATTTCATGTGGTAAAAATTTTTTTTTTTCATACTTTGGGTGTCTTGCACGGATTAATTTGATTTCCATTATTTCTTTTGGGGAAAATTCATTCGCATACCGAACATTTCGCATAACAACCAGCCCTCTTGCACGGATTAAGGTCGCTATGCGGGGGTCCACTGTACGTCAAACACGGTACCTCGTAAGGCGTATATATACGGCCGCGATAGCCAAAGGGTTAAAGGCAAGTGTCAATTATTCTATTATGTTTATTCTTTTGTTATTATTGTAATTATTCTATTGCATTAAACTTAATATTTCATGTGGTAAAAGTATTTTTTCTTCATACTTTTGGGTGTCTTGCACAGATTAATTTGATTTCCATTATTTCTTATGGGGAAAATTGATTAGCTTTCCGATAATTTTGCTTTACGATGAGCTCTCAGGAACGGATTAATAACGTGAACTGGGGGTCCACTGTACTTCCTAACATCCCTTTGACTCTTAGGAATCTTCAACTTCCAATTGTGACCCCCATGTTTCTGTGTCCCATCTCTGGAACATCCTGTCTTTGTCCACCTTGTCACTTCCTCACAGTATTTTATATGTTATGTCTCTGACCCTCCTATCCTCCAGTATCGTCAGGCCGATTTCTCTTGACCTCTCTTCGTAGGACAATCCCCTTAGCTCTGGGACTAGTCTCGTTGCAAACCTTTGCATTTTCTTTAATTTCTTGTCGTGCTTGGCCAGGTGTGGATTCCAAACTGGAATCCACACCAATATGGGCATCATGTACAGTAGGGTAGGGCCCCACTCTACGGCTTTCTGCTAATATGGCGATTTCAAATTATGACCAAAACTTTCTATGCAGTGAGCGGTCTTTCAAATATGGCGAATGCCACCCGGTTTGTTAACATTCTTCATGAGCACATCTCTGTTGTGATATTAATCACTCTTGGGCACATTAACCCTTTCAGAGTTTCCGACATACTAGTACGGCTTACGCACCAGGGTTATTGACGTACTGGTACGCCTAAATTCTAGCGCCTTCAGATCTAGCAAGGAAAGCTGGTAGGCCTGCATATGAAAGAATGGATCTATGTGGTCAGTGTGCACAGTACAAAAAAAAATCCTGCAGCACACAGTGCTTAATGAGAAAAAAACTTTGACCGTGTTTTTTGTTTAAAACAGTGACTTTACACTATATTTTTGTAAGGTATTCATGGTTGTATTCTAGTTTTCCTGGTCTCGCTTTTAGAATGGAACACACATTACAGAAATTGAGATGATTTTGATTGGTTTCACAATGAAAAGTACCTTGAAATTGAGCTCAAAGTTGCAGAAATATTCGATTTTTGCCAAAGTTCAAAAGTAAACAAATCATGCCACACGTCCAATACACGTCAACTGGTGAGTCTAATATTCTTTTACAAGTGCACTGATATTATTTATACCATTTCTACACTAATGCAGTAGTCTGCATAACAGTAAATCTTATATTTTTTGTAAGAATAAAAATTCAAAGTGGAAAGCAAAAGAAATGTAAGAGGGGCGTGGGGACGTGACTAATGAACAGAGGAAATGTTATTTTAGTGCCACGAATGTCTGTCTTGTTTATTCTGGACCCTATTTGGAAATTGGCATCTTTTGAAATTTGTGTGAAACTGGCAAAATTGCTAATTTCTGACCACTTTATTGGATAGGTGAAATCAGTAAATGGGTGGTTTCTTATACTCATTCAGTAGAAAAAATGGAGTTCTAGCGAAATAGTTATAATTTTTGTCGACTAGCACACTGGAATTGGCTGAAAATAGGGCTCAAAGTCGGCGAAATCGCCGATGTGTAAACATTGTCGATACCGCTAACTTTGTGAGAGCATAATTCTATAAGTTTTCCATCGAATTTCATACTTTTGGTTTCATTATGATCGGGAAAAAATTGTCTATCTTTTTATGAGAAAAGATAATTTTTTTTTTTTTCCCAAAAATTTTTTGACCTCGAGAACGAGTTTAGGAGAGGGCCTCTCGATCCTGAAAGGGTTAAATGTCTTATTTTATGTCAATACGTATAGACATTTTCATTAATTCGTCTATGATATTTTCTTCAAAATTATATAAGAAACATGTTACATAACATATAAACATGCTATGTAGGTAGGTGTAGGTGTGTAGCCCAGGCAGACTACATTCCTACATTATTATTATAACTAAAACCATACTAGCATTACCACATAACAAGAGAGTTAACCTGTCTTTCATAGGCAATGCCTTTTCCTCCTGCAATATGTAGGTCCTCTTTGGCATTTTCTTCCAAAAGAGGCCTGTTTCGTCACAGTTGAACACTTGTAGGGGAAGAAATCCTTCAGCCTCTGTGTAATCCTTGAATTCATGCACAAATTTTTCGGCTGCATGTTTGTCTGAACTTGCAGCCTTGCCATGCCTTACAACATTGTATGCCACTTCGCTTCTTGAAATTTTCGAACCAGCCTTTGCTGGCCTTAAATTCACTAACATCAGCACTAGTCCCAGGCATTTTCTTTACAAGAGTGGCATGCAACTGCCTTGCCTTTTCGCAAATTATTGATTGCACAGCACTATTTCCCGCTAGCCACACCAACAACAATTTCTCCATATCTTGATTAGCTTGTGATCTCTGTTTCTTTAGCACTTTTACCCCTTTGGCAACATCAGCTTCCCCACGATGAAAGTGATTGTTGAATGCGGCTTCCTGTACATCCTGGCAAGCTCGGCCACACGTATGCCACTTTCATATTTTTCTGTGATTTCTTTAATTCTATTGTCTCTTGCCTTTTTTACCAAAGAGCTAGCACTAGGAGCTTTGTTTGGGCCCATGGTGGCTTATTTAGCAATTGCAAGCACAGACAACAATGGATTATTACGAAATGTTTTGTATGAACGAGGGGGGTGATGCTCACTCACCGAGAAACAATGCCAGACTGACTCTTGAATGTGTCTGTGGGAGGCTTTGTGTGTGTGAGGCCACTGGGACGTATACTGTACGACCACCGAAATCCCATTTAGCCGCTTGGCGGCTAAATGGAACTCACACCTGACTCCCTGAAATCCACGCATGAGATACTTGTGATGCAGCCTGTAGATTATTCAACTCAATGTGATATCCTGCGTACAGTGGAACCTCAAAAATCAAACTTAATCCGTTCCAGGAGCTAGTTCTAAATTGGAAAAGTCTGAAATTCGAAGCAATATTTCCCATAAGAAATAATGGAAATACAATTAATCCATTCCAGAAACCCAAAAATATTCACACAAAAAATACATTTTATAGAGATTAATTACAGTTTTACATACAACAAATACATCTAGGTTTTTCTCCTTTTTCTACATAGCTCTTGTTGTTCTTTATTTCTTCTATTGTCCATGGGGAAGTGGAAAAGAATCTTTCCTCCGTAAGCCATGCGTGTCGTATGAGGCGACTAAAATGCTGGGAGCAATGGGCTAGTAACCCCTTCTCCTGTAGACATTTACTAAAAAAGAGAAGAAGAAAAACTTTATAAAACTGGGATGCTTGAATGTGCGTGGATGTAGTGTAGATGACAAGAAACAGATGATTGCTGATGTTATGAATGAAAAGAAGTTGGATGTCCTTGCCCTAAGCGAAACAACAAAGCTGAAGGGGATAGGGGAGTTTCAGTGGGGGGAAATAAATGGGATTAAATCTGGAGTATCTGAGAGAGTTAGAGCAAAGGAAGGGGTAGCAGTAATGTTGAATGATCAGTTATGGAAGGAGAAAAGAGAATATGAATGTGTAAATGCAAGAATTATGTGGATTAAAGTAAAGGTTGGATGCGAGAAGTGGGTCATAATAAGCGTGTATGCACCTGGAGAAGAGAGGAATGCAGAGGAGAGAGAGAGATTTTGGGAGATGTTAAGTGAATGTATAGGAGCCTTTGAACCAAGTGAGAGAGTAATTGTGGTAGGGGACCTGAATGCTAAAGTAGGAGAAACTTTTAGAGGGTGTGTGGTAGGTAAGTTTGGGGGTGCCAGGTGTAAATGATAATGGGAAGCCCTTTGATTGAACTTTGTATAGAAAGGGGTTTAGTTATAGGTAATTACATATTTTAAGAAAAAGAGGATAAATAAGTATACAAGATTGATGTTGTAGGGCGAAATGACAGTAGTTTGTTGGATTATGTATTGGTAGATAAAAGACTGTTGAGTAGACTTCAGGATGTACATGTTTATAGAGGGGCCACAGATATATCAGATCACTTTCTAGTTGTAGCTACACTGAGAGTAAAGGTAGATGGGATACAAGGAGAATAAAAGCATCAGGGAAGAGAGAGGTGAAGGTTTATAAACTAAAAGAGGAGGGCAGTTAGGGTAAGAATAAACAGTATTGGAGGATAGATGGGCTAATGAGAGCATAGGCAATGGGGTCGAAGAGGTATGGGGTAGGTTTAAAAATGTTAGTGTTAGTGTGTTCAGCAGAAGTTTGTGGTTACAGGAAAGTGGGTGCGGGAGGGAAGAGGAGCGATTGGTGGAATGATGATGTAAAGAGAGTAGTAAGGGAGAAAAAGTTAGCATATGAGAAGTTTTTACAAAGTAGAAGTGATGCAAGGAGGGAAAGAGTATATGGAGAAAAAGAGAGAGGTTAAGAGAGTGGTGAAGCAATGTAAAAAGAGAGCAAATGAGAGAGTGGGTGAGATGTTATCAACAAATTTTGTTGAAAATAAGAAAAAGTTTTGGAGTGAGATTAACAAGTTAAGGAAGCCTAGAGAACAAATGGATTCATCAGTTAAAAAATAGGAGAGGAGAGTTAGAGGTATTTGGGAAGATGGAGGGAATATTTTGAGGAATTGTTAAATGTTGATGAAGATAGGGAAGCTGTGATTTCGTGTATAGGGCAAGGAGGAATAATGAAAGGAGGTAAGGCAGCCGGGATTGATGGGATAAAGATAGAAATGTTAAAAGCAGGTGGGGATATTGTTTTGGAGTGGTTGGTGCAATTATTTAATAAATGTATGGAAGAGGGTAAGGTACCTAGGGATTGGCAGAGAGCATGCATAGTTCCTTTGTATAAAGGCAAAGGGGACAAAAGAGAGTGCAGAAACTATAGGGGGATAAGTCTGTTGAGTATACCTAGTAAAGTGTATGGTAGAGTTATTATTGAAAGAATTAAAAGTAAGACGGAGAATAGGATAGCAGATGAACAAGGAGGCTTTAGGAAAGGTAGGGGGTGCATGGACCAGGTGTTTACAGTGAAACATATAAGTGAACAGTATTTAGATAAGGCTAAGAGGTCTTTGTGGCATTTATGGATTTGGAAAAGGCGTATGACAGGGTGGATAGGGGGGCAATGTGGCAGATGTTGCAGGTGTATGTGTAGGAGGTAGGTTACTGAAGCAGTGAAGAGTTTTTACGAGGATAGTGAGGCTCAAGTTAGAGTACATAGGAAAGAGGGAAATTATTTCCCAGTAAAAGTAGGCCTTAGACAAGGATGTGTGATGTCACCGTGGTTGTTTAATATATTTATAGATGGTGTTGTAAGAGAAGTAAATGCGAGGGTCTTGACAAGAGGCGTGGAGTTAAAAGATAAAGAATCACACATAAAGTGGGAGTTGTCACAGTTGCTCTTTGCTGATGACACTGTGCTCTTGGGAGATTCTGAAGAGAAGTTGCAGAGATTGGTGGATGAATTTGGTAGGGTGTGCAAAAGAAGAAAATTAAAAGTGAATACAGGAAAGAGTAAGGTTATGAGGATAACAAAATATTAGGTGATGAAAGATTGGATATCAGATTGGAGGGAGAGAGTATGGAGGAGGTGAATGTATTCAGATATTTGGGAGTGGATGTGTCAGCGGATGGGTCTATGAAGGATGAGGTGAATCATAGAATTGATGAGGGGAAAAGGGTGAGTGGTGCACTTAGGAGTCTGTGGAGACAAAGAACTTTGTCCTTGGAGGCAAAGAGGGGAATGTATGAGAGTATAGTTTTACCAACACTCTTATATGGGTGTGAAGCTTGGGTGATGAATGTTGCAGCGAGGAGAAGGCTGGAGGCAGTGGAGATGTCATGTCTGAGGGCAATGTGTGGTGTGAATATAATGCAGAGAATTCATAGTTTGGAAGTTAGGAGGAGGTGCGGATTACCAAAACTGTTGTCCAGGGGCTGAGGAAGGGTTGTTGAGGTGGTTCGGACATGTAGAGAGAATGGAGCGAAACAGAATGACTTCAAGAGTGTATCAGTCTGTAGTGGAAGGAAGGCGGGTTAGGGGTCGGCCTAGGAAAGGTTGGAGGGAGGGGGTAAAGGAGGTTTTGTGTGCGAGGGGCTTGGACTTCCAGCAGGCGTGCGTGAGCGTGTTTGATAGGAGTGAATGGAGATGAATGGTTTTTAATACTTGACGTGCTGTTGGAGTGTGAGCAAAGTAACATTTATGAAGGGGTTCAGGGAAACCGGCAGGCCGGACTTGAGTCCTGGAGATGGGAAGTACAGTGCCTGCACTCTGAAGGAGGGGTGTTAATGTTGCAGTTTAAAAACTGTAGTGTAAAGCACCCTTCTGGCAAGACAGTGATGGAGTGAATGATGGTGAAAGTTTTTCTTTTTCGGGCCACCCTGCCTTGGTGGGAATCGGCCAGTGTGATAATAAAAAAAGAATAATAAATACATGTACTATAGTTTTTAATTATGTATAGTAATACATATAAAATAACATTTTTACTTACCTTTATTGAAGATTGGTGATGGCATCTGGAAGATAGGGAGGAGGAGAGAGGGAGTTGGGGTTAGTGTTTGGAAGGAGAATCCCCCTCCATGAGGACTTCAGGTAAAGCCCTCTCTGGGGTTACTTCCCTTTTCTGTCTTTTAATGGCACTAGGACCAGCTTGAGAGTCACTGGACCCCTGTCTCACAAAATAACTGTCGACAGTCCTCTGTTTCTGGCACCTCTTTAACATTTCCCTAAAATGGGACATGGTTCTGTCACTGAACTTGTTGCAAAGATGGCTTGTTTCAGCTTGCTCAGGGTGGTACTTCTGCACAAACATTTGGACATCATTCCACTTGGCACAAATCTCCTTAATCTTTGAAGAAGGCACCTCATCCACTCCCTATATTAACACCTTTCGCAACATCAGCTTCCTTGATTTGTTCATTCTTTGACAGGATAGAACCGATGGTCGACTTGTTTTTCCCATACATCCTGGCAAGCTCAACAAGTCTCACACCACTCTCATACTTCTGTATTATTTCCTTCTTCACATCTATGGTGTTTCTCACTTTCTTTACCACAGGGGTACCACTAGCAAGTTTCTTTGGGCCCATGGCAGCTTTCACAGTCCCACAAGCACTAAACACAACGAAATAATCATAAAATGCCTGAATGAGAGCGCAGGTTAGTGTTCACTCAAGCATAAACAAAGCTAGACTGCTCACGGCGCCTGCGCGGGGACGCAGACAGAGCGGGCGGCAGACAGGTCCCGTACCCGGCAGTCCAAAAATAGGGGCGCGTTTGATAATAGGGACACAGTTTGTCAGAAAAAATGGTCCTATTTTCGAAACGTTCGATATGTGATGCGTTCGATTTTTGAGGTTCGACTGTATATCCACTTACGTTTCTTGTTGATATATAATATGACCTTTTCACTGTATTTCTTTCACTGGTCACACATTTATTTCACTTTATTATCTTGGGTGGCACGTGGTAACATCGCCTCTTGCTCCACCGTAGGCCTGCCCACTGACTTGTGCCACAAAATATCACTTTCTGGTTCACTTATAAAATTGAGGCTCTCCCCACATTTATGTGGCTCAGGGCAACTTGTAAATCTCTTCAAGGATTGTTCACTACCCTGACGCATTTAACCCTTTGAGGGTTTCGGCCGTACTAGTACGGCTTACGACCCAGGGTTTTTGACATACTAGTATGCCTAAATTCTAGCGCCCTCAAATCTAGTGGGAGAAAGCTGGTAGGCCTTCATATGAAAGAATGGGTCTATGTGGTCAGTGTGCACAGTCTAAAAAAAAATCCTGCAGCACACAGTGCATAATGAGAAAAAAAAACTTTGACCTTTTTTTTTTTGGAATAAAACAGCGACTTTGCAGTGTATTTTCGTATGGTATTTATTGTTGTATTCTAGTTTTCTTGGTCTCATTTTATAGAATGGAAGACATATTACAGAAATTGAGATGATTTTGACTGGTTTCACAATGAAAGGTACCTTGAAATTGAGCCCAAAGTAGCAGAAATGTTCGATTTTTACCAAATTTCAAAAGTAAACAAATCATGCCAAGCGTCCAATACACGTCAACTGGTGAGTCTAATATTCTTTCACAAGTGCGCCAATATTGTTTATACCATTTTTTACACTAATGGAGTAGTCTGCATAACAGTAAATCTTTTATTTTTGTGAGAATAAAAATTCAAAGTGGAAAGCAAAAGAATATAAGAGAGGCCTTGAGAAGTGACTAATGACCAGAGGAAATGCCATTTTAGTGCCAGGAATGTCTTTCTTGTTTATTCTGAACCCTATTCGGAAATTGGCATCTTTTGAAATTTGTGTGAAATTGGCAAAATTGCTAAATTCTGACCACTGTACTGGATAGTTGAAATTGATAAATGGGTGGTTTCTTGCACCCATTCGATAGAAAAAATGGAGTTCAAGCGAAATATTCCTTTTTTTGTCGACTAATACAGTGGAATTGGCTGAAAATGGGGCTCAAAGTGGGCAAAATCGCCGATGCGTAAACATCGCTGAGACCGCTAACTTCGCGAGAGCATAATTCCGTAAGTTTTCCATAAAATTTCAAACTTTTGGTGTCATTATGATCGGGAAAAGATTCTATATCTTTTCACAAGAGAAAATTATTTTTTTTTTTTTTAAACTTGGCCAACCCTGAGAACGAGTCTCGGAGAGGGCCTGTCGACCCTCAAAGGGTTAACCCTTTCAGGGTCGCCAGGCCCTCTCCGAGACTTGTTCTCAGGGTCGCCCAAATTTAAAAAAAAAAAAATTCTTATGAAAAGATAATCTTTTCCTGATCATAATGACACCAAAAGTACGAAATTTGATGGAAAACTTAGGGAATTATGATCTTGCGAAGTTAGCGGTCTCGACGTTGTTTATGCATCGGCGATTTTGCCCACTTTGAGCTCTATTCTCGGCCAATTCCAGTGTACTAGTCGACAAAAATCATAACTATTTTGCTAGAACTCCATTTTTTCTATCGAATGAGTACAAGAAACCACCCATTTACCAATTTCAACTATCCAATGAAGTGGTCAGAATATAGCAATTTTGCCAATTTCACACAAACTTCAAAAGATGTCAATTTCCGAATAGGGTCCAGAATAAACAAGAAAGACATTCCTGGCACTAAAATAACAAGTTCTCTGTTCGTTAGTCACATCCCCAGGCCCCTCTTATATTTCTTTGGCTTTCCACTTTGAATTTTTGTTCTTACAAAAAATAGAAGATTTACTGTTATGCATACTACTGCATTAGTGTAGAAATGGTATACATATCAGCGCACTTGTGAAAGAATATTAGACTCGCCAGTTGACATGTACTGGACGCATAGCATGATTTGTTTACTTTTGAACTTTGGTTCTGCTACTTGGAGCTCAATTTCAAGGTACTTTTCATTGTAAGACCAGTCAAAATCATCTCAAATTCTGTAATATGTCTTCAATTCTATAAAATGAGACCAGGAAAACTAGAATACAACCATAAATACCATATGAAAATGGAGTGCAAAGTCGCTGTTTTAATCCAAAAACATGGTCAAAATTTTTTTTTTTCTCATTACGCACTGTGTGCTGCAGGATTTTTTTTATACTGCGCACACTGACCACATAGACCCATTCTTTCACATGTAGGCCTACCAGCTTTCTCTCACTAGATTTGAGGGCGCTAGAATTTAGGCGTACTAGTACGTCAAAAACCCTGGGGCGTAAGCCGTACTAGTACGGCTGAAACCCTGAAAGGGTTAATGACCCCTGCAGGGAGAGAGAGACAGAGAGAGATACCAAGTTCAATTACTGCCACAAGAAAGGACATCAGGAGGACCAGTGCTGGAAGAAAAAGGAACTTGACAGACAGGACCACCTGTTTAGAGACCTGTTCTCGGAACAAACCAGCAGGATCTCTGAATTGGTGAATGCACTCAAACATCACCCACTCAGCTACTCCTATCTCAGCCCAGCAGGTGGTATTGTGCCTTATGCAAGACCACAGACGTACATCCCTGCAGCTGCCTCAGTGCCCTACCTCTCTCGAGGACAGGCACCTTACATGCCTTACACACCCATCACATCATGAGCCAGTCAATCAGCATCCTGTTGGCCAACGTTAGAGGTTTCATTACTAATGTTGGAGAGCTCGCACGCAGTTTTGTGAACACTCGATGTCCCGACACGATAGCTGTTGTTGAAACATTTTTGGATGACAGGACTCCAGAAAATTTTGCAAAAATTGCTGACTACACCTCATGGATGAGAAGAGACAGGCAAGGGCAAGGAGGAGGTGTTGCTGTGTGCTCCTCTAAAAATGTACATACCCAGCACGTTGATGTTGCCAACCCTACTCATCTTGAAATGATGTTCTTCAAGCTATGCATAAACACTAGTACCTCTGTACTAGCATGCGCAATGTACAGACCTCAGTGGCAACATGCAGACCCAATCAACTTCCTAATGGAAAATGTGGACTCCCTTCTGCTACAACACAGCTGTCAACATGTCATAATTGTTGGTGACCTCAACCAACATCTTATACAGAGGGACTTTGATGAACTTCTTGCAGTAGTATTTGACATGAGAAACTTCGTTGATTTCCTTACTCACATCTCTGGCTCCTCCCTTGACATAGTAGTGAGTGATCTAGCAGAAGGTATAGTCACTTGTCAACCCCTCGGCTACGTTGAATCGTCTGACCACAAGGCTGTATTTACGACCCTTTCAGGGTCCAGAGGCCAAATTTCAAAGTGCGCACTAGGGTCCAAGAATTTAAAAAAAAAAATTTGTTATTTTTTCTTATGAAATGGTAGAGAATCTTTTTCTGAAGGTAATAAAACAAAAAGTATGAAATTTGATGGAAAATTGATGAAATTATGCTCTTGCGAATTTTGATGTGTCAGCGATATTTACGAATCGGCGATTTTGCCTAGTTTGACTCCCATTTTAGGCCAATTACCTTATTCCAGTCGACCAAATTCTTAGCTATTTCACTAGTATTACTTCTATCGATTGAGCACAAGAAATCGCCATGTCAACTGTTTCAACTACAAAATAAAGTGATCGGAAATTGGTAATTTGGCCAATTTAACACAAAGTTCAAAATATTCCAATTTCAAAATAGGGTCCAGAATAAACAATGTAGGTATTCCTGGCACTAAATAACATTTCCTCTGTTCATTAGTTATGTTTTGAGGCTTTACAAAGGAATTCTATTTAGATTTTTTATTCACATAATGAATTTTTATTCAAACCAAAAAATAGAAGATTTACTGTTAGGCAATATTGTAATAATTGTATAAATATCATCACCACATTTGTGAACGTATATTAGACTCACCAGCAGGCGTGTATTAGACGTGTGAGGTAGTTTGTTTACTCTTGAACATGGGCAAAAATTTAACATTTCCGCTACTTTGAGCTCAGTTTCAAGCCATTTCCAGTGCTAAAACCAATCAAAATCATCTCTGTTTCTGTAATATGTCTTCCATTCTATCAAGTGAGACCAAGAAATCGCAAATACAACTATAAAAACATACAAAAAAAAAAACACTGCAAAGTCGCTGTTTTAATCGAAAATCATTCTGTTTTTTTCTCTCATTATACGTTGTGTGCTGCAGGATCTGTTTTATGTGGTGCACACATACCACATTCTCACACATACCATGTATTCTCTCATATCTAAGCCCAAATTTACCACTCACAGCTTATCAAAGTGAGCTGAGCTCATGGTGTAGATCTACGGTTTGGACCCTGAACGTAAAGCCGTAGATCTATGGCACGGACCCTGAAGGGGTTAAGATCCCAACAGAACGAGGTGAGGAGTCCACACGCACAACCTGGCTATGGGAAAGAGGTAATTGGCCAGCCCTTTGCTCTGAGCTCGCCACCACCGATTGGAATGCTCTTTTCCAAGGGGATGTTGACAACCAAGTGAATGCCTTCACTGGACACATCCTTAATCTACAGCAAGATTAATTAGAACCATTTGGTCTCCTTCCTCACACCGAACCTAATTACCTCCCAATCCCCCCTTCCCTACCCCATCTGCCCCATCCTCCCTTTTCCTTCCTCCTCTCCCCATCCCTCCCTTATCCCATTCCTGTTTTCAGCTTTTGGGATTCTTCCCACAGGCACTCTAGTTCCTAGGTAGGGGGAAGGGTACTGTGGTCTATCCCATTCCATTGAAGTCTGTGGTGGTGGTGTAGTTTGCCGTGGAATCTGGATTGCCGTGGGATGTCCCACTCCCTCTCTGGTCTCCCGGAGGGGAGGGGGGTGGCTTTGGGTGTCTTTCGGGTAACAGGTGTATCTCTGGAAGCTACCTTTTGAATTCTGGGGGGAGGGAGGGGAGGGATGGCTGCAGGAGGTATGCTTTGTGGTGGGTATCCAGCCACCCTCTCTCATAAGAACATAAGAAAGAAGGAACACTGCAACAGGCCTACTGACCCATGCGGAGCAGGGCCATGTCCCCCCTCTCCCAGGATTAGCCCAATGACCCACCAAGTCTGGTCACTTCCACTTAAGGAAAGAGCACGGCATCAGACCTAGTAGCACAAGCTAGTCAGGTCCAACTCTCACCCACCCATACAATGTTTTAACCTCTATTACTGTACTCGGGAGTTTATTCCACTCATCCATAACTCTATTACCAAACCAGTGCTTTCCTATATCCTTCCTGAATCTGAATTTTTCCAACTTGAAACCATTGCTGCAAGTCCTGTCTTGGCAGGAAATTTTCAGCACGCTACTTACATCCCCTTTATTCCTGTTCTCCATTTATACACCTCGATCATATCCCCCCTAATTCTATGGCTTTTGAGAGAGTGCAGATTCAGGGCCTTCAGTCTATTCTCAGATACATGGGATACATGATACATGGGATCAACTTTGTCATCCTCCTCTGTACATTTCCCAGAGCATTTATATCCATTCTGTAATACGGTGACCCAGAACTGACCCAGCATAATCAAAATTTGGGGCCAAAACCAAGGATATCCCAGAAAAAACCGTTAAAAGAACAACCTGAGGACTTCTATTATTTATTTTCTGGTTTATAAAGCCAAGAATTCTGTTAGTTTTTTTGGAACACTAATGTTTGTTGTTTTGGGGTTTTGGGTTTATACTAACCAAAAACTTTTAAATTTCCTTTTCGCTTTTCAGTAGAAATTAATATCTACATTTTTTATTTTTATATTTTGCATGGTTTTTTCCTGCCCCAACTTTTAAAAAACCTGCATTTGCCCTATATTAAACTGCTTTCCCACTTTTTCCGCCCATTGCATCAGTCTTTTTCAAAATTCTTCCTGGGGGGCTCTAGTATCCTCATTAAAATTGTTTTTGGAAGCTATTTTGGGGGGCCCACCCAGCAAATTTGCTTATGCCCACTATTTTTTCCCCCTCATTTTTTGTCGTTTTGAAAATTTGTGAACAAAAAAGACCCCAAACACTGCCCCCCCCCCGGGAAACCCCCCCGCTTGGGGACTTGCCCCCATTCTGATTTTCCCATTTATCCAAACACTCTGCTGCCAAATTTGTAAAACCCCATCACCCTACCCAGGAAAAAATTTTTTTCCCATTCCTTGTGCCTTAACTTTCCTAAATTTGCCTCTATGTGGAACTCTATTAAAAGTTTTTACTAAAAGCCCCATACACAAAAACATTTTCCCATTACCATGATTTTACCTCCTCAAACTTTTTAGTGAAAAAATTTGGTAATTTTTTGAAAAACAGGAACGAAACCTTTGTAAAACCGGGTTTTTGGGAGTTTTTATTAATAAAAAAAAACTTCCCTATCAAGATGGTAGAATTCCCTTGGGAGTTATTGTTTAAAAATAAACTTTCCACCATGGGGGTTAAGGCTTTTTTGGGGTTTTAAGTTCAAAGCCAAGGACCTGTCAGCTGCCTTGAAAATTTAAGGTATTACTTTTTGCCATTTTCCACTTTCAGGCACTATGCCAGTTTTTTGGGTGATATTTTTAAAAAGATTTGAAAAAGGTTTATGCAAAATTCCCTTTCTTTACATTCCTTTAACCCCCTTTGCAAACAGTTCATCGGGGCCTGGGGTTTTGGGTTTGGGTTTTAGTTTTCTTTTGCCGAGGACCTTTACTAGTTACCACAATCGTGCTTAGTTTATTATCTTTCCTGTTCTACTAATCTATTATTTCGGGAAATTTTTTGCTAGTTTTTTTCCTGGGTAAAAACTGAGAGGAAGTGGGTATTAAAAAAATTTCCCACACACACCCTTATCACTGTCAGTGTTTCTGCCCTGGGTTACCCCTTTAAGGGGTTGGGGGGCCTATCTTATCCTTTAAATTTTACTTCTGTATACCTGAAAAAACCCTTTTTTGGGGTTTGCCTTCGAATCCCTTGCGACCTTACCTCATAACCCTTTTTTGCTTTTCTTTTCCTTTCTTTATTTTTCTTTTAATTTGGGAATATATTTGTTTTCTTAACCCCCACCCCCCCTTTTTTGATATGCCTATATATGCCTTTTCTTTTGACCAGTGAAAACGTTTTAATCTTTTTGTTCAACCATTTGGGATCCCCTTTGGTTAAAATCAAAATTTCCCTACTAAAAACAAAAGTTGTTCTGGGCAGTAGAACTATGCTCTTAAAAATGTCATTTTTGGAAAACCCAAAAACCTCACCTACCTGACCCATAGTCAGGGCATCCCCAATTTAGTTTACCCAGGAAATTTTTTTCAGTCCCTGAAAATAGGCCAAACAAAAATCGGGGGACAGAATTTGATTGCAGTTATCTGGGAAATTTCCTGATATATTGAAACTAAGTAATTGTGACCCTTTTCCCCCAAGCTAAACATTAACC
Organism: Cherax quadricarinatus; assembly: GCF_026875155.1. NCBI lineage: Eukaryota > Metazoa > Arthropoda > Malacostraca > Decapoda > Parastacidae > Cherax > Cherax quadricarinatus. Next base: position 46,613,033 of record NC_069412.1, read on the forward strand.
TAAGATTTTTTTTTTAGTGATCTTTGTTGGCAAAACCAAGTAAAGCAGATTTTTCCCTCTATTTTGGTTTTGAAAAACGGGCCCTTGTTCAAAAAAGCAATTCTGAACCGTAACAAGAAAGTTTTTTAGCCCAAAAATTTTCCTGTACATTTTTCCAATAAATTTTGCCCAAAAAGTTAAAATCTCCCTTTAAAACCAAAACATTTTCATATCTAGATCCCTTAAAAATTTTTCATCCCATGAAAAACTTTACTCCCACTCCCTATAAAGGTTTTGGGGACCTTTTAAATAAAAACCCCCAAAAATTAAAATTTGCCCAAAACCCTCGAGAAACGTACCCAAAAACAGATTCTGATTTTGATTTTTTCCTAATCTTATATCAGGTCAAAAGAAAACCCAAGGGGTAAAATTTTCTCTGAAATACTTTTGCCACCCCAAACCCCCCTTTTCCTGTTTGACCCCTTTTCAGTGGGGAATAGTTTTAACCTTGTATGTTGCTTTCCCGGGAAGGCTTTTTCTCTATCTTTCGGGTTAAAACCAAGTTTTTGTTTAACAGGTCCTCCATCACAAATCCTCCCACATTGGGCCCCGGTATGTCCCATTACAGAGTGGTTGGTTAGAATACACTTAATAAAATTAACCAACTTGATTTGAAAAAAAAGTTTATTGAACACCGGCAAAAATCGAATTTTTTCCCACTACTTTTGAGCTAAATTTTTAAAGGTATTTTTTAAACCCATGAAAGCAATAAAAACCCATTTTCTATTTCTGAAATATTTTTTCCATTTACAATTGAGACCAAAAAAAACGGGGGAATTACAACCAAAAAACCATACAAAATAAACCCCAAAGAGGGGGCTAATGGCTGAGAATGTAACCCCTTATTTGTCTCCATTTTTTTAATTTTTGCTGTACTTTAAAAAGCATGTTTCCATAAAAACTTTGCCCAATTTCAATGGGGTTTAGCCCAAAAAACCCAACTGAAAAAAAAAAACAATTTTTACCCAAAATCATGGAAAGGGCCCAACCCTTGGAAATTGGAAAATAAGTCACTTTGTTGATTTTTTTTTGGGTTTAAACCCGGGTTTCCCTTTTATACATACGCTCCCTATTTTTGATAATCTATGTAACTTTTATGTGGTATAGTATCAAAATAAACAAAAACTTCTGGTCGTTACGGGAATACAAAAAACTACCCACAACCTTTTTAAACACCCAATAAAGTGGTACGGGAAAATTGGAAATTTGGGTTAAATTTTTCCACAGATGCCAATTTCAAAATAGGGTCCAAAATAGAAAAAATGCAGACTTTCCCTTTTGGACTAAAATTTAAACATTTTCTCTTTTTCATCAGTCATGGCTCCAGGCCCTCTCTTGTATTACTCGGGCTTACCATTTGGGGGTTTTTTTATTCACACAAAAAAATTAAAATATTTACTTTTTTGCAGACTTCTGAAATTATTGTAATTGTATAAATAATGTAAACCCCCTTTTTTTTTTGACTGTTTATTGGAATTTGGACTGGCGGGGGCGGACAGGTTTTATTGGACGGTGGGGTTTTTTTGTTTACTCGAGCCCGCTAAAGAATGGAACTTTTTGTTTACGGGGGAGCGCAAATTTAAAGGTACTTTTCGTCAAGTAAGCAATCAAAATCATTCTTTTTCTTTTAATTTATTTTTTTTTCCCTTCCCATTCTATCAAATGAGCCCAAAAAAAAACGAGAATATAACCAAAACCCATACAAAAAAATACAGCTAAGCGGTGCTAATGGCTGAAAAGTGAACCCGCTATTTAGGGGTTGATTTTTTTTCATTTTTGGTGTACTTTAAAGAAGTATTTTTTCCATCAAAACTTTGCCCAATTTTTTAAAATTAAGATAAAACCCAACAAAAAAAATGAGAAAATAACAATAAAGTAATTTACTTCCATACATTTTTAAAATGGGTTACAACATAGCTGACATAAATGACATAATACTACTATATAGAAAACCCCTTTGTTTATGCGGGAAATTTAAAAGCAAATTAGGTCATGTCCCATTTTTAAAAACCCAACCTTTTTTGACTAAAAACCCAGGAAACCCATTTACTGAGGGGGTTGAACGTGGGACAACATGTTTAAAGAAATGCCCCAGTTTTTTCAAACCCCGGCGGGGAATCAAATTTTTTCCCAAAAATTCCCATATATGGCAAACCCAAGCCCAGGTACTATAAAAAAGCCTATTGTCTGACTTTTTTGGGTTTTTCCCTGGGTTCTCTACACATATGCTCCCTGTTTTAGGAAATTCTATATAAGAAAATGTTTTTTTTGTTTCGGGTTTTAAAGGGGGGTGCAGTACGAGTGAAAATATCAAAATTTAGCCCTGTGCTCCCTTCAGTTTTCTCTAAATAACCCCCAAAGAAGGGATAGGAGAAGGGATACTTGTATCTCGTTGTCCTCTTCTTTAACCCCCCCTTTAAAATGCTCAGTTTTTTAATCCCAAAAATTATTATTCATTCTGGAATTTTTTAACATTTTTTATGTTATTTATATTGTTTATTTTGTCATTTTTGGGATCAATTGTGACAGGCAAAAACTGTAGTGTTGATATTGGAATAATAATAAAGCATACCCCCTTTGCATCACAAACTGAGCTCATAGAAAACCGGGCAGTGGCTTAAAAACCCAACCTTATCTTTAATGGACAATGTACTTTTCCCAGGTGCTTTACACAACAAAAAATCTTTTCCCTTTTATTCTTTGGGAAAAACCATGGCTAGGGCAAAAAAAGGTAAGCGGGTTTTATAATTTTTAAATGGGGGAAAAAAAAATTAGAATGATTTAAGCAGCAAGTAGCGCCACCAAACAGAACCAGCAGGTTGGGGGTGGCAAAAACCCCGGAAAATTTTAAATTATGCTAGCTGAAATTAGTGCCAAAAAACTGATTGCCGTATTTTTGATGGGGGACCTGTACCAAAAATATCTATATTACCTTTCACTTTTTCAAATAATCTTAGCCCCATTCCCATACACAAATAACCCGCACATAAAAGAGAGAAACTTACGACGACGTTTTTTTGGTTTTCCCCCTTTAATACTTTGGGAAACTGGTTTTGATTCTTTCTTAAAGACTTAGGGAAACAAAAAATTTGTGGTTTTGGCTTTTGGGAAAACTAACAATGCCTTTTCCCGCACGTCAGAGAAAATAGCCAAACCGGGTTTAAATGGTCCCTTTGCTAAAAGTCCCCCTACTTCCAAATTTTAACAGTCGCCATCTAGTTGAATCCCTCTAATACACAACTTTCCTTGTATGAATTTTTGCCCCGGCTTTTTGTCTTGTTTGAAAGCCTTCCCTCCCCTACATTGTAAAATGCTTCCGAACTTCAGAAAAACCCCGTGATTAACCCGACGCCCCATTTTTTTTTTTTTTTTTCTTTTTTCTCCCTTTTTCCCCTTTCCTCTTTCCTTTTTTTTCCTCTGGGTTTTTCTTTCTCTCTTCTTTTTCTGTGTTTCGGTTTTTTTTTCCTTCTTCATTTTTTCACCACTTCCCCCTTTTACCCCCCTGTGTGCTTCTTTTCCCCCTCTAAAAAGGGCACCTAGCTCTCTTTTAGTGCCCCTTTCCCTTTTTATTTTTCTGGGGTCGTCCTCCTTTTTCCCCCCCCTTCACCACACCACAACTACTACCTCTTCTATTTCTAATACTGATGAAATTAAGACCATGTTTCAGGTCTGGTTTTCTTTTTTTATGGACGTTTTTGCCATCCAGTGGCTGGCTGGGTGGGGAAACTCCATGATAGGGGTGACCGGGTGGGTTTCCCCCAGGGGTCTTAATTTCAACTTTTTCAGTTTTTATTTTTCCCCTTTTACACTATACTACTTTTAAATACTACTACTACTACTACTATACTATACTTTCTAACTACTAATACTACTACTACCACTACTAACACTACAACTACCCACTACTACTAAAACTACTACACTACTACCCACTACTACTACTACTACTATACTACTTAAAAACACTACTACTACTACAAATTTACTACTACTACTACTACTAACTTTCTACTCTACTACCTTTCTATTTTCTACTACTACTAACTATACTACTTACTAAATACTACTACTAATACTCTAAATACTACTACTACTAATACTATAACTAACTACTACTACTAATACAAAAACCCACTACTACTACTACTTTCTACTACTACTACTACTTCTTCTACTTTCTACTACTACTATAATACTTTCTCTAATACTATACTACTACTAAAATACTACTCTACTACTACTACTACACTTTCTTTTACTCTACATACTACTACTACTACTAACTAATAAAAACTACTACTACTACTTACCCCTCCCCCCCCTCCCCCCCCTCCCTCCCCAATATTTTGCTTTTTCCTGCTCCACTTCTGGTTTGTGTGACTTTGGGAAATGGTCCCAAACGGGCCCAAACGTCGTCGTAAGCTTCTCTTTTCTTTTATTTGGGGGTTTTTGGTGTATTTTCCAGTCACGGTATTGTACCTTTTTTTGTTATTTTGCCATCTTTTCTTATTTTTAACTCCTACTATTTGTATAGTAAAACCCCTTTAAACCCCTTTTAGGGTCCTCCCGTTAAACTACGTATGGCCTTTAGTTCACTCTGATAAAACTGTGAGTGGTACATTTGGGCCCAGATATGAAGAAAATTATGTGGTATGTGGCACCACATAAAAAAGAACCCGCCCCACACGTGTATAATGAGAAAAAAAACTGAAATCATGATTTTTCGATTAAAACAGCAACTTTGCAGAGTTTTTTTCATATGCCTTTTTTTAAATTGTATTTTCGAATTTCTTGGTCTCATTTTATAGAAAGGAAAACATTTTTACAGAAATGGAAATTTTTTTATTGGTTTTTTGCACTGGGGAAAAGGCTTGAAACTGAGCTCAAAAATAGCAGAAAAGTTAAAAAATTTTTCCCATTTCAAGGTAAAAAAAAACGGGCCTCACATTCCTAATAAAAATGCCAGGGTGGTGGGTTTTTTAATTGCATTCCAAATATGGTGTTTATATTTTTTTCCCAAATTTTTACAGTATTGCATAACGTATTTTCCAAATTTTTTTGGTGGAAAAAAAATTATTTTGTGGGAAAAAAAAATCAAAAAAGGAATTTATTTGTAAAGCCTCAAAACTTAACTATGAACAGAGGAAATTTTAAATTTAGTTCCAGGAAAAACCCACATTGTTTATTTAGGGCCCCAATTTTTAAATTGGAATATTTTTAAAAATTTGGTTAAAGTTGGGCCAAAAAATTTAAAAATTTCCCCATCACTTTTTAAATTTTTAGTTGAAACCCGATGACTTGGCGATTTCCCTTTTGCTCAATCGATAGGGAAAAGAAGTAATATGTGAAATAGCTAAGAAAAATTTTGGTTTTACCGGAAAAAATGTAAATTGGGCCCAAAATGGGGGGTCAAACGGCAAAAATCGCCCCCATTGTAAATATCGCTGACACATCAAAACTCGCGAGAGCAAAAATTTCCCCTTTAATTTTTTTCCCTCAAAAATTCTTACTTTTTGTTTTAATTTCTTTTTACAAACAGAAATTTTCTCCTTTCATAAGGGAAAAAATAACAAATTTTTTTTTTTTTGAAAATTCTTGGGCACTGGGGCACCCCCTTCGAATTTTGGGCCCCCGGACCCTGAAGGGGTTTTTGGGGGCTAGTCCTGTTGCCCCCTACTATCTATCTCGTTTTATGATCAGTTGATTTGGGCCCTAACACAAATTTTTTTTTTTGAATATTTTCCTTTTTTAAAAAATATTTCCCCGAGGGGATCCCTGGGAATAATGACTGTTTTTTAAAAACCCCAATACTGCAGCCGATTGTTTCCCCAAAAACCCCCCATACCCTTTTAATAATCTATCAATTTTAAAATTTCCCAGCAAGTCATCAATTTTCCCCTCAATCGAATTTGGCCCAATGCCAAAACCCCTCCATCCCCCAAAAAATGAAACCCCCTCCCTTGCATACAAATCACATTTGCCATAAAAAAGGTCCCAGTTATCAATGAATGGAATTGCAAGTTTTCCCTTTCAGTAAACTGTTAGCCAGCAAATTTTTACCAGTTTTCCCCAGCCCTCCATTAAAAGGGGGGGTCGGGGGGAAATTTTTTTACGCCTAAGAAAAAATTAAAAAAAAAATTTTGGAAATGATTTTTTCATACAGAAAAAAAAGCTTAACTCTTTGGGAAAAACAAAAAGGTAAAAAAAATCAATGGTTTTACAACGTTTCTACAAGGAAAATTTTTAGTCCCCTTTATAACAGGTATGGTTTGGGGGCGAAAGTAGGTAGCGCGTCCCGTTCTCAACCCATGTATTTTTTGGGGAAATTTTTTTCCCCTTTTTTTTTTATCACTTTTTTTTTTTGCATTTTTCTTTTATAAAAAAATAATTTATTTTTTGGGATATATAAAGAGGTGGAGCCCTTTTCAATAGCCCCTCTAGCCTTTTCGGGGGAAACACCTAGGTACACTCGGCCCGTGCCCCTCTCCATACGGCCCAAAGGGGAAATCACTTTAAATTTCCTTATATCAGCTTATTATTAAAATATACGGCTTATTTTCTATCAAATTGATCTAAAATGAATTTAAAAATCCTATAAATTTAAAAAACAAACAAAAGTTATAACTCCCAGAATGAAAAAAAAATAGGCCATAAAGTTTGCGAGAGTCCACCAGAAAAATCTCGTTTTTTAAAAAGTTTTCTTTCCTTTTTCTCCATGTTGAATTTTTTTGGTCTGTGAGTGAAGAAAAATTGTGTTTTGGAAAAAGGATAACTGCAAAGAACATCGTTTACTTAAAAGGGAAACCCAAACAAAAGCGAAATTTTTGCCCAAAAAAAAAATTTTTTTACGGTGGGGGCCCGGGCCCCGTTCCCAGGCCCCCTTTCTTGGAAGTAAAATTCACTTTTTTTTCGCCCTTAAAAAAATTCATTATTAATGATTGTATTGAAAAGATTTTCACAGGAAAAATATAAAACCCAAAATGTGTTTTTTAAAATTTTTAAAAAAAGATTTTTTTTTGGGAAAATCTCAAATATTTTTTATTTTTGGGGGGGAAAAAACAGATATTTTTGGGTGAATGCCCAAAAATTCTGTCAAATGTATTTTTTTTTTCCATGATAATTAAATTATTAAAAAGATGAAAATTTGGGACTGTAAAAAAGTTGTGGGTGTTTATTCAAAAAGTTTGGGGAAAGTTTGGAAGTGCCACTCGTAGTGCCAATTTTTTTAGGGGCCCTGCTGCCATATATCAAAATTTTTGGGTTAAAATTTTTTTCTATGTTTTTTTGGGGCCCAAACATAAATGAAACTTCGCCCCATTAAAATATATATGCACCCCTTTTAAAAAAAACCCAAAAATTTAAAATAAATCGGTTTTAAAAAAAAAAAAAATTCGCCCTTCCCCCCTTAATTTTCCCACTCCCTTTCTAGGGAAGAATACTACTTTTGATGGGAGCCCTCCCCTTTAAACCCCGACTACTACTTTTGGGGTGACCCCCTACTTAAAAAAGCAGCTCCTGTCTCCTTTCCTTCCCAAAATTTATTTTTCCCCCGCACTAAGACAAAATAATGGGCTTGTTCCCATTACCTGACATAATATTATCCAACCTGCTATGTCACCAACACCAGCTTCTGGAAGGTATACCCTCTGTCTGACTTTTCTGTCTCTGTTACAAAAAGCACGATCCATATATCTTACCTGAGAATCTCCTACAATTAAAATGTTCTTACCTTGATTAGCAGGGGAATCAGTGGTACCTTCAACCTCACTAACCACTGAAGTGCACTCATCCTGGAGAACAGAGAATCGATTTCCTACCTTCACATCTTCTCTGTTAACCCTCCTTATCTTCCTTCTTCCTGAACTGTGAACCACTTGCCACTTAAAGCAGCTGCCACTATCACTGCTGGTGACTATTTCCTGCTTACCAGCTAGATCCTTCTCACACTCAATCCCAAACTCATCTAGGCGAAGCTTCAGCCTTCTATTTTCCTCCTCAAGAAGTAGAACCACCACCTTCAACACCTGAACCTGAGATTCTAAAACACTACAACAAGCCATGGTGCTTGGTAACACCCCACACTAACTCCCAGAGAGCTTAGGACAGGTATGACCGCAGGTGACCACTGACCTCTTGTCTACCGAGGTAGCTCGGTAGACGTGAGGTTGCTATGCTAGATTACTGGTTTACTGGCATGAAAGGTAGGGTATGGTATGGTTTTCATGCTGTATCTGCACTACTTGTGGTGCTGGGGTCCTCTTGGGTGCAGAGGGGGATTTATGACCCTTTCATTTCTCTTAAGGAGCTATCCCTCCACGTTCTAAGAAGCTATCCCTTCCTGTTCCCATGGAATCCCAAGTCCATGAAACAGTTCCCCCAGATCCCTTTCTGCTACCACACCTTGTTCTAACCCTACCTCATTATTTGACCACTCTTCGGACATTTCTCATGCCCCTGTACCTCCTGCTGGTGCCGCTTCGTCACCTGCTATAGGTACAGTGGACCCCCGGATTAAGACGTCATCGGAATAAGTAATAATCAGAATAAGTAACATTTTACATCAAAATATTGGCTCGGTGAATGTCACTGAACTGAGTATAAGTCATTTGTGTCGGGGCCTGAGCTGCCCAGTGTGCCATTGTTTACCAGCCAGTGAGGACGATCCCACGCGTTCATATGATACATTTTGTATTATTTCATTCTTTTTAGTGCTTGTAACTGCTAAATAAGCCACCATGGGCCCAAAGAAAGCTTCTAGTGCCAGCCGAGAGAGAGAGAGGGGAGAATGTGCCTTTTTCAGTGATTCTGCAATATGTACGATACTAAAGCAGCAGGAGTCAATAAGGCTATAGCGCCTGCCAGCAATAAAGTGTAGCATTAACTGTAGCATGTAAGTTAAGCGATTAATTGATAGAAAAAGGACAACACAAACCTAACTCCTCCAGTGCTGTCAGAGTTGCATAGGGTGACTGACAACACCACTGTCTCTACTGCCTTTGCTGGCCTTCACCACCATTATGTACAGCTTATGCTCTCGTTGGCTCTTATACACCCAACAACAACACAGCAACACTTGTGACATTCTTAATGCCACATTTTATTCATTCTAGTGTATATATCATGTTTCTTTGTTATTAATATTGTTTATTATGTCATATTAAATGAATTGTGCTAGATAAATAGGCCGTAGAGCTGATGTTAGTGTCATATTGAAGGATGTGAAGGCTTACTCAGCCCTGTAACAACTTCAGACAGTATTACCAAGGCTGGCTCCTCCTCAGGAAAATTAGTGAATAGAAAAAGAAATAATAACCAGACAAAACATTAAAACTTTTTATATAGAAATATAAAAATGAAAAAAAAATATTATTAATTGATAATGAATTTATCGTAATGTGATAGGGGTGTTGGTGTTTGGTGACCACTGTTGTTGAAATCGTAGCCGTTGCTGTGATGGGGGAGGCGGGGTCGCAGGTGCTTGGTTCGACCCACTGGCTAGTTTCTTCACAGTAGATAGAGCCTCGAGTAGTATCCCGATGACAGGAAGCAGGTTCTTTAACCGCTGCTATGATTGTGGGAAGTACGTTCCTGCAATTTCTTACAGGATGCACAGGTAATTCAACTCCAAAATGGGACATCTCACAGGGACGTTAGGATCCGATCTCCTGTTCTTCTCGTTGATTGACAGGTGTCCCTACTGTCATCCAAAGCTGAAAAGATAGACAGTTACCCACGCTTAAATAATCTCTCTCATTGGCAAGTAAAAATACTCAAAAGACGTTGGTGATTATGTACAACAGGTCAACCTAGAGCAAAAGGACTGTGAAAGACTAAGTTTATATTGGTCAAAAGTGAAGTGTTAAACAATAAATCCACTAGAAATACATGCAGTCATGTACTTACAGTAGTGATCGGGAGTGTGAGCTCGCAGCGAAGATTTATGTTGGACCAGAGCCCCACACGTCGGCCTTTCGGGGGGGGGGGAGGGCGGGGGGGGGGGAAGAGAGAGGGGGGGGGGATAGCAGTGAGCTAGACGGACCCTACCTTAACAAGCAGCGGCAGTCAAAAACTATTTCACTTTCAGGGAAGGGGGAAAAACAGGCGGGAAAACGGGAGCTTGAATTACCCTACCTTAAATAGTAGCCGCAATGAAAAAACTATCGTTACTCATATTGCTACTCCTATCTATTGAATTTTCCCTCACCACTCCCCCATACCAAGACTTTAGTTAAGGAGTATAAGAATAGGCGAGGAAAAAGTTCTAACATGTGGAAGTCGCATAGGCAACAAATCTTTACTGGACTGTTCACGACTTAACCAGTCAGAGAAAATAAGTGGATGAACCTTGATTTATACACAATAGGGAACTTAACAAGCCTGGAGTGCCAAGGTCCAACCTCAGAGGCGACTGTTGGTTCCCTTAAATGTTTCTAGGTATATCAAAGGTTGTTGTGGTCGTTTCTAAAATGAATTCTTTCACAGCAAATAAATTTTAAGTTTGGAGGAGTACCCCACACATGGGAGTAAACATTCCTTTTCTATTTTGAAGTTTCTTGTTTCTGCGCGGAGGAGCTTTCCGGCTTAGGAGGCATACAGGGAAGGAAGTACCATCATGGTATTGTAGTAACACTGCACCTAAGCGTATTGGAGGCATCAGTTCTCAAACAAATGTTTTATTAATATCTGTGAATCTTAAGTATTGGGTCTTTCGAAAAGATACTTTTAATCTCATTCAACTTTTTCCCGAGCTACGTCGGAACAGTGTAAGAGGTACCTTCACAGAATTTTTAAGGAAGTTGGAATATGATGCCTGTAAGAGATCAGTAAGGTTCGGGATTAAAACGTGCATAAAAACTTTACAGAACCAAGAAGATTCGCAATGAGGCTCTTTTTTTTCCCCCTGTTGGTTTTGGGGAATTTAAATTCTAATAAAGCTTTGATCTTACTAGAGTACGAGGCTGCACATGACATGTGTGTATTAGGAAAGTATCAGTCCAAGATATCTAATCTTGTTTTACCCAAGGAAGATTTCCTTCGGCCTTGTCAGTGAGGCCATGTGAGCGTAACCTACGCAAAAACTGATGTTAATGTTTGGATATGTTCACCCCCGTAGATGTATATTACGTAAATGTTATCTCAAATAAACATGAAACATTGAGCATAATACCCAAGACCTTTCTCAATCAGTCTCACGTAGGTAGCACAGGCAGTTAACCCAAACCGATAAGGGCATAGTTCTATACTGGCAATCAGAATCTTGGTGTGTTGGATGTACGGAAAGCGGACGTATGCTTAGAATGAAGGATCTAACATTGACTTGATCGCAATATGCTGCGCAATATTCTATCTCTGGAGAGAAGGAAGCGTCATAAAATTTGTGTAGTAGCTTAGCTATCTATCATACCTTTGAGGCGTTCTCCGGATCGTACTAGTACGGCTTACTACCCCCGCGGTTTTTGACGTACTTGTACGCCTAAAATTCTTAGCGCCCTCTAAATCTAGTGGGAGGTGAAGCTGTAGGCCTTCAAATGAAGAATGGGCCTATGTGGTAGTCTCTGTGTGCATGGTATAAAAAAAAATCCTGCAGCACAACAGTGCATAATGAGAAAAAAAAAAACTTTGACAGTTTTTTTGGGAATAAATAACAGCGAAATCTTGCACTGTATTTTCGTATGGTTATTTATTGCCTTGTATTCTAGTTTGCTTGGTTCTTTTTATGAATGGGAAGGATATCATAGAATTTGAGATGATTTTTGATGGTTTTACAATAAAAAGTACCTTGGAAATTGATAGATCAAAGTAGAAGAATATGTTCGATATTTTACCTAAAGTTCAAATGTTAATAAATCCATGCCAACGCGATTCCATACACGTCATCTGGATGTGTCTAATATTCATTTGCAAGGTGACCAATATGATTCATACCATTTTTTACACTAATGCAGTAGTCTGCATAACAGTCAAATCTTCTATTTTTTTTGTGTGAATAAATTATTCGAAAAGTGGAAAGCAAAACAAATGTAAGAGGGGCCTTGAGACGTGACTAATGAACAAGAGGAATTGCTTTTTAGTTGCCTGTGAATGGTATTTTTGTTTGTTCTAGGAACCCTATTTCGGGAAATTGGCCATCTTTTGAAATTTGTGTGAAAATTGGCCAAAATTGCTAAATTCTGACCACTTGTATGGATAGTTGAAATTCTGGGGTAAATGGTTGGTTTACTTACACTTCATTCATCGACAAAAATGGACGTTCATAGCGAAAATTTCATGTTTTTTGTCGACTAGTACGTGGAACTGGCCGAAAATGGGGCTCAATGTGGGCAAAATCACTGAGACCGCTTAACCTATCACGAGAGCATTACATCTCTGTAAGTTTTCTATCAATTTTCATTATTTTTGGTTGTCATATGTCGGGAAAAGATTCTCTATCTTTTTCCGTAAGAAAATAATTATTTTCTTTTTTTTTAAAATTTGGCTACTTGGACCCTGAGTAACGTGTCTCGGAAGAGGGCCTGTCGACCCTCAAAAGGGTTAAGGGCTTAGGCTCCAGCATCCCCACCGAGTTTATAGCCAGTAAGGCCTCTGAAGTCAATAGCCAAGTCTATATGAATTATCTAGCCTTTTAACCAATGACTCATGGTGCAGCAATATGCAGAATACTGAAGGTTCAATGATCTTTAGTTTTAATAATTTAGTCTACCTCTCGGACAAATGCATCCCTAAGGTGAACTGGAAACTGGGTTATTATAATTTCCGTTTGATCAGGGATTGTCCGTAACATTAAGTCAATCTTTTGGACTACCGTGAGGGAACACCTGGGCAATATCAGTAAAAGACGTCTGAAAAGTTACTCACAATTGAAGTAGTTCATATGTCTCTTATTGGTCATCCCAAGATTCATTAATATTATTTGTTGGTTGCATCTCCGATTGGGTCAAGAGTTCACCAAGTCCATGTAGTTCTTCAATCATGAGTCGAGTTAGAAGGTGTCCAATTGCGCACACTTTACTTCTTCAGTTGTCATATCCAAGTTCGTGTGGAAAAAAACTAGTCAAAGTGATTAAGGCAGGTAACCGAATTTCTTCGGTAATATTTTCTTAAGGAAGTTGAGATCGATAAAAGATTTAGGTTTCCCCTTGACCTTCTATGAGGTAGTCAATTTCCCACAAATTTTTAATAACTTTATATGGACCTTTCCATGCTACTAATAATATATTTGACTTGACTAGGCAAAAGTACACAGAACTTATCTCCTACTTTAAAACTTCTCCTCTGACTTTTATAATCAAATAGGTTTTGTACTGGTCCTTGGCAAGCTTACAGTTTTTCGATACTACTATCGGCAGGTACGGTCTCCTCAAGTTTGGATTCTGAAGGTCAAAGGAGAAAGAAACTGGTTAAGAAGGATGAACCTCAGCTCATTTAACCTCCTCATTAGTCCATAAGTCATGAAGGAGATGGACAGTGGACCTCAGGCCTGTCTACCATAGAGAAAGTTCAAAAGGTGAAAACCCAAAGTCATGGGTAACTTCCTCATGGCAAACAAAGCACAGGGTAGGTAACGATTCCACTCCTCTAGGTTTAAGGGAAGCCAAAGTTTCCTAGTAAATGGACCTTGGAGAATCGAACAATGCTGGCGCTCAATTCTTCCATATACAGCTGGGATGATAGGGTGTGGTGAAAGAGAGGCTACACTCCCAGAAGTTGGTATAGATGTTGCATTAAGTCTGATGTGATTGTGTCCCCCCGGTAGACAAAATTTCTATAGGGAATGCACTCTAGAGAAGATGGACAAAGGGCTTCATCCACTCTCTGTATGTAGTTATGGTCTTTAAGGGTATAGGCTTCATGGGAACTCGAAGCATAATCACTAATGTTAATATATATCTATGTCCCCCAGATGAAAGTGGTGATTAATAGGACCAACGATGTCAATAGCTACTCTTTCAAAACGGTACCGTTTTATGATTAGGCATTTTGACCATTAGGTATCGCCTGGTACCTCAGGGAAGGATGACAAGTTTGCAAACTTTACACGATCTACAATAAGTAGTGACATCTGAGGACATTTTAGGCCAAAAAAATAGGTTCCCTAATCTTTATTTAAAGTTTTTACGATAGCGAGGAATGTCCTGGGCCACTGGCAGGTCATGAGCCATTTTAAGATCAGTCTCTTTGCATTGACTGGATAACAACTAAGATGGAATGTCAGTTCATCTGAATTTATTTGAATCCACTGACCTTGTACAAGATACCTTTTATTTATTCAAATTTATATGAAAAGTTTTTCCTCTTGCGATAACTTGATTTTGTTTTTAGCGGCATTATGGCAATTCTGAAGAGAAGGGCGTTACGTTGTAAATTGACAAAGGGTCCTTTTTGATATGTCTCAAAGGATTAAGGTTCAGGGGAAAATCAAAGGATGGACAGTAGGAGAAGCCTGGGCTTTGGTCTGGAGCCTAGTCAAGGACCATTTATGGTATACGGATGGTGATATCTTCACTTTCATCTAACAAGTGAAACCGGTTGATCTTACTTCCTCGCTTTCAAGAGTAGCATCACTGGTTTTTATTAATCCCACCATGAATATCGCGAGACATTGTCTCATCTGAACTTCGAGGGGACTTTCTTTCTGGGGGGGACACTACAGGAAGAGGATCTGAAAACATTATATCCAATCTTTGGTGATGAAAGGTCAACCTCAGAAGGAAGCAATGGCTCCTTTTACATTACCTTATTAGTACGGAGCAAGAAAAGTTGCTGGGAGCTCGCCTACGGCTTCAGACTCCAACCTGTGAAACCATTTAGCTCTAATTGTAACAACGGATGGTAGGAAAAAGTGCTCCGTAGGCCCAAGTAACTCTGAAAGTATAGCGAGGGAATGAGGTTTCTTTAAGGTTAGGAAACAGCCTTTTATCAGAAATGACTATACGTACATGTGCATCCAGTGTCATCGTAAAATGGTAGATAACATTAAAGTCCATTTAATCTGTTCTGAACAGACAGGGTGCTTGGTCATTACAGTCTTTAAATACATTCTTCCAACTTTTGGACCTTCTTAGAAGGACATCTGGACGTTATGTCCCCTTAACACTCACACAAATGACAAACAGGAATAAAAGAAGTCATTTGACTTCCATAGAGGCTTTGATTTCTTAAGGTCCTGATACCCTTGCCACTTAGGGTTCGATCCCTTTAGGTCTCTTTAATAGGAATTGTGAGCCTCAGCATACAGGTCAGCAGCCTCAGCAATTCTCAGCTTTAATCAGGTTCGTTCTCTGATGAATGTTCGATAATTGATGGGGCAAGGAATGAGGTGTCAGGAACTGGTCAGCTAAACCATGAGTCTCGTAGAGATTCATAACTGTGTCAATTCCTGAAAAACTCTATCCAAAAGTGAACAAACGAAAGAGTGTTCCTGTAAATGGTGAAAGAGTTTGGCCAGCTGTAAGGTGGCATACCTGAAAATTTTCCTCGTAAGAATGAGTGGTTTTTTGATATGCTTAAGGATTGCCTTCTTTAGTAGGTTATTATGACATATGATTCCTTGCGAACAAGTTGCATAGATATCCAAAAGCCGGGTTCAGAAAAATAACATTCCTAACCTGGTAGCCCAGGTGTCAGCAGACCTTTCACAGAGAGGTAGCAAGTATTTCAAACCTGCATAATAGTATGACGTTTATGTCTCTTCCCCTCTCGTGAAGGAAGGTAAAATTTAGGTGTTGGAATATGTAGCATGACTGCCCTTTGTTCAATTAATCCTTCCTCTAAGTGTTTGCTGTTGTAAGAGTTTACTTTTTATTCTCCAATTTATAGGCGTGTATTTATGAGTGCGATCCTTTTCTCTCTCTTACTAACTCATGCTTCTCTAGCTTTTTCTCAATTCTCTATCCTGTTTCCTCTTTCCTCAATTTTCTTAATCCATACATTAACCTGTTTCCTCACGTTCCTCTTAGCTAGTTCTCATCGTAATCTTAGCTTGTTCCTAAACGTAATCTTAGCCTTGTTCCTTCACGTCTCTAGTCTTTCCTACACGATCAAGTCTAATCTCGCACTCCGTGCTTTGTCTTCTCGCATCTCTTTCTAACTGTCATTTCTTGGATATATCTCTCAATTCTCCTCTCTCCTTTTTTTACTTCTCTTTCGATTCTCTCTCTCTCTCTCTCATATTATTCTCCCTTCACTTACCTTCTAGCTGTCTTTTTCTTCTCTCTCAATTCTCTCTCTTTCCAAGTCTTTCATGGATCTTAGCACTAATGATAGATTCTAAAAATTTTTCCATGTTATTTCCTAACTTACTTCCAGCGTTATCCCAAAACTGGTATTATCCATTCTTGCAAGAATAACTTAAACATCTGGGGAATTGAAAACGGGTATTAAAGAAAATGGAACGGGTAGGGTTCAATTCCTGCTCCGCTCAAACTGTAAATAAAACCAGAGGGTCGATCCCGCTTTCAATTAAACAATAGGTATTAATGAAAACGAAGGGTACTATGCCGGACTCCACCGACGCATAAACAGTAAGTAGTATGGGGGCACTGACATCCAATCTTGATCACAACAATAATCAGAGTGTCCTAGGACACGTTCCTTGGATATAATAAACAGAGCTCAATGCAACAAAGTTGTCACTGGAAAATCTCGGGTCCCTAGAGTTGTCTAATCCTCCAAAGTGTTTCAAGCTCACACACAACTTAGGTGGCAGAATTTTAATATATATCCTGCCTGACTTGACTTACATATAATTGAGACTATAACAATCACCAAATCTTATTCAAATACCTGTACTGTAGTCCTCCACCATAGAGTAGATTAACTCTGGCTGCGTGGTAAACCGTCTAGTGGTATGCAGCGTTGAAGTTCCAATAGTAGATTCGTGTTGGAGGTTGATATCTTGATCTCAGTAGAGTTGATCCTGGCAAGGTCGCCATTGTGAGGCCATTACTCAGGCCTGTAAAACTTCAGAACAGTTTTACAAGCTGGCTACCTCATCAGGCAAATGAGGGAAATAGAAAAGAAATAATAACAGACAAACATAAAAACTTTATTATATAGAACAATATAAAAAAAATGTTTTTTAAATCACTATTAAATATTGAAATATTAATCTACATTTTAAAGAAAATGAATAAATGTAAATGATTAATGCAATTCAACGTTAATGTAGATAGGGGTGTCTGGTGTTGCGTGACATGTTGTTGAAAATCGTAGCCGCTGCTGATGATGGGGGGGGGGTCGCAGGTGTTGAGTTACGACCCACGGCTAGTTCTTCACAGTAGATAGAGCCTCGTGTAAGTATACCGATGACAGGAAAGCAGGTTTTCTTTACCGACTGCAATGATGTGGTTACGCTTCTGCCTTTTCATAAAGAGTGACACTGGTAATTCAATCCAAACATGGGGACGTCTCCAGACGTTGTCCGTCTCCTGTCTTTAGTTGATTGACAGGTGACCTCTCTGTCATCCAAGCTGAAAAGATAGACAGGTTACCCCATGCTTATTATAATCACTCTCAAGGCAAGTTACCAATACTCAAAAGGACGTAAGGGGATTATTACAACAGTCAAACCTAGTGACAAGACTGAAGGGAACTTAAGTTTATTTCTTATTGGTTCAAAAGTGAATGAAGCTTTTTAACAATAATTCCACTAGAATAAAAGGGCAGGCATTGTACTTACAGTAGTTGTTGGGACAGCTGTGAGTCGAGTGATTTACTGTTTTGACCAGAGCCCCACACGTTCACCTTTTGGGGGGGGGAGGGGGGGGGATAAGTGGGAAGGGGAAGGGATCCGGGATAGCTAGACTGACCTACTCTTACAAGCAACCGGCAGTCAAACTATCACTTTTCAGGATGAGGGGGAAAAAAAAGGCGGGAAAACCGGGGAGCTTGAAATTAACCCTACCTTAACTGTAGCCAGGCAATGCTATCTATCCGTTACTATATTGGGCCCTACTATACCTATTGAACTTTTCCTATCTTGGTCTATCTTGGACTAATCTTGTCTTCTTCCCAACACAATATTGCTAACGTACACCAGAAACAGAAACCTTCTCTCGGAAAAGCTTTTTTGAGCGCAGGAGTCCAGTGGGCTCCTCCAAGCTGGGCCTAAGTGGTATTAACCCTTCGACGGTCGCAGCCCCAAATCCTGAAGTGTCTCCTCGGTGTCAAAAAATTTTTGGAAAAAAAAAAAAAAATTATTTTTTTCTTTTGAAATGATAATGTTTTCCTGATAGTAATGACACCAAAAGTGCAAAGTTTGATCAAAAACTTAGGGAATTACGCTCCCACGAAGTTAGCGATCTCGGCGATATTAACACATCAGTGATTTCACCAACTTTGAGCCCTATTTTTGGCCAATTCCATTGTTCCAGTCGACCTAACTCTAGCTATTTCTTTGGAACTCCATTTTCTCTATCAATTGAGTAAAAGAAACTGCCCATTTACCGATTTCAACTACCCAGTAAAGTGGTCAGAAATTGGCAATTTGGTCAATTTCACGCAAATTAAAAAAGATGCCTATTTCAAAATACGGTCCAGAATAAACAATGCAGACATTCTTGGCAATAAAATAACATATCCTCTGTTCATTAGTCACGTCCCCAGGCCCCTCTTATATTACTCTTGCTTTCTATTTTGATTTTTTATTCACACAAAAAAGAGAAGATTTACTGTTATGCAGACTACTGCATTATTGTAAAAATGTTATAAATAATATCAGTGCACTAGTGAAAGAATATTAGACTTCCTAGTTGACGTGTATTGGACGTGTGGTGTGATTTGCTTACTCCTGAACATTGGTAAAAATCGAACATTTCTGCTACTTTGAGCTCAATTTCAAGGTCGTTTTCATTGTGAAACTAATCAAAATCATCTCTATTTCTGTAGTATGTTTTCCATTCTATCAAATGAGACTAAGAAAACGAGAATACAACGATAAATACTATAGGAAAATACACCTCAAAGTCGGCGTTTTAATCCAAAAACATGGTCCAAGTTTTTTCTCTCATGCACTGCATGCTGCAGGATTTTTTTTTATACAGTGCACATTGACCACACCAACCCATTCTCTCACATGTGGGCCTACCGACTTTCTCCTGCTTGATTTGAAGCCGCTAGAATTGTTGAGTATACAGTGAACCCACAACCAATGATATTTTCCAGAGAGCTTATCGTTAGACAAAATTATTGTTAGTTGAATTAGTTTTCCCCATAAGAAATAATGGAAATCCAATTAATCCGTTCTAGACAGCCAAAAGTATTAAAATTTTTTTTTTTTTCATGAAATATACATTTCCCTACAAAGAAAACAATGAGATATGCACAGTAACTACATAAATAAATGTTAAAATTACACTTACCTTTATTGAAGAGTATTGATGAGTAATGAGACACTTTTTTCTTGAACACACTGGAATTTTCGGATTGATACATGAGTAAAGGCTTCACTTTGCAATCCCCGCTAGCATTACAACAGAACATGAGAGTTAGCCTGTCTTTCATAGGCTTGTGTCCTGGGAGTGCCCTTTTCTCCTGAGTAATGTAGGTCCTGTTTGGCATTTTCTTCCAGAACATGCCTGTTTCGTCACAATTGAACACTTGTTGGGGTTGGAATTTTTCATCTTCACCATGCCTTGTCACACTGTGTATGCCACTACGATTTTTAAATCTCTCAAACCAACATTTGCTGGCCTTAAATTCACCAATATGAGTACTAGTTCCAGGCATTTTTTCTTGTTCACCTGGGTGTTAGTCGACTGGTGTGGGTTGCATTCTGGGGGACAAGATTAAGGACCCCAATGGCAATAAGTTAGACAGTCCTCAATCACGCACTGACTTTCTTGGGTTATCCTGGGTGGCTAACCCTCTGGGGTTAATTGCTTCTCGGTAATTGTTTCTCGTTAAGCCACACCAACAACACACACTCCACATCTTCGAGTAGTACAGCTGATGGTGGTGGAGCAACAGCTGACCGTGGTACGATAGTATTTCGATGGTATTTCTCGCCCTTTTTACTACATGGTTGGCACTAGAAACTTTCTTTGGGCCCATGGTGGCTTATTTAGCAGTTACAAGCACTAAAAACAATGGAATAATGTGAAATGTACTGAATGTATGCATAGATGCGACCGCACTGGCGCTGAGGCCACACATGGGACTCGTCCCGGACGAATCACGTAAGGCGAGGCAAAATTTTTGCATTTAAATGCTTCGTATGGTGGATTTAACTAAGTGAGTGTCCCCAAAGGGGGGGGTCCCCTGTTACCTCACACACATACAGACAGACAAACAAACAGTAGACATTTATATTACACGGTAGTTATGTTCCTGAAAATTCTGTGTTAGGTAAAACCATGTTAGATAAGCTGAAGAGCTCATGAGAAAAATAGGGTTACGTTCCTGGGAGCCCCCAAAAAGCCAATCAACGTTTTTTTTAGACCAACAGAGCTTACAAAAATAAAATGGGTTGTTATTGTAGTTCATTGTCCTTTTCCGATTTTTGTATTTTTTCTGCCCAAGACTACAAATGCGACAGAAATAATAGTATTTCTTACCTTATATTGTGGGTGCTGGTGTTTGTGGATGATTTTGAATAGAATGGAGATGCATGGTTTGGCCCTACTGGACTGAGGTGGATGGTTGTTGGTTGTCTGCAGAAAGGGGTGGGAGAGGTTTGGTACTATAGTCAGTGGTTGTATTGGAGTGTGCATAAATCTTGTAATAGATCTCTGGGCTCTTCTAACCTTTCAGTACATTATACAACTGACGGTAAGGCATCATCAGGTGGTCTAGACCCTGTTTCAAAGCACTGCTTCTAGTTTTGTCAAGGTCCTCTTCAGTGAAATAGTCTGCTAGTTTTGCAGCAACATGGAATTGCTCACAAAACTGCTGCAAAGTTAGCTGTTGTTCTTCAGGTTGTTCTTCATCTACTGTTAAGTGGCTCCCTTGTATCTGTGTATTGAGCTCAGCCAATATTTCCCCTGGACTCCTCTCTTCATCATCATCTTCTAAGAGCTCATTCACATCATTTTCATTCATATCTTCAAAACCATCACTTGGTAATCTCCTTGCCAGCTGAACAGTTTCCTGAACATGACTCTCAAGCAGGGGAAACCCAGTCAAAGAATTAACTTTAACTTTACCTACAGTTAACAAATCACTTTTCTACTGTCTCAATAACTTTACCTACACAGTTAACAAATCACTTTCTACTGTCTCAAAATATCATTACTCACTGTGTAACTCCCCTAGCCTTAGGACCCCATAAATAAATACTCAAAGATCAATAAATTCTCATATCTAATCTAATGCAAATATTGAGTAACTTATATTTCATAAATGTATAACCCAGTTGTATAATTAGAGAAACCTTACCAAACTATGTTGTTATAGCATTACCTAATAAAATAATCCATTCTCTTGAATGCACTGTAACTCATCTATTGACCATATGAACTGTTACTGCACTACAGATCATTGATTTGATTTGATTAGTTCTGATTAATAAATTGTACAACTACATTAGTAAATTGATTATTTTGTTATATTATTCATTGTAATGTTACAAAATTGTAAAACTATAATTCTTCGAAATTGAAATGTTCAAATTTCATTGTTCAACCCCTTCAGGGTCCAAGGTCCAAATCTGAAGTGGTGCCCAAGAATTTTCAAAAAAAAATTTGTTATTTTTTCTTATGAAATGGTAGAGAATCTTTTTGTGAAGGTAATAAAATGAAAAGTACGAAATTTGATGGAAAATTGACGAAATTATGCTCTCGCGAATTTTGATGTGTCAGCGATATTTACGAATCGGCGATTTTGCCGACTTTGACTCCCATTTTAGGCCAATTACATTATTCCAGTCAAATAAATTCTTAGCTATTTCACTAGTATTACTTCTATTCTATCGATTGAGCACAAGAAATCGCCAAGTCAACTGTTTCAACTACAAATTAAAGTGATGGGAAAAATTGTTAATTTGGCCAATTTAAACACAAAGTTCAAATATTCCAATTTCAAAATAGGGTCCAGAATAAACAATGTAGGTATTCCTGGCACTAAACTAACATTTCCTCTGTTCATTAGTTATGTTTTGAGGCTTTACAAATAAATTCATTTTGATTTTTATTCACACCAAAAAATAGAAGATTTACTGTTATGCAATACTGTAATAATTGTATAAATATCATCACCATATTTGTGAATGCATATTAGACCCACCAGCTGGCGTGTATTAGACGTGTGAGGTCGTTTGTTTACTCTTGAATATCGGCAAAAATTTAACATTTCTGCTACTTTGAGCTCAGTTTCAAGCCATTTCCAGTGCTAAAACCAATCAAAATCATCTCTATTTCTGTAATATGTCTTCCATTCTATCAAATGAGACCAAGAAATCACAAATACAACTATAAAAAACATACGAAAAAACACAGCAAAGTCGCTGTTTTAATCGAAAAATCATGATTTCAGTTTTTTTTCTCTCATTATACACAGTGTGCTGCAGGATCTGTTTTATGTGGTGCACACATACCACATAGATGTATTTTCTCATATCTAGGCCCAAATGTACCGCTCACAGTTTATCAGAGTGAGCTGAGCTCATGACGTAGATCTACGGTTTGGACCCTGAACGTAAAGCCCCTAGATCTACGGGACGGACCCTGAAAGGGTTAAAATACTCGGTTGTACTTTATATTGTAAATTGTTTACCATAACTGTTCCATTAATCTTAAGTTAAGTTAAAGAAATTTTCAGCACACTATTTACATCCCCTTTATTTATTCCTGTTTTCCATTTATACACCTCGATCATATCCCCCCTAATTTTACGCCTTTCGAGAGAGTGCCTATTCAGGGCCCTCAGTCTATCCTCATATGGAAGATTACGACACAGGGAATCATCTTTGCCGTCCTCCTCTGTACGTTTTCCAGAGCATTTATATCCATTTTGTAATATGGTGACCAGAACTGAGCAGCATAGTCTAAATGAAGCCTAACCAAGGATATATAGAGTTGAAGAACAACCTGAGGACTTCTATTATTTATACTTCTAGATATGAAGCCAAGAATTCTGTTAGCTTTATTGCGAACACTAATGCACTGTTGTCTTGGTTTTAGATTACTGCTAATCAGAACTCCTAAATCCTTTTCGCAATCAGTAGTATTAAGATCTACATTATTTAGTTTATATGTGGCATGGTTATTTGACTGTCCAACATTTAGAACTTTGCATTTGTCAATATTAAACTGCATCTGCCACTTCTCTGACCATTGCATCAGTCTATTCAAATCATCCTGGAGTGCTCTAGTGTCCTCATAAGAATGAATTGAAAGGCCTATTTTGGTGTCATCAGCAAATTTGCTTATGTCGCTATTTATTCCCTCATCTATGTCGTTTATGTAAATTGTGAACAACTGGCCCAACACTGACCCCGGAGGAACACCGCTTGTGACGTGCCCCCATTCTGATTTCTCCCCATTTATTCAAACTTTCTGCTGCCTATTTGTCAGCCATGCCTCTACCCAGGAAAAAATTTCTCCTATTCCGTGTGCCCTAAGTTTCCTCAATAGCCTCTGATGTGGAACTCTATCGAAAGCCTTACTGAAGTCCATATACACAATATCATATTCATCACCATGATCTACCTCCTCAAACACCTTAGTGAAAAAAGTTAGTAAATTCGTGTTGAGATTCATTAATCAGTCTGTGCCTATCAAGATGGCTACGAGTTGCTTTGGCAATTATTGATTCCATAAATTTTCCCACTATGGAGGTAAGGCTTATTGGTCTATAGTTCGAAGCCAAGGACCTGTCACCTGCCTTGTAAATAGGTATTACATTTGCTATTTTCCACTTATCAGGCACTATGCCAGTTTGTAGTGATATGTTAAAAGGATTAGCCAAAGGTATGCTAAGTTCCTCTTTACATTCCTTTAACACCCTTGGAAACAGTTCATCAGGGCCTGGGGATTTGTTAGGTTTTAGTTTCTCTATTTGTCTGAGGACCATGTCACTAGTTACTGCAATCGTCCATAGTTTATTATCCTGTTCTACATAATCTATTATTTCAGGAATATCGCTAGTATTTTCATGGGTGAAAACTGAGAGGAAGTAGGTATTGAGAATTTCACACATATCCTTATCACTGTCAGTGATCTGACCAGAGTTACTCTTAAGTGGGCCAGTCTTGTCCCTAATCTTACTTCTGTATACCTGAAAGAACCCTTTTGGGTTAGTATTGGTAGATAAAAGACTGTTGGGTAGACTTCTGGATGTACATGTTTATAGAGGGGCCACAGATTTATTAGATCACTTTTTAGTTGTAGCTACAGTGAGAGTAAAAGGTAGATGGGATAAAAGAAGAATGGAAAAAGCAAGTAAGAGAGAAGTGAAGATTCATAAATTAGAGGAGGAGGCAGTTAGGGTAAGATATTAACCCGTAAACAATCCAAACGTATATATACGTTTTTACTGCTAGTGCCCCAAACGTATACATGTATATATGTTTTTTTTGTCATACATTCAGCATTGCCACAATAAGCCTGAGTTGCCTAGACATGAGAGACTGTGTGTGTGCACTCACTGTGTGCAATATTAAAATAATTGGGGATGCCTGGATACCATATGCTCTCTTTTCCTATTAAAAAAAAAGATTTTTTTTTTCTCAAAAAAGTTGGGGCACTACAGTAGAGAACATATATATACAGTTGGACCGTTTACGGGTTAACCCTTTGACTGTCGCAAGCCTCTTTCTGAAATTGTCATTCTATGTCAAAAAATTTTTTGGAAAAAAAAAAAAATTCTTATGAAATGATAAGAGAATCTGTTCCTGATGGTGATGACACCAAAAGTACGGAATTTGATCGAAAACTTACAGAATTATGCTCTTGCGAAGTTAGCAGTCTCGGCGATAGATACGCATCGGCGATTTCACCGACTTTGTGCCCTATTTTCGGACAATTCCATTGTTTCAGTTGATGAAGCTCATAGCTATTTCTTTAGAACTCCAGTTTTTCTATCAATTGAGTACAAGAAACCGCCCATTTACTGATTTCAACTACACAATAAAGTGGTCGGAAATTGGCAGTTTGGCCAATTTCACGCAGATTAAAAAAGATGTCAATTTCAAAATACGGTCCAGAATAAACAGTGCAGACATTCTTGACACTAAAATAACATATCCTCAGTTCATTATCCACTCTCTAGGCCCCTCTTATATATAAGACAAAATATGCATTCCAAGGGTCATCTGTGGTCACCAGATCGGCAACACCCTCGTCTTCCCTTTTGACCCTTGTTGCACGATATAGCCGTTGGTCGTAGGCAGCAGTACCTACAGCCCCCAGAGGGTTTACCATTTTCTGTTTTGAAGCATTTGGCACAAAAATGAAAAAAAAATACAAAAAAAATGTCTAAATACAACATATTAGTTATTTTTTTTTTATTAATTTTTTTATTATCACACTGGCATGATTCCCACCAAGCAGAGGTCCCGAAAAAGAAAAACTGCTCACCATCATTCACAATCCATCACTGTCTTGGCCAGAAGTGCTTTTACACTACAGTTTTTAAAAACTGCAACATTAACACCCGCCTTCAGAGTGCAGGCACTGTACTTCCCATCTCCAGGACTTCAAGTCCGCCTGCCGTTTCCCTGAACCCCTTCATAAAATGATAGCTTTGCTCACAACTCCAACAGCACGTCAAGTAATTAAAAAACATTTGTCTCCATTCACTCCTATCAAACACGCTCACGCATGCCCGCTGAAGTCCAATCACCCTCCACACAAACCTCCTTTTACCCCCTCCCTCCAACCTTTCCTAGCCCGACCCCTACCCTCCTCCTTCCTCTACAGACTGATACACTCTTGAATTATTCGGGGTGTTTTCCGCCCATTCTCTCCACTAAGTCGAACCACCTCAACAACCCTTCCCTCAGCCTCTGACCAAGCAGTTTTGGTAATCCGCACCTCCTCCTCCCAAACATTTCCAACTACCGAATTCTCGGCATATATTCACACCACACATTGCTCCAGACATACATTTCCACTCCCCCACCTTCTCCTCACTGCAACTTTCTCACCCAGCTTCACACCATAAAAGAGCGGGGTAAACTTACTCTCATACTTCCCCCTTTTTTGTTTCCCAAGGGAAAAATTTCTTTTCTCCACAACCCCAATGCACGCTCATTTTTTCCCCTCTCAATTCTAGATTCACCCTTTTTTTCAAAACCCCATCCCTGACACTTCCCACTCCCAAATACAGAATAAAACACCTTCTCCATACTCCCCTCTCCACCCCTGATACCAATTTTTTCATCACCTAATCTTTTTTTTATCCTCAAAAACCTTACTCTTTCCTGTATTCACTTTAATTTTCTTTTTTTACTTTTTTTTTTTTTTAACAAGTCGGCCGCTCCCACGAGGCGGGTCCCCAAAAAAAAAAGAAAACCCCCAAAAAGAAAATACTTTCATCATCTTTTCACACTTTCACCCCCTCACACATTATCACCTTTTGAAAAAGGTCTCAGAAAACACAGTTTAAAACATTACTTAAAAAAACCAACATATCCCCTCCAAACCCCAAATATCCCAAACCCCCCTTTAAAGTGCAGGCATTGTACTTCCCATTTCCAGGACTCTGCCCGATAATAAATAACCTTTTTCCCTGAATCCCTCACTAAATATTACCATGCCCACCCAACAGATCGTCAGGGCCCAAGTATCATTCGCCTCCATTCACCCCCATCAACACGCTCATGCACGCTTTCTGGGGAAATCCAACCCCAGCCCACAAAAACCTCCTTTACCCCTCTTTCCAACCCTTTCGAACGACCCACCCCTCCTTCTTTTTCCCCATAATTTTTGTGCTTTCCATGCATTCTACTTTGATCCATTCTCTCTAAATACCCAAAACCACTCAACAACCCTCTTTGCCTCTGACAATCTTTTATTTAAAACCCCCCCTTCTCCAATTTCCCCACTCCCAATTTTCTGCACAATTTTTACACCCCACATTGCCCTAGACAGGCACCCACCCCTCCAACCTCTCCTCGCTGCGCATTTTCCACCCAAGCTTTCCCTCCATATAAGATTTGGTACTACATACTTTCAACATTTCCCCTTTTTTGCCCCCATAATAAGTTTTTTTGACCCCATATACCCCAATGCACCACTCACCTTTTTTTTCCCTCTCATTCTATATTAACCTCTCCTTCAAAAACCATCCGCCGCACTCAATCCCAAGTATCTAAAAACATTCACTTCTTCCATACTCCTCCTCCCCCATTTGATACCCCAATTTTCTTATCTAAAATCATTTGATACCCTCACCTTATTCTTTTCTAGTTCATTTTAAATTTTTCTACCTTTACACACTTCTAAAACTCTCCACTAACCTTTGCAATTTTTTTTAGAATCTCCCATAAGCACAGTATCACAGCAAAAAGTAACGGTCAATTCCCTTTTTTAAAATTTGTTTCCCCTAATTTAATCCCACCCCTCTCCCAAACACCCTACATTAATTCTTTTACACCCCTTTTAAAAATACAGGGCCCCCCTTTAACGAATTTTTTTTCATTCCAGTTATGTTCGGGCCATATTTACCAAATTTTTTTCCCAAAAGGAATAGTGAAGTAGTTTTATCATTTCAGCCCCCCCAAACTCACTACAAACGCACTTACATAAATACATTTACAAAATTTGGGTCGCATTTGGGGATCGTTAAGCGGGGGCCACTTATATTAAACAACCAGGGGGACATTACACACCCTGCAAAACCCTTTTACCGGGGGAAATATTTTCCCCCACTTCTACACACTCTAAACCGAGCCTCACTATCCTCATAAAAGCTCTTTACAAATTTTTAACTTACCACCTATTCCATATACTTGCAACATCTCCCACATTGCTCCTCTATCCACTCTATTCATATGCCTTTTCTAAATCCATAAATGCAATAAAACTTCCCACCTTTATCTAAATACTGTTCACATATATGCTTCAATGTAAACACTTGATCTACACATCCCCTACCCACTCTGAAGCCTCCCTGCTCTCCGCAATCCTACATTCTGTCTTACCTCTAATTCTTTCAATTAAAAACCCTTCTGTATACTTTTCCTGGTATACTCAGTAAACTTATTCCTCTATAATTTTTACAAGCTCTTTTGTCCCCTTTCCCTTTATATAAAGGGACTATACATGCCTCTGCCAATCCCTAGGTACCTTCCCCTCTTTCCATACATTTATTAAACAAAAGTACCAACCACTCCAACACTATTCCCCCCCCTGTTTTTAAACATTTCTGTCATGATCCCATCAGTTCCAGCTGCTTTCCCCCCCTTTCATTCTACGAAATCCCCTCACGTACCTCCACCACACTTACATTCTGCTCTTCTTCACTCCTAAAAGATGGTATACCTCCCTGGCCAGTGCATGAAATTACCGCCTCCCTTTCTTCCTCAACATTTAAAGTTCCTCAAAATATTCTCGCCATCTACCTAATACCTCCCTCTCCCCATCTACAAAACTCCTCTACTTTTGTTTTTAACTGACAAATCCATACTTTCCCTAGGCTTTCTAACTTTTTTAAAACTCACTCCAAAATTTTTTCTTATTTTCATTAAAATTTCTTGACAGTGCCTTTTCCCACTCTATCATCTGCTCTCCTTTTGCACTCTCTCACCCTCTCTTCACCTTTCTTTTACTCTCCATATACTCTGCTCTTCTTATAACACTTCTGCTTTGTAAAAACCCTCGTAACTACCTTTTTCTCTTTTAAACACACCCTTTACTTCATCATTCCACCAATCACTCCTCTTTTCCCCCTGCCCCCCACCCTCTTATAACCACAAACTTCTGCCCCACATTCTAATACTGCATTTTTAAAACTATTCCAACCCTCTTCAAACCCCCACTACTCATCTTTTGCACTAGCCCAAACCCTTTTTGCCAATAGTCCCTTATATCTTGCCCGAACTTCCCCCTCCCTTAGTTTTTTACACTTTCACCTCCCCCCTTACTTGTTGTTTTCCACCTTTCTCTTTTTCCCCTCTACCTCTTACTCTAAATGTAGCTACAACTAAATAATGATCTGATATATCAGTTGCCCCTCTATAAACATGTACATCCTGGAGCCTATCCATCAACCTTTTATCCACCAATACATAATCTAACAAACTACTTTCATTACGTGCTACATCATACCTTGTATATTTATTTATCCTCTTTTTGATAAAATATGTATTACTTATTACCAAATTTCTTTCTACACATAACTCAATTAAAGGCTCCCCATTTACATTTACCCCTGGCATCCCAAATTTACCTACTACTTCCTCTATAACATTTTTACCCACTTTAGCATTGAAATCCCCAACCACCATTACTCTCACACTTGATTCAAAACTCCCCACGCATTCACTCAACATTTCCCAGAATCTCTCTCCTCTACACATACCCTACCAAATTCATTCACCAAACTCTGCAACTTCTCTTCAGAATCTCCCAAGAGCACAGTGTCATCAGCAAAGAGCAACTGTGACAACTCCCACTTTATGGGTGATTCTTTATCTTTTAACTCCACGCCTCTTGCCAAGACCCTTGCATTTACTTCTCTTACAACCCCATCTATAAATATATTAAACAACCACAGTGACATCACACATCCTTGTCTAAGGCCTACTTTTACTGGGAAATAATCTCCCTCTTTCCTACATAACTTGAGCCTCACTATCCTCATAAAAACTCTTCACTGCTTTCAGTAATCTACCTCCTATATCATACACCTGCAACATCTGCCACATTGCCCCCCCTATCTACCCTGTCATACGCCTTTTCCAAATCCATAAATGCCACGAAAAACCTCTTTAGCCTTATCTAAATACTGTTCACTTATATGTTTCACTGTAAACACCTGGTCCACACACCCCCTACCTTTCCTAAAGCCCCCTTGTTTTAAACTGCTATCCTATTCTCCACTTGCTCTTAGTTCTTTTCAATAATAACTCTACCATACACTTACCAGGTATACTCAACAGACTTATCCCCCTATAATTTTTGCACTCTCTTTTGTCCCCCCTTGCCTTTATACAAAGGAACTATGCATGCTCTCTCCCAATTTCCCTAGGTTTACCTTCCCTCTTCCATATATTTATTAAATAATAACCACCAACCACTCCAAACTATATCCCCACCTCCCTTTTAACATTTCTATCTTTATCCCATCAATCCCAGCTGCCTTACCCCCTTTCATTTTACCTATTGCCTCACAAACTTCCCCCCACACTCACAACGGGCTCTTCCTCACTCCTACAAGATGTTATTCCTCCTTGCCCTATACACAAAATTTCACAGCTTTCCTATCT
Organism: Cherax quadricarinatus; assembly: GCF_026875155.1. Taxonomy (NCBI): domain Eukaryota; kingdom Metazoa; phylum Arthropoda; class Malacostraca; order Decapoda; family Parastacidae; genus Cherax; species Cherax quadricarinatus. The sequence continues at coordinate 46,643,436 of NC_069412.1, forward strand.
TCATCAACATTTAACAATTCCTCAAAAATTCCCTCCATCTTCCAAATACCTCTAACTCTCCATTTAAAAAACTCCCTCTCCTATTTTTAACTGACAAACCCCATTTGTTCTCTAGGTTTCCCTTTAAACTTGTTAATCTCACTCCAGAATTTTTTTCTTATTTTCAACAAAATTTGTTGGTAACATCTCACCCCCCTCTTTTGCTCTCTTTTTACATTGCTTCACCACTCTCTTAACCTCTCTCTTTAATACCTTACCACCCTTTAAATACAAAAAAGTGTCACAAGTGCTATCACCAATCATTGCAACACTTTTTAACAAATCCATTGAATCCTCCACCTTCCCCACAGACTCAAAATACAGGGTCCCCCCGATCCACAAAGGAGGAGACCAAACAGAGTTGAATAACATAGGCCAATATCCAACTTACACCCTCTCTCAAAAATCTTCGAAAAATTAATTCATAAACGAATCTACTCCTACCTTATCCCCAAAACATACTCAACCCCTGCCAATTTGGATTCAGGCCAAATAAAAATACTAATGATGCTATTATACACATGCTAGAACATATATACACTGCAATAGAGAAAAAAAAAGTCCCAAATGGGGGTTTCATTGACTTACGTAAAGCTTTTGATACAGTTAACCTGACTGCTCCACGTAAAATTGTCACACTATGGTTAAAGAGGGCACTCCCTCAACTACCTCAAGTCATACTCGCAACAGAACCAATATGTGTATGCAAATGGGGCAAACTCTTCTGCACAACCAATTACAGTTGGTGTCCCACAGGGAAGTGTCCTTGGCCCTCTTCTCTTTCTCCTATACATAAATGACCTACCAAATGCTTCGCAATTACTCAAACCCACACTATTTGCAGATGACACTACATACGTCTTCTCCCACCCGAGCCCAGTCACGCTAGCCAATACTGTAAATACAGAATTACAGAAATATCTACCTGGATGAGGACTAACAAACTTAAACTAAACATTGACAAAACCTACTTCATTCAGTTTGGTAACAGAGCTACAGATGTCCCTCTTAACATAATGATAAACGGATCACCTATCACAAAGCTAACAGAGGGAAAATTCTTAGGAATCCACCTTGATAATAGACTCAAATTTCATACACATATACAACAAATTTCTAAGAAAATTTCCAAGACTGTAGGCATACTATCGAAGATACGGTACTATGCTCCACAGTCAGCCCTCCTGGCCCTATATCACTCTCTTATTTACCCCTATCTCACCTATGGAATTTGTGCATGGGGCTCAACAACAAGTAACCATCTCAGACCACTAATTACCCAACAAAAGGCTGCAGTTAGAATGATAACAAATTCTCACTATAGGCAGCACACTCCACCAATATTCAATACACTAAACCTATTCACCATACAAAACATTCATACTTATTACTGCACCTATTACATACATAGAACACTTAACTCTGATATTAACCCCCCCCTCAAACATCTCCTTGCCAACCTCAACAGAACGCATGGGCCATAACACAAGGCACAGATCACTCTTTGATGTTCCTCGTGTCCATCTCACACTTTGCAAAAACTCAATGCACATAAAAGGCCCTAAAATCTGGAACTCATTACCTGTAAATATAAAAGAAAACACTACCTGTTTATAAATTCAAGTCTCTTCTCAAAGATCACTTACTCACACAAAACCAAATAAATACTGAATAACTGAACCTTATAAATTGTATATCTTAAATGTTTCTCACAATTATATCACATAAATGTTAAACCTAAAACCCAATCTAACTTTATTATTTTTTAAATACACTACCTAACAGAATACTCCATTCTACTGAATGTACAACAATGCATACAACCATATGACCTGTCTTTGTAATACTCACTTGTGCTTTATAGTAATCTGTTTACATTAAAGTTTTATCACCGATGTCATCATTGCTTAGTTCATCTTAAGTTAATTTTAAGCCAGCCCGTAATGCTATGCATAGTATAAGTGGCTTTGGCATACTGCTCTTTTCTGTATTTTTTGTACCTCTGTATGTGTGCACAAATTTTTAAATAAATAAATAAATAAATAAATAAATACTCTTCCCTCCTTGCATCACTTCTAATTTGTAAAAACTTCTCATATGCTAACTTTTTCTCCCTTACTACTCTCTTTACATCATCATTCCACCAATCGCTCCTCTTCCCTCCCGCACCCACTTTCCTGTAACCACAAACTTCTGCTGAACACTCTAACACCACATTTTTAAACCTACCCCATACCTCTTCGACCCCATTGCCTATGCTCTCATTAGCCCATCTATCCTCCAACAGCTGTTTATATCTTACCCTAACTGCCTCCTCTTTTAGTTTATAAACCTTCACCTCGCTCTCCCCTGATGCTTCTAATCTCCTTGTATCCCATCTACCTTTTACTCTCAGTGTAGCTACAACTAAAAAGTGATCTGATATATCTGTGGCCCCTCTATAAACATGTGCATCCTGAAGTCTACTCAACAGTCTTTTATCTACCAATACATTATCCAACTAACTACCGTCATTTCGCCCTACATCATATCTTGTATACTTATTTTTCCTCTTTTTCTTAAAATATGTATTACCTATAACTAAACCCCTTTCTATACAAAGTTCAATCAAAGGGCTCCCACTATCATTTACACCTGGCACCCCAAACTTACCTACCACACCCTCTAAAAGTTTCTCCTACTTTAGCATTCAGGTCCCCTACCACAATTACTCTCTCACTTGGTTCAAAGGTTCCTATACATTCACTTAACGTCTCTGAAAATCTCTCTCTCTCCTCTACATTCCTCTCTTCTCCAGGTGCATACACACTTATTATGACCCACTTTTCACATCCAACCTTGACTTTAATCCACATAATCCTTGAATTTACACATTCATATTCTCTTTTTCTCCTTCCATAACTGATCCTTCAACATTATTGCTACCCCTTCCTTAGCTCTAACTCTCAGATACTCCAGATTTAATCCCATTTATTTCCCCCCACCGAAACTCCCCTACCCCCATCAGCTTTGTTTCGCTTAGGGCCAGGACATCTGTGAAGGCTTACTCAGCCCTGTAACAACTTCAGACAGTATTACCAAGGCTGGCTCCTCCTCAGGAAAATTAATGAATAGAAAAAGAAATAATTCACAAAGATAAACACTTTATTATTTATTAATGCAAAGATAAAACATTGAAACATGAAGGTGTATCCTACTTGAAAGAAAAATGAAAAATGAAATGAAAAATTGCCATTTGACTTCAACGCTAATATGTACAAGTAAACTGGGGTGTCTTGGTTGATGTTGGCACCGTCTTGTAGAAATTGTAGCCGTTAATGATGGGGGGGGGGAGGGTCCACAGGTATTGAGCGACAACCCAACGACTAGTTCTTCACAGAGTCTATAGCCTTGAATAGTCAGTCCAGATGACAGGAACGCAGGTTCTTTACCACTACAAAGATGAGGGGTAGTGCCCTGTACAATTAATCAGGTAGGTAGATCATAAAGTGACGTCTCAAGACCGGTTTCAGTCCGTCTCCTTCAACACTTCTCGTTGCTTGGCAGGTGACCCGAGCTGTCATTCCAAGCTGGAAAGAGAGACAGGTTACCCACTGCTTAAGAAATCACTCTCCATGATAAGTGTAAGATACTTAAAAAAGGTGATGATTATCTAAAAGTCTCATGTGGAGCTTAAAACTGAAAGGACGAAGTTTATTATTGGTCAAAAGTGAAGCTTTCAACCAATATCTACTAGAATAGGAGCAGAGGCTTTTACTTACAGTTGTGCTGGGCGCTGTGAGTCGAGTGATTACTGTTTGGCCGGAGCCCCACACGTCACCTTTCGGGGTGGGGAGAAAGGGGGGGTAGGGGATAGCGGGAGCTAAACTGACCCTACCTTAACAAGCAGCCGGCAATCAAACTATTATTACCATATACTCGCTCGCTTCTCCTATCTGTTGAACTTTTCCCTCACAACATCCAACTTCTTTTCATTCATAACATCAGCAATCATCTGTTTCTTGTCATCAGCACTACATCCACGCACATTCAAGCATCCCAGTTTTATAAAGTTTTTCTTCTCTTTTTTAGTAAATGTTTACAGGAGAAGGGGTTACTAGCCCATTGCTCCCGGCATTTTAGTCGCCTCATACGACACGCATGGCTTATGGAGGAAAGATTCTTTTCCACTTCCCCATGGACAATAGAAGAAATAAAGAAGAAGAAGAGCTATTTAGAAAAAGGAGAAAAAACCTAGATGTATGTATATATATATATGCATGTGCGTGTCTGTGAAGTGTGACCAAAGTGTAAGTAGGAGTAGCAAGATATCCCTGTTATCTAGCGTGTTTATGAGACAGAAAAAGACACCAGCAATCCACCATCATGTAAAACAGTTACAGGTTTCTGTTTCACAGTCATCTGGCAGGACGGTAGTACTTCCCTGGGTGGTTGCTGTCTACCAACCTACTACCTAAGTTCATATCCTGAAAAATTCGCATAGTGGGACGTTCATAAGCTGAGGTTCCACTGTATTTGTAAATTGTGTATATAATCCTCTGTTAAGTATACACTGGAATACTATAGTTTTTAACCTAATTTAATGGACACTCAGATAATCCACCCATTAGTATTTTATATCGAGAGTTTTCTGACCAGTCAGACAAAACTGGGTGTGACACATCTGTAACATTTTCAACATATTGAGAGTGTTGGATGCAGAGGCAGGGGTAGTTAAGTGTTATTTTAATATCATGGAAACCAGGTAGACTTACCTCCATGAAATTCACAGTTGTTCTCCTAGGAAAGATGTAATAGAGCATAACAATTAAAATGAATATTGTATATCCCAAATGGCAAACAGAACCATTATACTATATGAACTAGCCAAAATGAATATTGGTGGTGGCCTACTCAGTTGGATAATAGGATATCTGTCAAATAGAGTATCCTGTGTCCTCTACCAAGACTTTAGAAATGAGTCTAAGGAAATGTCCCTAGGTACACCACAGAGAGGAGTTCTAAGTCCCATGCTATTTATTGTTCTAAATGCTCTACCTGCCTTGCCTAAATATATCGCTATAAGCTATGCTGATGACATCATGATCCATACAGAAGGGCATAAGAAGATGAGTACCATTCTTAATGAAGTTCAGGCAGTTTGTAATTAAGTCTCATCATATCTTCATCTAAACCAAAGATAGTGACAAGCAAACGACATCCCCCACTCGTCTGTTTGCAGGGTGACAACATTAGCTGCGTTAAATCTTAGATGTACCCTTCAGTAAATCCACCATACCACAACTCAGTAAGAAATGCAACTATGGTGCTAATGTGAGAATAGTGAGAATGATGTACGTAGCCTATGTTAGGTCCTTAACCCTTTCGGGGTTTCGGCCGTACTAGTACGGCTTAGGTGCCAGGGTCCTTGACGTACTAGTACGTACTCATAAATTCTAGTGCCTTCAAATCTAGTGAGAGAAAGCTGGTAGGCCTACATATGAAAGAATGGGTCTGTGTGGTCAGTGTGCGATTAAAACAGCTGTGACTTTGCACTGTATTTTCGTATGGTATTTATTGTTGTATTCTAGTTTTCCTGGTCTCATTTGATAGAATGGAAGACATATTACAGAAATTGAGATGATTTTGACTGGTTTTACAATGAAAAGTACCTTGAAATTGAGCTCAAAGTAGCAGAAATGTTCGATTTTTACCAGAGTTCAAAAGTAAACAAATCATGCTAAGCATCCAATGCACATCAACTGGTGAGTCTACTATTCTTTCACAAGTGCGCCAATATTATTTATACCATTTCTACACTAATACAATAGTCTGCATAACAGTAAGTAAATCTTCTATTTTTTGTGAGAATAAAAATTCAAAATGGAAAGCAAAAGAATGTAAGAGGGGCGTGGGGACGTGACTAATGAACAGAGGAAATGTTATTTTAGTGCCAGGAATGTCTTTCTTGTTTATTCTGGACCCTATTTGGAAATTGGCATCTTTTGAAATTTGTGTGAAATTGGCAAAATTGCTAAATTCTGACCACTTTAATGGATAGTTGAAATTGGTAAATGGGTGGTTTCTTGTACTCATTCGATAGAAAAAATGGAGTTCTAGCAAAATAGGTATGATTTTTGTCGACTAGTACACGGGAATTGGCCGAAGATAGGGCTCAGAGTGGGCAAAATCAATGATGCGTAAACATCGTCGAGACCGCTAACTTCGCGAGAGCATAATTCCGTAAGTTTTCCATCAAATTTCATACTTTTGGTGTCATTATGATTGGGAAAAGATTGCCTATCCTTTCATAAGAAAAAAGATTTTTTTTTTTTTTTGAAATTTGGGGGACCCTGAGAACAAGTCTCTGAGAGGGCCTGTGGACTTTGAAAGGGTTAATTGATGCTGCTGCTTCCATGTTGATATTAGCTAGAGAAAGTTCTCTCTGACCTTTGGAGTTAATGCAAAATGAAGCCCTCAGAATTATTCTTAGCTGTCATAAATCTGCCAGGGTTCTTAATATGAGGAAGGAGCTTGGTGTGTGTAGTATCAGTGATAGGATTATTGACATTAACACTGTACTTGGTATTAAAATGTTAAGAAATGAACCAGACACTGTCACTCTGAATTGTAGTACAGTGGACCCCCGGTTTTTGTAATTAATCCATTCCAGAGAGTGTGACTAAAGTCGAATTTGACGATATCTGAATTCATTTTCCCCATAAAAAATAATGTAAATCCAATTAATCCGTTCCAGACACCCAAAAGTATTAAAAAAAAATAATTTTTTACATGAAATATACGTTTACCTACACAGAAAACAATGAGACATGAAGAATAAAACAATAATAACATGACACTTACCTTTATTGAAGACTTGTTGATGTATGGAAGATGGGAGGAGGGGAGAAGATGGAGGAGTTACTATTGTTTGGAAGGGGAATCCCCTTCCATAAAGACCTCAGGTACCAAGTCCTTTTCTGGGGTTACTTCCTTTCTTTGTTTTTTAACCCTTTCAGGGTCAACAGGCCCTCTCCCAGACTCATTCTTAGGGTAAAAAAATTAAAAAAAAAAAAATTTATGAAAAGACATTTTTTTTTAAATATTATAGGCTAAACAAAAAAATTTTTACCATCAATACTTACCGAGATATGGAGGAGTGAAGTTGGCAGAAAATGACCGGCATACAGCAACATCGCCAACTGCCGGTCACCCAGTTTTAGTTTATTTAGTTTTTTTGGTATTTTCTATTTTTTTTTTAAGTAACTTTTATGGCCTGTGACACCAATATGAGCACTGTTTTGTAAGTTTTTTCTCTTTATTTACTGCACAATAACTGCACAAACACTGTTGTCACTATAGTGTTTATAAAAGTTGTTTACACACACAAATGATATAAAATGTTGTTTATTACTATTTTTCTATATTTTATATACACATATACAGTCACAAGAAATGTTTCTAGAAGTTCTGCAGCCCGTGGAACTCTTTGAAACTTTGTGTCATGCACAGTGGTGTTTTACACTCCTCACACATAAAACGAGTGTCTGTGTTGTTGTGGGCATTTCTTTGCATGTGCACAGATGTAACACCTCTTCTGAGCCTTTTTCTTGAAAGCAGTAGCAGGCAGTTATATTAAGAAGTGACCACCATGCTTCAGACGAGAAGGTAGTTGTTGATAATTTAGTGGGCGGTTTTCTATTGCAGGTGTTGCTCCTTGGTACTTGAATACTATTTGTCTGATGACAGACAAACAAAATTCGCCATATGGTGGTTTGTTTCTGGCCCTCATCTTATACATATTATAAGCATTGAGCATGGAAATGTCCAGAAGATGGAAAAAGAGTTTTATGTACCACTTATAACTCTTGTGAACACAATCAGCAAACCCAATCTGCATGTCACTATTTGTCCACTGAGTGCATATTGAAGGTGTAATCAATCACAGCTGCAGGTTTTAGAATGGATTCATTAGTGTGTCTATTCTGCCTGCCAGTGTTTGTCATGTCATTAGGGTGAACTGATGACAACAGTGTGACATCTCATTTGTCATGCCACCGAAATTCCATGATGTCATTGGCAGCAAATGCCTGCACCTCACCTGTATGAGTGCCAATGTCAAGCCTGGACGTATGCTTACGATTTGCATGCACTGTGCCACACACGTGTCATGTTCACTCGCAAAAAATCACTGAGTGAGGGGCTTGTGTACCAGTTATCAGTATATAATATATGCCCCTTACCAAGATATGGTTCTATGATTGTTCTAATCACATCACCAGAGATGCCCAATATCTTCCTGGTATTTTGCAATGTATAACTTCCAGTGTACACAATAATATCTAATACAAGACCACTGTAGCAGTCACAAAACACAAATAACTTTATACCAAAGCGTTTCCCTTGCTTGGTATATACTGCTTGAATGAGAGTCTTCCTTTGAACAGAATCAAAGACTCATCAATAACAAGCTTCATGAAGGGATAAAAATACATACTGAATTTCTCTTTCAGATACACACACATTCCTAATCTTATATAACCTGTTGTTTCTGTCAGGCCTGGTTTTCTCTTGAGAAGTGAAGCATACGTAATAGTAGCACAAATTGATTTACTCGCATTATATCACTGAAACCTGGGGTTGCAATCAGGCAGTCTGTTGACCAGTACGATTTCACAGTGTGCTTATACACATGTGGCATAAGCATTATTGTGGCAAAGAAAATATACATCTCAGCCACAGTTGTCTCCTTCCACTGGTGTAGACGTGATTTTGGTGAAAGTATTGTTTTTGCCATGGTGTAATCGAAGTATCTGTTGCTTTCTCTGACAATAATTTCCATCAGGGGTTCGTCAAAGAATAACTCAAAACATACCAGTTCACTGGCATTGTTCCCAAGTGTACAAGATGGCCATATTCCACTTTGCCTTTCATCAAACTGATGGGGATTTGGAACAAAATTAGCAGCTTCCTGTCAATCCCAGGTGCGGTCTGCTGGTGGGTACTGGATATTGGCAGGTGGTTGTGGTTGTGGAGTTTGTGGTTGTGGAGGTTGTGGTATTGGAGGCTGGTGTGGTGGGTGGGTGGGGGATGGTGGCCTTTGTTGTAGATCAGCTGGGGCAGTGGTGTGGGTGGCAGCATGGCCCACTGCTGGTGCCTCATGGCTGGCACCACCACTACCACCACCATGCACATTTTTCATCCCAATTGCTACACTATCATCTTCATTTTCACTATCTGTTCCTGTTGTACAGCCATGGGATGTACTCCAAGCTGTACTCCTTCCTCTTGGAATAACATATGGCACACTGCCAGAGTGCATATACCGTCGTATATACTGACGCTTCACTGGAGAATATTCCACTTCACTATCACTACTGGAACTGTTTTCAGGAGTTTGTAGTTCATATTCACTATCACTATCATCACCAATGCTGACATCTGAGTCCGGGATATGGGAAAATAGTAGTTTCCTCTTTTGTTCTGGCACAACTGAATGTGAACAAGACGGCCCAGCATCAGAGGTGGAAGGCTGAGGGTCGTCTGGGTTTTCCTCACTATTACCGGTATTATGGTTATTAGTTTGTCGCAACCTCATCAAAACCTTGAAACTCATCTTCACTGGCACTTCATCTGTATTAGAACTGTTACTGGGGAACAAAAGTGTCCCAATTCGCTGAGGAGTGAGGAGTTTCTTACCGTGAGGCATGGTGAGCAAGGTGTACTAAAATGGCGTTCCCACAATGTGCCACTGGGTCCCAGAATTTTTTCCTACCGTGCATGCTCACCACGCAGACCCATTCTCTCACATCTAGGCCTACTAGCTGTTTCCCACTTGATTCAAAGGCGCTAGAATTTATGCATACTAGTACATCAATAACTCTGGCGCGTAAGCCTTACTAGTATGTCGGAAACCCTGAAAGGGTTAATGGCATTAGGGCCAGCTTCAGTCACTGGACCCCTGTCGCTCAAAAAATTGTTACAGAGAGCTCTGTTTTTGGCGTTTCTTTAAAAATGTTCCTAAAATGGGACACAACATTGTCTTTGTACATGTTGCCAGCACGGCCTTCAACAGCTTTGTCAGGGTGATGTTCATCCACAAATATTGAAGAAGGCACCTTCTTCCATCTCTCTTCCTCCTCCTCTGAAGCAGTTTCCTGAGCTGTGGTCTGTTGCTGTTACAGATGAAGGCCTTGTAGCTCTTTAGTGGTTAAGTCTTGATTGTGGTCCTCCACCAACTCTTCCACATCCTCGCCACTCACATCCAACCCCATGGAATTACCCAATGCCACAGTACTTTCCACAACTGCCATAGGCTCATCAGGGTCAGCCCCAAACCCTTCAAAATTCCTCTCTTGGACACATTGTTGCCACAATTTTCTCCAAGCATAGTTCAAAGTCCTGCAAGTCACTCCCTCCCAATGGAGGATATTGAAGTGATCTTTCCAAAACTCTGTTAGGGTCAATTGAGTGTCTGAGATCACATCAAAGCACTTTCGAAACATTGCTTTGGTGTACAGTTTTTTGAAGTTTGAAATGACCTGCTGTTCCATGGGCTGGAAGAGAGGAGTGGTATTAGGGGGCAAGAACTTCACTGTGATGAAACGAAACTCCTTCACCATTTGGTCATCCGAGTCTGGAGGATGAACAGGAGCATTGTCTATTACCAGGAGGCACTTGAGTTTCAATTTATTTTCCAGGAGGTATTTCTTCACACTGGGGCCAAACACTTCATTGAACCAATCAAGGAAAATTTCCCTTGTCATCCATGCTTTACTGTTTGCCTTCCACGTCACATACGATTTACTCTTGGCGACACTGTTTTTCTTGAACACACTGGGATTTTCAGAGTGATACACCAGTAAAGGCTTCACTTTGAAATCCCCACTAGCATTACTTCAGCCTGTCTTTCATAGGCTTGTGTCCTGGGAGTGCCTTTTCCTCCTGCATAATGTAGGCCCTCTTTGGCATTTTCTTCCAAAAGATTCATGTTTCGTCACAGTTGAACACTTGTTGGGGTTTGAATTGTTCAGCCTCTATGAATTCCTCTTGATTTCCTGAACATATTTTTCAGCCACATATTTGTTGGAACTTGCAGACTCGCCATTCCTTACCACACTGTGTATGCCACTACGCTTCTTAACCCTTTCGGGGTTTCGGCCATACTAGTACGGCTTACGCGCCAGGGTTTTTGACGTACTAGTACGCATAAATTCTAGCGCCCTCAAATCTAGCAAGAGAAAGCTGGTAGGCCTACATATGAAAGAATGGGTCTATGTGGTCAGTGTGCGCAGTATAAAAAAAATCCTGCAGCACACAGTGCATAATGAGAAAAAAAAAAACTTTGATCGTGTTTTTGGTTTAAAACAGTGACTTTGCACTGTATTTTCGTATGGTATTTATGGTTGTATTCTAGTTTTCCTGGTCTTATTTTATAGAATGGAAGACATATTACAGAAATTGAGATGATTTTGATTGGTTTTACAATGAAAAGTACCTTGAAATTAAGCTCAAAGTAGCAGAAATGTTCGATTTTTGCCGAAGTTCAAAAGTAAATCATGCCACGCGTCCAATACACGTCAATTGGTGAATCTAATATTCTTTCACAAGTGCGCTGATATTATATATACCATTTCTACACTAATACATTAGTCTGCATAACAGTAAATCTTCTATTTTTTGTGAGAATAAAAATTCAAAGTGGAGAGCAAAAGCAATGTAAGAGGGGCGTGGGGATGTGACTAATGAACAGAGGAAATGTTATTTTAGTGCCAGGAATGTCTGTCTTGTTTATTCTGGACCTTATTTGGAAATTGGCATCTTTTGAAATTTTGTGAAATTGGCAAAATTGCTAAATTCTGACCACTTTATTGGATAGTTGAAATCGGTAAATGGGTGGTTTCTTGTGCTCATTCGATAGAAAAAATAGAATTCTAGCGAAATAGTTATGATTTTTATTGACTAGTACACTAGAATTGGCTGAAAATAGGGCTCAAAGTGGGCAAAATCGCCGATGCGTAAACATCATCCAGACTGCCAACTTCGCGAGAGCATAATTCCGTAAGTTTTCCATCAAATTTCGTACTTTTGGTTTCATTATGACTGGGAAAAGTTTCTCTATCTTTTCATAAGAAAAAATAATATTTTTTTTTTTAAATTTTGGCGACCCTGAGAACAAGTCTCCGAGAGGGCCTGGCAACCCTCAAAGGGTTAAATCTCTCAAACCAGCCTTTACTGGCCTTAACCCTTTGACTGTCGCAACCCCAAATCCTGAAGTCTCTCCTGGTGTCGCAAAATATTTAAAAAAAAAAAAAAATTGTATGAAATGATAGAGAATATTTTCCCGATGATAATGACACCAAAAGTACAAAATTTCATAGAAAACTTATGTTCTATTGATTAAGTACAAGAAATGCCCATTTACCGATTTCAACTAACCAATAAAGTGAGGTTCAGAAATTGGCAATTTGGCCAATTTCATGCAAATTAAAAAATGTCAATTTCAAAATAGGGTTTGGAATGAAAAATGTAGACATTCCTGGAGCTAAAATAACATTTTCTCTGTTCATCAGTCATGTCTCCAGGCCTCTGTTATAATACTTTTGCTTTCTGTTTTAAATTTTTATTCACACAAAAAATAGGAGATTTACTGTTATGCAAACTACTGCAATATTGTAATAATTGTATAAATAACGTCAACCCATTCGTGACTGCGTATTAAAATGGTTAGTTGGACATTCATTGGACAATGACATCATTTGTTTATTCTTGAACATCGGTAAAAATTGAACATTTCTGCCACTTTGAACTCCATTTCAAGATGCTTTTCATAGTAAAACCAATCAAAATCACTTCTATTTCTACAATACGTTTTCCATTGTCAAATGAGACCAAGAAAACAAAAATACAACAATAAATACTGTAAGAAAATACACCCCAAAGTCAGAGTTTTAATGCAAAAACACGGTCGTTTTATTCTTTCTCATGCACTGCGTGCTGCAGGATTTTTTTTATACTGTGCACACTGACCACACATACCCATTCTCTCACATGTGGGCCTACCAGCTTTCTCATGCTTGATTTGAAGCCGCTAGAATTTTTGAGTATATGTACGTCAAACACATTGGCTTGTAAGACGTGTACAGTAGACCGTCATTTATCACGATAGTTGCGTTCCTGAAAATGCCGTGTTAGGTAAAATCGTGTTAGATGAGCTGAAGAACTTAGGGGAAAAATAGGGTTACGTTCCTGAGAGCCCCCAAAAAGCCAAACAACTTTTTTTTTTTTAGGCCTCCACATCTTACAAAAATAAAAGTGAATATGTAGTTGTAGTTCATTGTTGTGATGTATTATGTTGTTTTTACTGCTTAAGACTACAAATGTAACAGAAATAATAGTATTTCTTACCTTAAATTGTGGATGCTGGCATTTGTTGATGATTGTGAAGAGAGTGGAGAGTTATGTTGTGGCCCTACTGGGCTGAGGTGGATGGTAGAGGTTCTGGTACTGAAGTCGATGGTGGTACTGGAGTGTCTAGCTTTAATTCAGTCAGTCAAGTCATTCAGTAAGTCCATCAAGTCACTCAGTAAGTCAGTAAAGTCAGTCAGTTCACTCGGTAAGTCAGGCAGTTCACTCAGTAAGTCAGGCTAGTCACTCAGTAAGCCAGTCAAGTCACTCAGTAAGTCAGTCAAGTAACTACAAATGTAACAGAAATAATAATATTTCTTACCTTAAATTGTGGGTGCTGGTGTTTGTGGATGAGTTATGTTGTGGCCCTACTGGGCTGAGGTGGATGGTCGAGGTTCTGGTACTGAAGTCAATGGTTGTGCTGGAGTGTCTAACTTTAATTCAGTCAGTCAAGTCATTCAGTAAGTCAGTCAAGTCATTCAGTAAGTCAGTCAAGTCATTCAGTAAGTCAGTCAAGTCATTCAGTAAGTCAGTCAAGTCATTCAGTAAGTCAGTCAAGTCATTCAGTAAGTCAGTCAAGTCATTCAGTAAGTCAGTCAAGTCATTCAGTAAGTCAGTCAAGTCATTCAGTAAGTCAGTCAAGTCATTCAGTAAGTCAGTCAAGTCATTCAGTAAGTCAGTCAAGTCATTCAGTAAGTCAGTCAAGTCATTCAGTAAGTCAGTCAAGTCACTCAGTAAGTCAGTCAAGTCACTCAGTAAGTCAGTCATTCAGTCAGACACAAACTCATGTTTACCTCATTTTCTGTGTACAAAGTAACACTTCATTACGGCTACAGGCTATCTCTTGTCTAATATCTTTGTTTCTTTGTTAATTCTAAGACTTAAGTGCTTATACCTCTTCATGCTACTTTCAGCAACACTAGCATGTTTATATGCTATGTAACATGTTTCTTCGATAATTTTGAAGAAAATATCATAGATGGATTAATGAAAATGTCTATATTGTCTTAAAATTGGACATTTAATGTGCCCAAGAGTGATTATTATTACATAATAGAGATGTGTGCTCATGGAGAATGTAAACAAACCGGGTGGCCCGTGCCGTATTTGAAAGACCACTTGCCGTATAGAAAGTTTTGGTCATAATTTGAGATCACCGTATTAGCGGAACGCTGTAAGGCGAAACGCTGGAAAGCGGGGCCCTACTGTATATACACCAACTCCATTTACAGTTTCCTCATTTAAAACCATATTTAGTAATTATCAATCATTAACATATTTAACGATTGTAGAAATGCAGCTGTTTAAGGTACAGTAATGTGTAATATAGATAACTAACCTTCAGGGTTAATAATCAGAATAGTCTTAATTCTCTGAATATTCTCTTAAAATGTATTGTATATACAAGTATTTTATATAAATTAAGCATTCATAAGTAGCTAAGAATAATGCTGTCCACTGGACATGACTTTCTCAACAAGAATGATGGGAGGTGCAAATTACACAAGGTCAGTATTTCATACTACACAAGGTAGCTACTTTCATATTTTGCTTTGCTAGACTGCCTTCAGAGCATAGGGATGATGCTTTAGCTGCATAAATACATATTTTGTACTCCAGATAAATTTTAATGTAATCAATTTGGACTAATTCTTCAATTTCTTTTGCAGCATTGAGAAGGTGCCTAAAATAACATCACCAGTACTTGTTATCCATGGAACAGAAGACAATGTTGTGGATTTCTCACATGGCCTTGCCATTCATGAACGTTGTCCTCGGGCAGTGGAGCCACTCTGGGTGGAGGTAATGTAATATCTTTCATAGAGCTCTGGTATATTGCTAAACTGTGTGACTTAAATTTTTGTGTGCATTTTGACACGAAAAAAAAAGTGCTTATTTAAAAGGTAACTTTAATATTTCTTATTTTGCTGCCTTCATATAAAAAAGAAGTCTTGTTTTTATCTTATTTACTGTTTTATAATATTAATGGATTTATTTTTTCAAATCCCTATACAACCTCTCCTCACTTAGTGACGTTTACCGACGCCTCAGGCTTACAACGGGCTCTCTGACCAGTATTTATACCTAAATTATGTATATTAGAGCTGATTTCTTCAATTCTGTTTATTACAATATCCAGTACACTGCTGTATAAACATTTAACAATATACCAGAAATGTTATAAATGGTGTAAAGGTGACATTAAAACAATATCAAAGATGGTTGACACAAATCCACTACCATTATAGTATGTTCCTCGTTTAGCGATGAATTTGTTTACCGATGGGGTATAGGTCCCTATCTCTGTCGTTAAGTGAGGAGAGGCTGTATTATGTTTAGTGCTGTGTGGCTTGTATAATGTGCAACAGGTAGGTCACAAATAGGCTAGGCAAGTCCTTGGTTCTTCCCATGACCTGCATACTAACAGACATTAACCTGTTAGCTGTCCAAATGTAGATCTACGTTTCCTCGCTCAGCACTTCAAATATTTTGAAAAGAGAATTTTATTTTTTTTTTTTTTTTTAATTAAAGAGGGCAATTTTCTTTGTAATAAGACCCAAAAATTTTTTTTAGGGACCAGTACTTACTAAGATATAAGATTGCGAAGTTGGGACTGGATGCTCACCTGATGGCAACATGGAGTCCTGCTGCTTGCAGAAGTGTTGCCGATGTACCTTTGTTCCTCATTTTTATATTTTATATAATTTTTATATTCTGATAATTACAATTTATAGTAGCTCTTGTGATATCATAGCCAATCTTTGTTCTGACACTAATATTAGGTACTGAAATTGTACTCAAATTGTCACAAACACGCTGACAGGTCAACATTTAAAGCTGCCTTGGTCATTTACTATTGTCAAGGAATATATACAAAGTATTTATAGGTCCCAGCAATGTATTAGACACGCTGGAGGGTTTGTAGGTGAATGGTTCAGAGAACCGACATGTTGATAAATTAGACACATGTGCAGCTCTTGGGTATCTTTATTGAGGAAACATTTTGCCACACAGTGGCTTCATCAGTCCATACAAAGGAGAATCTTGACTGATGAAGCCACTGTGTGGCGAAACGTTTCCTCAATAAAGATACCCAAGAGTTGCACATGTGTCTAATTTATCAACGCTGGAGGGTACATGAAACTACTTGAAGCATGGTGTTAAGATGAGTCACTAAACTGCTGACAGGGTAAGCAGTGGAGTGACATGATCATGCACTGCTGCATGGAACCCTGGCTTTATTTATTTTCACTGTTAACATGTCTGTCTATCTGTATAGCTATGTCTGTTTATCTGTCTTTCTGTCTGCCTCTGTGTGTGTGTGTGTGTGTGTGTGTGTGTGTGTGTGTGTGTGTGTCTTTCTGTCTGCCTGTTGGTGTCTGTCTTTGTCTGCCTGTGTCTATCTTTCTATCTGCCTGAGCATGTCTGTCTTTGTCTGCTTCTCTATCTTGTCTCAGAGTTTCTCCTGAACCAAATGATAATTAGCATGATCACTTTTGATTCCTAAACATCGAAAATGCGTATTACTTGCCAGTTGCCAGTCATGCTTATTATGCATTATACCTACAAGCACAGTATAGCACAGAGATAGATACAGAAAGACAGACAGAGATAGAGACAGCCAATCAGCCAGCCAGCCGACCAGCTAGCCAGCCTGCTGAACATGTATTACATGTTCCAGAATTGTTTCTTTTTACATAGATGACACTACCAGTGGTACCAAAATTGAAAGTGTTGCACAAATGTTGCACATGGATTATTATCGAGGTTTTTGATATTTGTGACCACTTTTGGCCACATCCACCTCAAAGCAACTAAACTCGGGGTCAACATCACTTTCCTCTTAAAAGGGAGTGTTAGTACCACATGACATCAGTGAATCCTTGGTGTTTGCTGTGCTGTTTGCTCTAGCTGGCTCTCAGTTGAACAGGTGCTCCCACAAGGTACTAAGTGGTCCCAGATTTTTTAATACTGTGCACACTGAGTGTTAAGACTCATTCTATGCTGACCAAGCATCTCAGGCCAATTGTGCTAAATTTGGAGGCAGGAAAAATAAAACATAGATCTACGTTTGGACAGTTAACGAGTTAATAAGGCTTTATGGGATGAACATGGAAGATAGGATAGATTTAAGAAAAGATTCGTGAGAGGAGCTTCATGAAGGCGGCTGTATAGCCCTTGTGGCTTAGCGCTTCTTTTTGATTATAATAATAATAATAATTCATGAAGGCGAGAGAGTGTTAGGGTATAACCTTAGCGCACACTCTCTCACTCTACAAGTGGACCTGCAGTGTGAAGACTAACATCAAATTCAAGTTAGGACCTCTCTGTAAAGAGTCATCTTGTGTATGCTAGAGGGAGGATTGAAGTCTAAATTTATAAATACCTTGAGCTGCATTAACCCTTAGACTGTCCAAACGTAGATCTACATTCACTCGTGTAGCGCTCTGAACGTAGATCTACATATTTTTTTTACATAAGAAAGCATGTAAAATCGAACGTAGATCTACGTTCAGGGCGCTATGCGAGCGAACGTAGATCTATGTTTGGACAGTTTAAGGGTTAAAAGGGCTTCCTGTCCTTGCCTATGCAGTAGTACCTCGGTACTCGAACAGCTCCCAACTCAAACAATTCGATATTTGAATCCTTTGGTAAAAAAAATTAATTGGTAATCGACCTTTTGCTTGGCACTCGACTAAACACTGTGCGTTAGTCTCCCCACAGCTGTCGCTCGGTGCAAAACACCACTGAACTTCACTGTAAATATTTTGTTTCCTCACATTTTTGGTGTTTTTTTTTTATGTATAAATAAGTCTCACACACACACACACACACACACACACACACACACACGACTGCCTGATGTTCCCTTGCCTTGCCCAGTCCTGCACCTGAGCCCAGGCCCGCTTCCTGCACAGGAGTAGCAATAATGTTGAAGGATAAGTTATGGCAGGAAAAGAGGGAATATAAATATATAAATTCAAGGATTATGTGGTGTAACATGAAGGTTCGATGTGAAAAGTGGGTTATAATTAGTGTTTATGCACCTGGAGAAGAGAGAAGTGTAGAGGAGAGAGAGAGAGATTTTGGGAAAAGTTGAGTGAGTGCATGGGGAGTTTTGAACCAAGTGAGAGAGTACTTGTGGTTGGGGATCTCAATGCTAAAGTGGGTAAAAATGTTGTGGAGGGAGTAGTATGTAAATTGAGCTATGCGTAGAAAGAGGTTTGATAGTAAGTAATGCATATTTTATGAAAAAGAGGATAAATAAGTATACAAGGTATTATATAGCATGTAATGAAAGTAATTTGTTAGATTATGTATTGGTGGATAAAAGATTGATGGGTAGGCTTCAGGATGTACATGTTTATAGAGGAGCAACGGATAGATTGGATCATTATTTAGTTGTAGCTACAGTTAGAGTAAGAGGTAGACGGGACAAAAGGAAAATGGCAACAGCAAATAAGAGAGAGGTGAAATGTATATAAGCTAAGGTAGGAGAAAATTAGGGTGAGATATAAGCAACTATTGGCAGAAAGGTGAGCTAATGCAAGTATGAGTAGTAGGAGGGTTGAAGAGGGTTGGGATAGTTTTAAAAATGCAGTATTAGAATGTGGGGCAGAAGTTTGTGGCTAAAGGAGGGTGGGTGCAGGAGGAAAGAGGAGTGATTTATTTATTTATTTTATTTATTTATTTATTTATTTAAAAATTTGTGCACACATACAGAGGTACAAAAAATACAGAAAAGAGCAGTATGCCAAAGCCACTTATACTATGCATAGCATTACGGGCTGGCTTAAAATTAACTTAAGATGAACTAAGCAATGATGACATCGGTGATAAAACTTTAATGTAAACAGATTACTATAAAGCACAAGTGAGTATTACAAAGACAGGTCATATGGTTGTATGCATTGTTGTACATTCAGTAGAATGGAGTATTCTGTTAGGTAGTGTATTTAAAAAATAATAAAGTTAGATTGGTTTTAGGTTTACATTTATGTGATATAATTGTGAGAAACATTTAAGATATACAATTTATAAGGTTCAGTTATTCAGTATTTGTTTGGTTTTGGGTGAGTAAGTGATCTTTGAGAAGAGACTTGAATTTATAAACAGGTATGTTTCTTTTATATTTACAGGTAATGAGTTCCAGATTTTAGGGCCTTTTATGTGCATTGAGTTTTTGCAAAGTGTGAGATGGACACGAGGAACATCAAAGAGTGATCTGTGCCTTGTGTTATGGTCATGCGTTCTGTTGAGGTTGGCAAGGAGATGTTTGAGGGGAGGTTAATATCAGAGTTAAGTGTTTCTATGTATGTAATAGGTGCAGTAATAAGTATGAATGTTTTGTATGGTGAATAGGTTTAGTGTATTGAATATTGGTGGAGTGTGCTGCCTATAGTGAGAATTTGTTATCATTCTAACTGCAGCCTTTTGTTGGGTAATTAGTGGGTCTGAGATGGTTACTTGTTGTTGAGCCCCATGCACAAATTCCATAGGTGAGATAGGGGTAAATAAGAGAGTGATATAGGGCCAGGAGGGCTGACTGTGGAGCATAGTACCGTATCTTCGATAGTATGCCTACAGTCTTGGAAATTTTCTTAGAAATTTTTTTGTAATGTGTATGAAATTTGAGTCTATTATCAAGGTGGATTCCTAAGAATTTTCCCTCTGTTAGCTTTGTGATAGGTGATCCGTTTATCATTATGTTAAGAGGGACATCTGTAGCTCTGTTACCAAACTGAATGAAGTAGGTTTTGTCAATGTTTAGTGTAAGTTTGTTAGTCCTCATCCAGTAATATTTTCTGTAATTCTGTATTTACAGTATTGGCTAGCGTGACTGGGCTCGGGTGGGAGAAGACGTATGTAGTGTCATCTGCAAATAGTGTGGGTTTGAGTAATTGCGAAGCTTTTTGGTAGGTCATTTATGTATAGGAGAAAGAGAAGAGGGCCAAGGACACTTCCCTGTGGGACACCAACTGTAATTGGTGTGCAGAAGAGTTTGCCCCATTTGCATACACATATTGGCTTCTGTTGCTGAGGTATGACTTGAGGTAGTTGAGGGAGTGCCCTCTTATACCATAGTGTGACAATTTTACGTGGAGCAAGTCATGGTTAACTGTATCAAAAGCTTTACGTAAGTCAATGAAGATCCCCAGTGGGACTTCTTTTTTCTCTATTGCAGTGTATATATGTTTCTAGCATGTGTATAATAGCATCATTAGTATTTTTATTTGGCCTGAATCCAAATTGGCAGGGTTGAGTAGTTTTTTGGGAGATAAGGTAGGAGTAGATTCGTTTATGAATTAATTTTTCGAAGATTTTTGAGAGAGGGTGTAAGTTTGGATATTGGCCTATAGTTATTCAACTCTGTTTGGTCTCCTCCTTTGTGGATCGGGTGACCCTTGCTATTTTGAGTACTGTGGGGAAGGTGGAGGATTCAATGGATTTGTTAAAGAGTGTTGCAGTGATTGGTGATAGCACTTGTGACACTTTTTTGTATATAAAGGGTGGTAAGGTATTTAAATCTCCTGCCTTGTTTTTTAGCGTGTTGATAATAAGGGAGACTTCGTATGGGTTAGTCGGAGCTAGGAACAGTGTGTTCGGGTAGTTGCCAGTGAGGTAGTCATTTGGTGGGGTATCTGAGCTTGGGATTTTATTGGCAAGGTTTTGTCCTATAGTGGAGAAGAAGTCATTGAGTCTGTTTGCTGTTTCTGTTGGTGGGAGTTGGGGTTCATCTGATTTTGCTAATTTTATTTCGCTATTTCGTGATATCTTTTTTGTTCCTAGAATTTCTGATAGGGTTTTCCAGGTCTTTTTTATATCACCTCGTAAGTTGGATAATCTGTTCTCATAATACAATTTTTTTGCCCTTCTTATCAGGCTGGTTAGGATTGACGAGTAACGTTTTGTTTGGTCTCTGGTTATGTGACCCATTCTGTACTGTTTTTCATATTGGTGTTTTGTATTTATGTGACCCATTCTGTACTGTTTTTCATATTGGTGTTTTGTATTTATGGATTTGAGAATGCTGGGTGTTAACCAGGGACTGTTCAGTCTCTTAGCTGTCATCTGTTTAGTTTTTTTAGGGCAGTGCTTGTTATAGAGGTATTGGGTCTTTTTTAGAAAATTATTAATACATTCGTCAATATCTGTATAGATTTCTAGCTCAGTGTGCCAGTCAATGTTTGCTACTGCTGTTGTGAAGTTATTAATGGCTGCCTCATTGTGAAGTCTGAAGGTGACTTTAGTAGTGTCTTGGGGTAATTTACCAAGAGTTGTTATGAGAAAAGTAGGGTAGTGGTCTGTGGTATTATCTGTAATTATGCCTGAATTTAAAGGGGATATGGTGTTGGTCCAGATGTGGTCAAGTAGGGAAACACTAGTCTCTGTAACTCTTGTAGGTTTTGTTACTGTTGGTAGCAACATACAGTTACTCATTGTGTTGTGAATTTAGTAACGTGTGGGTCCTGGTCTTGCAGGAGATTTATATTGAAGTCACCTGAGAGTAGTAAGTGATCTTTGTTCATGCGTGCATCAGTTATCATACTTCCTAGGTTTTGACTAAATTGGCTAATGTTTGACTGTGGAACTCTGTAAATGTTTATCAATGTGAGAGGTTTTTGTAGGTATTTGGATTTGAATTTGGCTATTATATATTCCCCATGTTCATCCCTTTTGCAAGTATTAGTGATACATTCTAGTTGGTCTGAGTAGTATATGGCTGTGCCACCCCCTTGTTGGTCTGGCCTACAGTTGTGTATGGCTGTGTAACCAGAATGCATAGACATCTGTACTATCAGGCTTTAGCCAGGTTTCAGTTAGTGTAATGATGGGCATATTGGCATGTAAGGAATTTAGTAATGCTATGAGGTCATCGTAATGCTTGCTTAAAGATCTGATATTGTAGTTAAAGATAGTTATGTTGTTGTTGGCACTGAGAAGTGCCTTTGATTGTTCTGCAGTGTAGTAATTACAGTAACTGTTTGAATCATTTAAGTCGTTAAATAAGAGGTTGGTATCAGGATCAATGCTTGTAATCATAAGATTTGTAGTGAATCTATAGTTAGAATTTTAAATATAAAACAAAGTAAATAGTCTTAAGCTAAAAAATAGCACCTGAATTATTTAACAAATGTAAAATAATGAGCTAAGGTAGTTTTGGAATATAATGGCAAAGTTGTGAACTTATTCTACTTTAGCACCTGAGAATAGCACCTTGATTATTTTAACAATTGTGAATGTATAAACTAGGTAGTTATATAAAGCTAAAAAAAGGAGAAAATATATTTAGGGACTAAAATTAAGTAATGGTAAACAAAGTTTTAAAAGGACAGGTGGTCACTATGAAATAATATTGGTTTAGGAGTAAGATCTGATTTGTAATATTAAATAAATTGAGCAGTTTATTGCACAATAAAAGTAAAAAAAAATGAGGTAGTTGGTACTAGCTAGCAAAAGATAGTTTTGGTACTTGCAAAAAAGTAATTGGAATATACACTAATTGCATACACAATAAAAAATGACTAAAAAACAAGTAGTGATAAACAAAATTAAATGGACAGGTAAGAATAATGAATATTATTAATTTGGAGTAAGATTTGACTTGTAATTTAAAATTATGAGCAATTTATAGTGGTAAAAAAAGAAGTATAGAGTATTGGAGGGATTTCATTAGCTAGTGATGAAAAATAATAAAAAATAATAATGTGCAATATAATAGTAACGTACACTATAATGCACCACACGTATATATGTATTAAGGGCACTTATCTAATCTGTTACAAAAATGTCAGCTTTTCTAAGGAAGGTAGAGAAAAACGTGTTCATTTGAGATAGTATATTGTTGTCCTGTTGATGTTTTCCTTACTAGTATTTTCCCATCTCGCGTGAAACACTGATGTATTTTGTTTTCCTGTTTAAGTTTTCTCAGCCTGAACAGAAGGTTTTGACGTTTTTTTGTTAGACACTCATTTATGTACACTCCATTTTTCATTGTAATTGCTGATTTAATTAAGTCCTTTCTTTTATCGTATGAATGAAGTCGGATCATTATACTGTGTTTACTTCCTGGTTTTCCTAGCAAACGTGTTTCTTTGATTTCATTGTTTTGCACGATGACTTGTACGTGGTTCTGTATTATCCTGATAGCAGTTTCTTTGCACTGTGCTTGTGTTATGTCACTAGGATTGGTGGAATGATGTAGTAATGGGTGTGATAAAAGAGAAAAGGGTTGTGTATGAGAGGTTTTTACAAAGCAGAAGTGGTGTAAGAAGAGCAGAGTACAGAGGACCCCTTGTTTTTGTGACTAAACCCGAATCTGATGAATTCTGAATTAATTTTCCCCGTAAGAAATAATGGAAATCCAATTAACCCTTTCAGGGTCCCCAGGCTCTCTCCCAGACTTGTTCTCAGGGTCGCCCAAATTTAAAAAAAAAAAAATTTTTTTTTTTTCTTAGAAAATGCTAGAGAATCTTTTCCTGATCATAATGACACCAAAAGTATGAAATTTGATGGAAAACTTAGGGAATTATACTCTCGTGAAGTTAGTGGTCTCAACGATGTTTACGCATTAGCGATTTTGCCAACTTTGAGCCCTATTTTTCGGCCAATTCCAGTGTACTAGTCGACAGAAATCATAACTATTTCGATAGAATTCCATTTTTTCTATCGAATGAGTACAAGAAACCACCCATCTACCGATTTCAACTATCCAATAAAGTGGTCAGAATTTAGCAATTTTGCCAATTTCACACAAATTTCAAAAGATGCCAGTTTCCAAATAGGGTCCAGAATAAACAAGAAAGACATTCCTGGCACTAAAATAACATTTCCTCTGTTCATTAGTCACATCCCCACGCCCCTCTTACATTCTTTTGCTTTCCATTTTGAATTTTTATTCTCACAAAAAATAGAAGACTTACTGTTATGCAGACTACTGCATTAGTGTAGAAATGGCATAAATAATATCGGCGCACTTGTGAAAGAATATTAGACTCACCAGTTGACCTGTAGTGGACGCTTATCATAATTTGTTTACTTTTGAACTTTGGCAAAAGTCGAACATTTCTGCTACTTCGAGCTCAATTTCAAGGTACTTTTCATTGTAAAACCAGTAAAAATCATCTCAATTTCTGTAATATGTCTTCCATTCTATAAAATGAGACCAGGAAAACTAGAATACAACAATAAATACCATACGAAAATACAGTGCAAAGTCGCTGTTTTAATCCAAAAACATGGTCAAAGTTTTTTTTTTCTCATTACTCACTGTGTGCTGCAGGATTTTTTTTATACTGTGCACACTGACCACATAGACCCATTCTTTCATATGTAGGCCTACCAGCTTTCTCTCACTAGATTTGGGGGTGCTAGAATTTAGGCATACTAGTACGTCAAAAACCCTGGTGCGTAAGCCGTACTAGTACCTCTGAAAGCCTGATAGGGTTAATCCGTTCCCGACATCCAAAAGTATTAAAAAAAATAATTTTTTTTTTACGTGAAATAAACATTTCCCTGCATAGAAAACAATGAGACATGCAGAATAAAACATTACTAAAATGACACTTACCTTTATTGAAGACTTATGGATGAGTGATGAGACAGGAGGATGGGAGAGGATGGAGGTGTACTATTGTTTTGAAGGGGAATCCCCTTCCATAGACTTCATGTACCGAGTCTTTTTCTGGGATTACTTCCCTTCTTTGTTTTTTAACCCTTAAACTGTCCAAACGTAGATCTATGTTCACGTGAGTAGTGCTCCGACCTTGATTTTCCCCATTTGAAAGCGTGTAAAAAAAAATGTAGATCTACGTTCGGAGCCCTCTGCACGTGGACGTAGATGTACATTTGGACAGTTCAAGGGTTAATGTCACTAGGACCAGCTTGAGAGTCTTTGGATCTCTGTCGCTCAAAAAAGTGTTCCAGAGAGGTCTGTTTCTGGCGTTTCTTTAAAACTTCCCTAAAATGGGACACAACATTGTCATTGTACATATTGCCAACATGGCCTGCAGCAGCTTTGTCAGGGTGATATTCATCCATAAATGTTTGCACCTTTGTCCACATTGTACAAATGTTCTTAATCTTTTGAAGAAGGTACCTTCCTCCATCTCTCTTCCTCCTCCTCTGAAGCTGTGGTCTATTGCTGTTGCAGATGAAGGCCTTGCAGCTCTGTAGTGGTTAGCTCTTCATCGTGGTCCTCCACCAACTCTTCCATATCCATCAAACTCGCACCCAACCCCATGGAATTCCCCAATGCCACAGTAGATTCCACAACTGGCATAGGCTCCTCAGGGTCAGCCCCAAACCCTTCAAAATCCCTCTCTTGTACACATTGTGGCCACAGTTTTCTCCAAGCAGAGTTCAAAATCCTGCAAGTCACTCCCTCCCAAGCCTTACCTATAAGGTTTATGCAGCTGAGGATACTGAAGTGATCTTTCCAGAGCTCTTTTAGGATCTATTCAGTGTCTGAGGTCATTTCAAAAGACTTTTGAAACACTGCTTTGGTGCACAGTTTTTCGAAATTTGAAATAACCTGCTGGTCCATGGGCTGGAGGTGAGGAGTGGTATTAGGGGGCAAGGACTTCACTGTGATGAAACAAAACTCTGGCACCATTTACTCTTCCAAGTCTGGAGGATGAACAGGAGCATTTCCATTACCAGGAGGCACTTGAATTCCAATTTATTTTCCAGGAGGTATTTTTTCACACTGGGGCCAAACACGTCATGAAACCAATTAAAAATGTCCCTCGTGACCCATGCCATGCTGTTTGCCTTCTGCATCGCACAATTTACTCTTGATGACAATGTTTTTCTTGAACACTGGGATTTTCAGAGTGATACACCAGTAAAGGCTTCACTTTGAAATCCCCACTAGTATTACTACAAAACATGAGAGTTAGCCTGTCTTTCATAGGCTTGTGTCCTAGGAGTGCCTTTTCCTCCTGAGTAATGTAGGTCTTCTTTGGCATTTTCTTCAAAAAGAGCCTGTTTTGTCACAATTAAACACTTGTTGGGGTTGGAATTTTTCAGCCTCTGTGTACCCCTTGAATTCCTGAACATATTTTTCAGTCACCTTTTTGTCAGAACTGGCAGCCTCACCATGCCTTATCACACTGTGTATGCCACTATGATTCTTAAATCTCTCAAACCAGCCTTTGCTGGCCTTAAATTCACCAATATCAGCACTAGTTCCAGGCATTTTCTTTACGAGATCATCATGCACCTGCCTTCCATTTTCACATATTATTGACTGCATAACATTATCTCCTGATAATTGTTTCTCGTTGATCCACACCAACAACAAAGTCTCCACATCTTCCAGTACAGTGGTCCCTCATTTATTGTCATTAATCCGTTCCTGGAAGTGCGACGATTATCGAAAAAGACGGTTTTTGAATCAATTTTCCCCATAAGAAATAATGTAAATATAATTAATCGGTTCCTGACACCCAGAAGTATTAAAACAAAAAAAATATTTTACATGAAATATAGATGTAGTACATAAACAATACAATGGGACATGATGAATGAAACATTAACAGCATAACACTTACCTATATTGGTGATTCTTCTTAGTGTATGGAAGACTGGAGGAGGAGAGAGATTGGATTAGTTACTGTTTGGAAGGGGAATCCCCTTCCATCAACACCTCAGGTACCAAGTCCTTTTCTGGGGTTACTTCTCTTCTGTTTCTTAATGCCACTAGGACCAGCTTGAGAGTTACTGGAGTCCTGTCTCACAAAAAAAAGTGTCCAGAGGCGTCTCTTTAACCCTTTCAGGGTCCAAGGCCCAAATCTGGAGTCACGCACCAGTGTCCAAGAATTTTCAAAAAAAAAATTTGTTATTTTTTCTTATGAAATCGT
Source organism: Cherax quadricarinatus (assembly GCF_026875155.1). Classification (NCBI taxonomy): domain Eukaryota; kingdom Metazoa; phylum Arthropoda; class Malacostraca; order Decapoda; family Parastacidae; genus Cherax; species Cherax quadricarinatus. Next base: position 46,670,726 of record NC_069412.1, read on the forward strand.
AGAGAATCTTTTTGTGAAGGTAATAAAACAAAAAGTACGAAATTTGGTGGAAAATTGACGAAATTATGCTCTCACGAATTTTGACGTGTCAGCGATATTTACGAATCGGCGATTTTGCCAACTTTGACTCCCATTTTAGGCCAATTACATTATTTCAATCAACCAAATTCTTAGCTATTTCACTAGTATTACTTCTGTTCTATCGATTGAGCACAAGAAATCGCCAAGTCAACTATTTCAACTACAAAATAAAGTGATCGGAAATTGTTAATTTGGCCAATTTAACACAAAGTTCAAAATATTCCAATTTCAAAATAGGGTCCAGAATAAACAATGTAGGCATTCCTGGCACTAAACTAACATTTTCTCTGTTCATTAGTTATGTTTTGAGGCTTTACAAATAAATTCCATAATGATTTTTTATTCACATAATGAATTTTTATTCACACCAAAAAATAGAAGATTTACTGTTATGCAATACTGTAATAATTGTATTAGTATCATCACCATATTTGTGAATGTATATTAGACCCACCAGCTGACGTGTATTAGACATGTGAGGTCGTTTGTTTACTCTTGAATATCGGCAAAAATTTAACATTTCCGCTATCCGCTACTTTGAGCTCAGTTTCAAGCCATTTCCAGTGCTAAAACCAATCAAAATCATCTCTATTTCTGTAATATGTCTTCCATTCTATCAAATGAGACCAAGAAATTGCAAATACAACTATAAAAAACATATGAAAAAACACTGCAAAGTTGCTGTTTTAATCGAAAAATCATGATTTCAGTTTTTTTCTCTCATTATACACAGTGTGCTGCAGGATCTGTTTTATGTGGTGCACACATACCACATAGATGTATTCTCTCATATCTAGGCCCAAATGTACCACTCACAGTTTATCACAGTGAGCTGAGCTCATGGCGTAGATCTACGGTTTGGACACTCACCATAAAGCCGTAGATCTACGGGACGGATCCTGAAAGGGTTAAAACTTCCCTATAATGGGCCAAGACTCTGTCACTGTACAAGTTGCCGATATGGCTTACAACATCCTTCTCAGAGTGATATTTCTCCATAAATCTTTCCCTCCTACCCCACATTTCAAAAATCTCCTTAATTTCTGAAGAAGGCACCTTCTTCCATCTCTTCCTCCTCCTCTGCAGCAAGATTCTGAGCTGCGATCTGTTGCTGTTCGTGCTGAAGCTCTTGCAACTCCTCAGTGGTTAGCTCTTTGTTGTGGTCCTCCACCAACTCTTCCACATCCTCCAAACTCACATCCAACCCCATGGAACTCCCCAATGCCACAGTAGAGTTCACAACTGACATAGACTCATCAGGGTTTGCCACAAACCCTTCAAAATCGCTTTTGTGGACACAATCTGGCCACAATTTTCTCCAAGCAGAGTTCAAAGTCCTGGTAGTCACTACCTCCCAAGCCTTACCTATAAGGCTTATGTAATGGAGGATACTGAAGTGTTCTTTCCAAAACTCTCTTAGGGTCAAGTGAGTGTCTGAGGTCACATTAAAGCACCTTTGAAACATTGCTTTGGTGTAGAGTTTTTTAAAGTTTGAAATGATCTGCTGGTCCATGGGCTGGAGGAGAGGAGTGGTATTCGGGGGCAAGAACTTTACTGTGATGAACCCAAACTCCTGCAGAATTAGGTCATCCAAGTTTGGAGGATGAGCAGGTGCATTATCCATTACTAGGAGGCACTCGAGATCCAATTTCTTTTCCAGGAGGTAATTCTTCACACTAGGGCCAAACACTTCATTGAACCACTCGACGAAAATTTCCCTCGTGACCCATGCCTTATTATTAGATCTCCAAAACACACACAATTTACTCTTTATAACATTGTTTTTCCTGAACACTCGGGGATTTTCGGAATGGTACACTAGTAATGGTTTCACTTTGAAATCCCCACTAGCATTAGCACAGAACATGAGCATCAGGTTGTCTTTCATAGGCTTGTGTCCTGGCAGTCCCTTTTCCTCCTGAGTAATGTAGGTCCTCTTTGGCATTTTCTTCCAAAAGAGGCCTGTTTCGCCACAATTGAACACTTGTTCAGGTTTCAGTCCTTCAGCCTCTATGTACTCCATGAATTCACTTATGAATTTTGTAGCTGTAATTTTGTCCGAACTGGCAGCCTCGCCATGCCTTACACAGTGT
>NC_069412.1:46673399-46738162 GCF_026875155.1 Cherax quadricarinatus
GTGTGTGTGTTGTGTGTGTGTGTGTGTACTCCCCTATTTGTACTCACCTTTTTGTGGTTGCAGGGGTCGGTCACAGCTCCTGGCCCCCCCCTTTTCGCTGATTCTACTAGGTCCTCTCTTCCCTGCCCCATGAACTCTATCAACCCCCCTTAAAACTATGATGGTTCCCCCCCTCCACTACTCATTTTCTAGGCTTTTCCACGGCCTAAACATCTATGACTAAAGAAATCTTCCTAACACCCCTTTGATTCACTGAGTCTTCAATTTCCAAATTGTACCTCTTGTGTCTTGCCCCCTTCTCTGGAAATCCCCCTTTGTCCACCTCGTCTTTTCCCGGCAGTATTTTATATGTCTTTATCGACCCTCCTGCCTCCAGTGTGTCGGGCCCGATTTCCCTCAACCTTTTTTCTAGGACAATCCCCGTACCCTTGGACTATTTGTTGCAAACCTTTGCACTTTCTCAAATTTTCTTACGTGTTTGACTAGGTGGATTCCAAACTGGTGCTGCTACTCCATATGGGCCTGATAAGGGTTCAGAGTCTAAACGAACCCTTACTGAGGTATGGGAACGCTATCCGTAGGTTTGCCGGGGCCCCGTATCTGCACTTATCTGTTTGATTGCGCCTCAGGAGATATTTGGGTGTTTTATTTACCCCCAAATCTTTTTCCTTGGTGAGGTTTGCAGTCTTTGGCCATCTAAACAATTTGGTGTGGGGTCTTCTTTCCCCTTTCCCCAAATTTCATGATTTGCATTTGGCGGGTTAAAAAAAAGGGGGCCCTTTTGGGGCCAGGCTTGAAGCCTTCCCGGGCTCTTTGAGTCCTGCCTGACCTGTCCGATTTGATTCTTTTCATTTAAATTCACTCATCTGCAAACAAGGGGGCACTTTTGAGCATCCCTTCCCTTTTGTTTCACGATACCCAAAACAGCACAGGCCTAGGGCTGACCCCTGTGTGTGTGTGTTTGTGTGTGTGTGTTGTGTGTTTTTGGTGTGTGTGTTGTGTTGGTGTGTGTGTTGTGTGTGTGTGTGTGTGTGTGGTGTGTGTAGTTTAGATAACTATGTTCAGTGAGTCTATAAGATTGTTTTCACTTTCTTCCCCAGTTAAGTCATTAACTATTTACATCGCACTCCCTCAACTTTAACTATAAAAGGAGACAGTAACAATTAACTTTTAAAATTTTTAGCCTAAAAATAATTTTGTAGGTTTTGGGTTAAACATTAATAAATTTAAAAAGTTTAAAAATAGTTAAATAAAAATTTTTTAGCAGGCTAGATGAGTATTTACGTCTATATTTTTAATTTTTAAACTAAAAAATTTAAGGGGCTACAAACCCCAGTAAAAAAGATCTTTAATTTAAAAGACGACGTTAAAAGATTAAAGGGTCAGTCAAACGGGGCTTTCTCTATTCCAATAAAATCTAACAATTTCAAGGTTTTTTTAAATATATTTATATATTTGAAAAATTTGGCTATATGAAAAACAACCACGCGGGGGGGGGGGGGGGTTGAAATGAACTCTAGGAGTTTCGTTTGCATTCAACACTTTATCGGAGCTTGTACATGTATAAGGTAAAGGTCTAGTTACATAATGATATATTTACTATATATTATTATTATTATTATAAAAAAAGGGGAAGCGCTAAACCTGAGGATTATACAGCGCCTGGGGGGGGGGATGGGAAGGGCATTCAGGTTTAATTCGGGAACTGGAGCACAGTTCCAATTCCCTAAATCAAGAGCCCCTCACCAACATCAAGGAACCTCCCCTTGGGGGGGATATTACATATAAAAGCCCTCGTTATGCTGAGCTTTCCGCAAATTAACCCCTTAGTCCACCCATCGACTAACACCCAGGGTTTTGTTTTTTGAAAGGGAAACGGGGCAGCAGATTTTTTAAAATTTCCGTACCGGGGAACAGCCCCCGGGGACCTCAGTGTGTGAACTGAGTGCCTACAATGAGCTAGAGACACCTTGATGGTGGGTGTATAACCATATTTATTAAGAAAATTATAAAATTAAACAGTTGGGACTTCGACACCAGGGGTATTCTAGACATCCATACGTTTTTTGCTAACAGTAAAGCCACTAGAGGCTTGACCCCAACAACATTAACTACTACAAAAACATTTTAAAACACCCAATATATTAAACCCAAACTTCATTACACCAACCAAACATCAATGAATGACCACACCTCCAAGCGAAGGACTTTTCCCTCAAACTCCTGATCTTCAACCATTCTTCTCTTACGGATGGGAAGCCACTGTTGTTGACATGTTTCCACAATAATTCCAATTTTGGGGTTCTTGTACCATTTACCCTACAATACAGTAAGGTAACAAAATTACTGTTCATAATTATCAAACATAGTAACATATCAATCATCAAAAGTAAAAATGGAGGTATATAGAAAGAAAGATCGCGGTCAGCGGGGATAAGAAACCCCCCTTTTTGGGCAATCGTGGCCGATGATCAGAGCGTCTTTTGGGGGAAACCCTGCGGATTTTCCTTCGTATTTCAAATTTCTGCTACGAAATTTTTCTCTGTAATTCCTCCGCTTGTTTCTGCGTGGGTTCATTGGATAAAAAATCGCTTGTGAGGTCAAAACATACGGCGGGAGAAGAAATGCAAAAAACCATGCTTAGGCTCACTGTACCCCAGCTAGGAAAAAAAGGGGTTTTTAACCATTTTCCCCGCTTTTGAGACATCTGTGGCCGAGTGGCAAGGCCCCAGGGGGCATCAACCAAATCTTTCAGGGGGGCTGCAGAAAACAAATGAATTTCAACGATGAAAAATTTCAATTACTCAGATGGAAAACAGGGGAAATTAAATCTTATCAAGTCAAAAAAAAATTCTGGCCAAAAAATAGAGCGAAACACCAAACGTCAAAGACCTGGGAGTGATCATGTCGGAGGATCCACCTTCAAGGACCATAACATTGTAAATTCGCATCGCTAGAAAATGACAGGATGGATAATGAGAACCCTTTTCAAAATAGGGGGGCCAACCCCTGATGACCCCTTTTTTCGGGTCACTTGTTCTACTAGGCGGAATTTTGCTGCACACTAACACCCCTTTTTTTTTTCAAGGCAGGTAAATTCCCGCCCAGAAAATACAGGAACTTTCACGGCGCGCTAACGGAGATAAAACACCTCAATTAAGGGGAGGTTTTGGGGTTCCTAAACCCTGTATTCCCCTGAACGAGGAGGGAGAAACATGATTATATCACCGGGAAAAATCCTAGGGGGACTGTAACCGAACTTGCACACAAAAACACCCCACTCGAAAGCAAAAGACTTGGCAGACGTGCCCCTTCCCCCCAATGAAAGCAGGGGGGTTTCCAGCACGTTAAGAGACCAAAAAAAGTTAGGGGCCCCAGACTGTTTTAATGCCTCCCAGCCACATAAGGGGGTTACCACAACCCCTGGCATCTTCAAGCTGGCACTGGGCAACACCTAAAGTCAGTTCCGATCAGCCGGGCTGTGGCTCGTCGTTGGTTTTCGTGCAGCCAAGCAACAGCCCGTTGATCAGGCTCGACCAAACCCGAGGCCCGGTCACAGACGGGGGGCGGGGGGGTTGACCCCCCGGAACTCTTCCAGTAAACTCCAGGTAAAACTCCAGGAACCTTGCCAACTCCCCTGACGTGGTTTCGAATCCCGCTGACTGCGATCTTTCTTTGTATGTGAAATACATGGAAAACTCCCAACAAACTCATGGGGCTTCCAAAATTTCCCGGTTTGTCGCAAAGTTATCAGATAAAGTGACAGAACTATGTAAATTGCTTCATATACTGCAACCCCATCACTCAAAACGTTAGCATTTTATGATCGTAAAAAAACATCCACCTTAGAAAACACAGTCATGTAAGGAGTTTATAAAAAGGAAACAGGTTATCTGGCGCTCAGCAGACGGAGGATTCAAGCCTCCACGTCTTGCGCTGATAAAACCACATGGTTTCGCGCTTAACATGATTTATTGGTTGATTCTTGATTTGAGCAAATACAGCCCATCAGTTGGCTGAATCTCCAGCCCTCTACCACCTCCCTCGCAGGCCACTTGCAGAGGTCATCTGTTTTGTGACTTCTTTCTTTGGGATACGTGAAGAGCACAGTTTATGTACCACCACTACCTGAAACCCTGGAAGATCTGAAAATTTCGATCACTGAAGCATTTTCGCGTTATAAAAACCAGATATGCTGCAGAGCGTCTGGACTGAACGGGAACTATCACATCGATTTTTACCGAGCAACCAGGGGGGCCCACACACTCAGTACCCCCGTGGCGTGGTCGCTAAAGCTCTCGATTCACACAGCGAGGGTCTGGGTTCGGTTCTCAGCGCAGGTGAACATTGGGCGTTTTTTTTTTTTACACCGGTTGTCTATGTTAGCCCATCAGTAAAATGGGGTACCTGGGAGTTAGTCGACTGGTGTGGGTCGCATACTGGGACAAGGACCTAATTTGCCCGAAATGCTCTGCATAACAAGGGGCTTCCTATATAGTAAGTATGTCATTGATGTCAGCTAGACCTTATGCCTTGCACATGTAGTAAATAAAAGATATTATTAGTATTAATGCTACCCTATACCACATGAAACTGAATAAAAATCCTGCATCTGACGATACTAACTGTGAAAGAATATTACAAAAAGTTACAGGTTATGCTGTTTGAAATCAGGGAGTGTTCAATCCCCACCCGAACACAGTATACTACAGACTCTGGCCATACAACAGAGCGGAAAAATAATGTAAGGGACCTGGGAGTAGTAATGTCTGAGGTTTCTCACTTTCAAGGATCACAACAGTGCCACGATCGCACGTGCAAAAAAAATGATAGGATGGATAATGAGAACTTTCAAAACGAGAGATGCCAAGCCCATGATTTATCCTTTCAAATCACTTGTTCTCTCTAGGCTGGAATTTGCTGTACATTAACATCTCCATTCAAAGCAGGTGAAATCGCAGAAACTAGAGAGTGGGACAGAGATCCTTTACTGCACGTATAAGTTCTGTCAAGCACCTAACTACTGGAACGCTTGGAAGCACTTGACTTGTACTCGTTGGAACGCAGGAGGGAGAGATTATCATAATCTACACTTTGGAAAATCCTGGAAGGAATGGTCCCAAATCTTTCACACAGAAATCACTCCTTACGAAAGTAAAAGACTGGGCAGGCGATGCAAAATGCCCCCAATAAAAAGTAGGGGGCCCATTGGTACACTAAAGAAAACACCATAAATGTCCGGGGCCCAAAACTGTTCAACTGCCTCCCATCAAGCATTAGGGGAATTTCCAATAAACCCCTGGCTTTCCCTTTAAGAGAGAGCTGGACAGATACCTAAAGTCAGTGCCGGATCAGCCGGGCTGTGGCTCGTTTCGTTGGACTGCATGCAGCCAGCAGTAACAGCCTAGTTGATCAGGCCCCGATCCATCGGGAGGCCTGGTCATGGACCGGGCCCCGGGGGCGTTGATCCCCGGAATAGCCTCCAGGTAACCTCCAGGTAACCCGTACCGTGGTTTGTTTACATTCGTGTCATATGATTCTTTGAGTCATACATATTCTGTTTTATATGTTCTGCCTGGTTGGTAAAGTCCTGGTAGAAAAAATATTTGAAAAAATGTCCTAATCACCTCATTTTGTCTTACCTTTCAATGGTTTGGGTTTGGGTTTAAAGGATTTTTCCAGCCTATCAAGCAGCCGAGGGTCATCAAGGCTGCATGTTCTAGCCTATCAAGCAGCCGAGGGTCATCAAGGCTGCATGTTCCAGCCTATCAAGCAGCCGAGGGTCATCAAGGCTGCATGTTCTACCTATCAAGCAGCCGAGGGTCATCAAGGCTGCATGTCCAGCCTATCAAGCAGCCGGGGGTCTTTCAGGCTGCATGTTCCAGCCTATCAAGCAGCCGAGGGTCATCAAGGCTGCATTTTTCCAGCCTATTAAGCAGCCAAGGGTCATAAAGGCTGCATGTTCTAGCCAATCAAGCACCCGAGGGTCAGCAAGGCTGCATGTTCTAGCCTATCAAGCAGCCGAGGGTCAAGGCTGCATGTTCCACCCTATCAAGCAGCCGAGGGTCATCATAGGCTGCATGTTCCAGCCTATCAAGCACCGAGGGTCATCAAGGCTGCATGTTCCACCCTATCAAGCAGCCGAGGGTCATCAAGGCTGCATGTTCCAGCCTATTAAGCAGCCAAGGGTCATCAAGGCTGCATGTTCTAGCCTATCAAGCACCCGAGGGTCAGCAAGGCTGCATGTTCTAGCCTATCAAGCAGCCGAGGGTCATCAAGGCTGCATGTTCCAGCCTATAAAAGCAGCCGAGGGTCATCAAGGCTGCATGTTCCAGCCTATAAAGCAGCCGAGGGTCATCAAGGCTGCATGTTCTAGTATGTAAAGCAGCCGAGGGTCATCAAGGCTGCATGTTCTAGCCTATCAAGCAGCCGAGGGTCATCAAGGCTGCATGTTCCAGCCTATCAAGCACCCCGAGGGTCATCAAGGCTGCATGTTCCAGCCTATCAAGCAGCCGAGGGTCATCAAGGCTGCATGTTCAAAGCCTATCAAGCAGCCGAGGGTCATCAAGGCTGCATTTACAGCCTAAACAAGCACCGAGGGTCATCAAGGCTGCATTTTCTAGCTTATCAAGCAGCCGATGGTCATCAAGCTGCATGTTCTAGCCTATCAAGCACCCGGGGTCATCAGGCTGCATTTTCCAGCCTATCAAGCAGCCGAGGCCATAAAGGGCGCATGTTCCAGCCTATCAAGGGGCCCAAGGGTCATCAAGGCTGCATGTTCCACCCTATCAAGCAGCCAAGGGTCATCAAGGCTGCATGTTCTAGCCTATCAGCAGCCGAGGGTCATCAAGGCTGCATGTTCTACCCTATCAAGCAGCCAGGGTCATCAAGGCTGCATTTTTCTAGCCTATCAAGCAGCCGAGGGTCATCAAGGCTGCATGTTCCAGCCTATCAAGCGCCGAGGGTCATCCAAGGCTGCATTTTCCAGCCTATCAAGCAGCCGAGGGTCATCAAGGCTGCATGTTCTAGCCTATCAAGCAGCCGAGGGTCATCAAGACTGCATGTTCCAGCCTATCAAGCAGCCAAGGGTCATCAAGGCTGCATGTTCCAGCCATCAAGCAGCCGAGGGTCATCAAGGCTGCATGTTCCAGCCTATCAAGCAGCCGAGGGTCATCAAGGCTGCAGTTCCAGCCTATAAAGCAGCCGAGGGTCATCAAGGCTGCATGTTCTAGCCTATCCAAGCAGCCGAGGGTCATAAAGGCTGCATGTTACAGCCTATCAAGCACCCAAAGGGGTCATCAAGGCTGCATGTTCTAGCCTATCAAGCAGCCGAGGGTCTCAAGGCTGCATGTTCTAGCCTATGAAGCAGCCGAGGGTCAACAAGGCTGCATGTTCTAGCCTATCAAAGCCGAGGTAAATCAAGGCTGCATTTTTACAGCCCATCAAGCAGCCGAGGGTCATCAAGGCTGCTTTGTTCTAGCCTATCAAGCAGCCGAGGGTCATCCAAGGCTGCATGTTTCCAGCCTATCAAGCAGCCGAGGATCATCAAGGCTGCATGTTCCAGCCTATCAAGCAGCCGAGGGTCATCAAGGCTGCATGTTCTAGCTTATCAAGCAGCCGATGGTCATCAAGGCTGCATTTTCTAGCTTATAAAGCAGCCGATGGTCATCAAGGGGCTGCATGTTCTAGCCTATCAAGCAGCCGAGGGTCATCAAGGCTGCATGTTCCAGCCTATCAAGCAGCCGAGGGCCATCAAGACTGCATGTTCTAGCACATAAAAGCAGCCGAGGGTCATCAAGGCTGCATGTTCTAGCACATAAAGCAGCCGAGGGTCATCAAGGCTGCATGTTCTAGCCTATAAGCAGCCGAGGGTCATCAAGGCTGCATGTTCTAGCCTATCAAGCAGCCGAGGGTCATCAAGGCTGCATGTTACAGCCTATCAAGCGCCGAGGGTCATCAAGGCTGCATGTTTTTAGCCTAATCAAGCAGCCGAGGGTCATCAAGGCTGCATGTTCCACCCTATCAAGCAGCCGAGGGTCATCAAGGCTGCATGTTCCAGCCTATCAAGCAGCCGAGGGTCATCAAGGCTGCATGTTCTAGTATGTCAAGCAGCCGAGGGTATCAAGGCTGCATGTTCCAGCCTATCAAGCAGCCGAGGGTCATCAAGGCTGCATGTTCTAGCCTCAAGCACCCGAGGGTCATCAAGGCTGCATGTTCTAGCCTATAAAGCAGCCGAGGGTCATCAAGGCTGCATGTTCCAGCCTATCAGCAGCCGAGGGTCATCAAGGCTGATGTTCCAGCCTATCAAGCAGCCGGGGGTCATCAAGGCTGCATGTTCTAGTATGTCAAGCAGCCGAGGGCATCAAGGCTGCATTTTTCCCCCTATCAAGCAGCCGGGGTCATAAAGGGCTGCATGTTCCAGCCTATCAAGCAGCCGGGGTCATCAAGGCTGCATGTTCTAGCCTATCAAGCAGCCCGGGGGTCATCAAGGCTGCATGTTCCAGCCTATCAAGCAGCCGATGGTCATCAAGGCTGCATGTTCTAGCCTATCAAGCAGCCGAGGGTCATCAAGGCGCATGTTCCAGCCTTCAAGCAGCCGAGGGCCATCAAGACTGCATGTTCTAGCACATCAAGCAGCCGAGGGTCATAAAGGGCTGCATGTTCTAGCACATCAAGCAGCCGAGGGTCATCAAGGCTGCATGTTCTAGCCTATGAAGCAGCCGAGGGTCATCAAGGCTGCATGTTCTAGCCTATCAAGCAGCCGAGGGTCATCAAGGCTGCATGTTACAGCCTATCAAGCAGCCGAGGGTCATCAAGGCTGCATGTTCCAGCCTATCAAGCAGCCGAGGGTCATCAAGGCTGCATGTTCTAGCACATCAAGCAGCCGAGGGTCATAAAGGGCTGCATGTTCTAGCACATCAAGCAGCCGAGGGTCATCAAGGCTGCATGTCACCTGTCCACCACCAGTCAAAAATTATTTAATCCCTACAAAGGATTTAAACACAGGTCATGTATACACTGAAAAAAATCTGACAATTATCATGTCTGACCTCTGAATAAAAACTGCGGACTTAATGCCTTTATGGCCTTTTTTTTCAGTTGCTGATCTGGTTTATAAAAAACATTTCCTATTTTGTTTTATTGCGATGTTAATAATGGCAGCATCACTGACACGAGAGAATTTGCAAAGTTAACAAACCCTTGTCTTCTTTATACTTCTCAAAGAAGCGTCTTTGATGCCAGCGAGGGGCTCTTAATCCAAGGGATTGAACTTGCCCTCCTCTTCCTTGGATCGTACCTAAATGCCTCCCAGGCACTATTACCTGGAGGTTACCTGGGAGGTTATTCCGGGGATCAACGCCCCCGCGGCCCGGTCCCTACCAGGCCTCCCGATGGATCAGGGCCTGATCAACTAGGCTGTTACTGTGGCCACACGCAGTCCGACGTACGAGCCACAGCCCGGCTGATCCGGCACTGACTTTAGGTATCTGTCCACTCTCTCTTGAAGGCAGCCAGGGGTTTATTGGCAATTCCCTAATGCTTGATGGGAGGCTGTTGAACAGTTTTGGGCCCCGGACACTTATGGTTTTTTTCTCTTAGTGTACCAATGGCGCCCCTACTTTTTATTGGCGGCATTTTGCATCGCCCCTGCCAGTCCTTTTACTTTCGTAGGGGGTGATTTTTTGTGTGCAGATTTGGGACCATTCCTTCCAAGATTTTCCAAGTGTAATTATGATATATCTCTCCCTCCTTTCGTTCCAACGAGTACAAGTCAAGTGCTTCCAAGCGTTCCCAGTAGTTTAAGGTGCTTTACAGAACTTATACGTGCAGTTAAAGGGTCTCTGTACACCCCTCTAGATCTGCGATTTCACCTGCTTTGTATGGAGATGTTAATGTACAGCAGTATTCCAGCCTAGAGAGAAAAAAGTGATTTTAAAAGGAAACATCATGGGGGTTGGCATCTCATCTGGGGTTTAGCGCTTCCTCATATAATAAAATCTGCAAATATCAGAAATACTGAATAACAGATTTTAGCTGCATAAGTCATTTCTTACAATGATCTTCTCTGTTACGTAATTTTAAGATAATAATGTTACTTTGACTCACGAAATCGTAATGACACGATTGCAAACAAACCATACACGGGTGGGGGTTAGAACCCGCGGTCAGAGAGTCTTAAAACTCCAGACCGACGCTTTAGCCACTGTAGCTAGCGCGTCGGTCTGGAGTTTTATGACTCTCTGACCGCGGGTTCTAGCCCCACCAGTGGTATGGAATGTTACCTGATGTAAATATAGCAAACAACTTCTGGTCACTTAGCAAGGAGTAAAACAGTCGTATAATAAATAAGGTAAAAATTATCTATGCATATAATGATTAATTCTTGCTCTAACCTTGCTTAATACAGAGATCATGGTAACATCCCTATATATATCATGGTAACAACACTATATAGATCATGGTAACATATATAGATCATAATAACACCATATAAATCATGGTAACAACACCATATAAATCATGGTAACAACACCATATAAATCATGGTAACAACACCATATAAATCATGGTAACAACCACTATTATCATTTAAAAACAATATAAATCATGGTAACCCACTATTTGTGCCTTAAATTTTAAAAATTTAAAAAAAATTTAAAAAGCTGTGAATTTCTCGTGGGCAGAGCTAGAAGTTAATATAAATAATATATTTAGAAAATTAATATAACGCAAGATAAGGTAGAATAAAATGAACAGGATTATATTGACGTATAATGTTTCCGAAGTCACCATAATATAGCATAGCAGCACATATATTTTATAATACAGTATTATTACTGCTACAATATTATATTGACTCTCGTGATGTGTTTTAGCGAAGATTTGCTTTGTAATTCCGAAAATTTTGGAGGGAATATTTGTGACTTGTTCGGATTCTCGTATGTTGATGTTTCACAATGATATAAATATCACTGTTGGTATAGAATTATATCGATATTCTTTTTTCTAAAAAACTAAATATTTACAAATTATGTATTAATAAATTAAAAATAATAATCAAAATCGTTAATAAAATGGCCAGGTATTAACCCAGGTCATGAGCCACACATACGGACACACATATGGCCATATCCTCACATCTTTACAATCTTAATTTCAATACAAATGGAGTGCCATATCAATATAAAATTAAATTATAAATTTATTTCATGTCAGCTAAATTAAAAAAATAAGTTAGGAGTGAGTAAACAGTGAGTGTAGATGTGAGAAGGTCGGAGGGAGGAGAGACCAGCTGGAGGCCGCCACACACTACACTCTCACATTTATTATCTCGTTATTTCTCCATCATGGCCACAAGACTACCATTTTCATCACAGTCTATATTATATGTGTTGCTTGACTATGTTGACGAGGATAACAGATGTGATGTGGAGATCATCAGAAGGTGAGTCGAGGAAAGAATTGTGGCAGGTTCAACTTGGTGAGTTTTACTTAACGTTGCATATTAAATAATGTTTTATATATTATTTATATTAAGTGCAAAAGCTCTAAACCCGCCGGTTTTGTGTAAAATACTTGAGCCTAGGGGCATCCCAAGCCTGTGTACTGAATATCCATTCACAAACATTAAGAACCGAACATACAATATCCTAGCTTAATACTTTTATAATTAATTGTATTTATTTTTTCACAGCGCTGTATGACCCTTACGGGTTTACCGCTCACTTATGATTATAATAATATCTGTTTTTGGGTAGGGATATCCTGCTTATATAAAAAAAAGCTTCTGACCATACCCAAATTCACCATTATTTTTTTTTTTCAAGGTGACGAAATACGAGGTTGTTAATAGTAAATTACTTTTTTTTTTTTTTTCAAGGGGACGAAATACGGTTGTTAATAGTAGAAATTACTTTTTTTTTTTTTTCAAGGTGACGAAATACGGGTTGTTAATAGTAGAAATTAATTTTTTTTTTAGATAAAGGATGAAGAACTTTTTTTTTAGTGTCTACTCTCTTGCTTCCGTGTTTATTTCTGATCTTATATTAAACAGTGAAAGGGTTTTCCTTAGTGAATCTAGTCGAATGGTGGGAGAAAAAAATGATTAAATGTGGGGATTTAGGGGGAGAGGTGACTTGTAATTATGAATTATATCTGTAAGTTCATACTTCCATCCCTCAGGGAACGTTCCTTGATTCCTGTAACTCTTGATCAAGGAATTGGGGGGTTCCTTACACCTGTGAGGGGCTTTTTGATACAAGGAATTATATGGAGTTTATCTGGAGAGAGTTCCGGGGTCAACGCCCCCGCGGCCCGGTCTGTGACCAGGGCCCCCTTAGGTCAGTGTCCCAGGATGCACCCACACCAGTCGACTAACACCCAGGTACCCATTTTACTGATGGGGAACATAGACAACAGGTGGGGAAAAAACACGTCCAATGTTTTACTCTGGCTGGGAAACGAACCCAGGCCCTCACCGTGTGAAGCGAGAGCGTTAAAACCCCAGGGCCCCCAGTTTCTTGACTCCCGTGCTCCTGTGAAGGGCTCTTGATACAAGGAATGGGAAGGTTTCTTGGGCTCCTGGAAGGGCTCTTGATACAAGGAATGGGAAGGTTTCTTGACTCCTGTGAGGGGCTCTTGATACAAGGAATTGGGAAGGTTTTTTGACTCCTGTGAAGGGCTCTTGATACAAGGAATGTGAGGTTTCTTTACTCCTGTGAGGGCTCTTGATCCCAGGAATGTGAAGGTTTCTTGACTCCTGTGAAGGCTCTTGATACAAGAATGGGAAGGTTTCTTGACTCCTTTTGAGGGGCTCTTGATACAAGGAAGGGGAAGGTTTCTTGCTCCTGTAAAGGGCTCTTGATACAAGGAATGTGAAGGTTTTTGACTCCTGTGAGGGGCTTTTGATACAAGGAATGTGAAGGTTTCTTGACTCCTGTGAAGGGCTCTTAAATAAAAGGGGAAGGGGAAGGGTTTTCCTTGACTCCTGTGGGGGGCTCTTGATACAAGGAATGTGAAGGTTTCTTGACTCCTGTGAAGGGCTCTTGATACAAGGAATGGGAAGGTTTTTTGCTCTTGGGGAGGGCTCTTGATAAAAGGGAATGGGAAGGTTTTCTTGACTCCTGTGAAGGCTCTTGATACAAGGAATGGGAAGGTTTCTTGACTCCTGTGGGGGGCTCTTGATACAAGGAAGGGGAAGGTTTCTTGACCCCGTGAAGGGCTCTTGTACACGGAATGGGAACATTCGTAGATGAATGGTTCAGAGATCCGACAAGTTGAAAAATTAGACACGTGCAACTCTTGGATATCTTTATTGAGGAAAGGGTTTTCGCCACACAGTGACTTCTTTCAGTCCATACAAAGGAGATCATTGAAGAACGGGAGGAGTTTGAGGTAATTAGTCCCTCAAACTACTCCTGTTCTTCAAGATTTCCTTTGTATGGACTGATGAAGTCACTGGTGGCGAAACGTTTCTCATAAAGATACCCAAGTGTTGCACATGTGTCTAATTTATCAAGGGGAAAGGGTTCCTTAAACTCATGTGAAATGACTCTTGTATCAGGGTGGGACTGTTTTTCCCTTCCTTCGATGGACCTGATTGTTTCTCATCCCCTCAGGCGCAACAGGGACTCCTACGGGTTAGCACTTCCCCATTAATTTGTTAATGATAAGTTTTATCCGGGGAGGGTAACCTGCAGTTCTTCATCTCTACTGTAGTAAATTAAAAGTTGGAATAAGTTGCTACTTAAATTACTGTGATGTCACTGTCTTGGGAGTCACCAGGGGCCTCAGTCAGCCTACTAGGATTCAAGGGATTTTTTATTAGGTGTATACCGTGTATAGTAAAAATATAGCCCCCGCTGTGTACATGCACTGTTGCTCTCGTACACACACGAAGACAAATATTTATACAAAGTGAGGCACGGTATCCCGAGCTGTAACATGGAGCTGGGCATGAAGACTACCTGGTTGGCCAGCGATACACTAAAGGCTCTCCCTTAGGGTTTTATCATATATTTCCTCCTGTTTACTAACAGTTGTACGTATTTCTAATACCGTCAGTCTTCCTTCGTAATTAATTTTTTTAACTGGGATTCGCTTGTAGCTTTTATTTGAGTTTTTTTTTTATAAAGATTTTTTTTATATTCTTAACAACATAATGCAACAGCTGCATAATACATATTTGGTCCAATTTATTTTGATAACCTGTTGTTTATAATTATTTTTTTTTTACTGAGTTTTATTGTATTATACAATCTAAAACGTAAATTTTATGTATGAACTGAAAAATAGTGGCAACAACAACAATTTTTTTTTTTTTTTTTTTTTTTTTTTTTTTTTTTTTTTATCATTGATGTTATTTACAAAGATAAGTTTTACATAATGCATCGGTATAAGCCATTATTGAAATAACATGAAGTTTGTAGTAAGTACATAACTCAATAAATGCATATACAGTACTGTACATGAGCTCCAATCAGAGGACATTAAATAGGCTTCCTCAATATACAAAAGTGACTTAAGCGATAATATACAAATTATTACATATTAAACTACTGGGCTTCTGTAGCAGGAGCCTCAAGAGTGGTAGATTTGGGCTTCACAATAACATTTTCTCTTTTACTAGGAATGGTTCGTTGAAATAAATGTTGACAATTGGCATACCCCATACCTGTCCCAAAATTTCCTAGACCAAAGATGAGAGGCCAGGGTCGCCTTTAAAGACAATAGCAGAAAATACAACTCCTAGAGTAAGGCCTCCACCAATTTTAAAAAGGGGATCAGCAACACAGCGGTCCATTTCTTCCCCAAGAATATCTTCAGACTTGGAGGCCGCCATTGTCAGCCAGTGAGGGGACGGGGCACCCCTCATAACAACAAAAATACAAGGTTTTGGTACATTATACCAGAACTGTCATCTCTTTCCAACTTGAAACAACCTAAATCAATGAGTTACAATGTTAAAAACTGTTGGAATAATCGTTTAAGAATATTCAGAGTGGCTTGTATAAATGATTTTTCAGTGTGACGAAGATTTAGCTAATATTTGCTTTTAGAGCTTGTGTTTTATTACATAAATTCCCCCAATATTAAGTAGGTTTACTACTGAGACAGTTATGTTTTGGTCTTAGGGCGAAAAACATTTGTTTCTCTAAATAAAAAAGAAGAAATCCAGTTTTAAACAAAAACCCAGAATTTAACTCAGGTTAAGTTGCATTTTTTTTTGGTTACCACAAAAAATGCTCTTAACCTATATTACTATCTAATTTCGACTAGCTTAATATAGGAGAATTTACATAATATGTATTGCTATGCTCATCAACCGCCCGCTAAATTAAATAACAAATATTGTATATTATTATTTTAAATTTGGTTGATAATATACTGACATTTACAAACGTACAATTAAAAAAGATAAGCTTAACCAAAAAATTTAGTATCCAAATTTTACTAACTTCGGGGCTGTAAGGCAACGATAGTTATTTAACCAAAATAAAAGTGGTTTAAGTAATTATTCATTTTTTCTTTAAAAAAGCATAATACGTTAGTAATAAATAATTTGGGGAGGTACCTGAAGGATCAACATTTAATATTAGCCTATGAAAAAAGTCTTGGAAAAATACAAAAAGGTTTCCCTATAAAACTTGGGTAATTAATAATTGAAAGGGGACCTTTAAGGGAGGCGTTTTGCGGGGGGGGGGGGGGGGGGGCAATGATTTTCCCTTTGGATCAACCCTTTTATTTTGTATTTCAAAGGGCTGATGAATGGGGTTTTTAGTGCTTCCATGATTTTGTTTTTTGCATTTAAAAATAGTTGTACAACACCATCAAAATTTATGGGGGGGCCTGGGGGCCCTAAAGCTTCACGCGGCGGGGGTCTGTTCGATTCCCATCAGGTAGAAACTTGGGGGTGTTTCTTTACATTTTTGTCTAGTTCACCCTTGTAAAGGGGTCCTGGGGTTTTGATTTGGGGGTCGCATTCGAGACACGGGCCCCAAAATTTGCCCAAAAATGTCCTAACAAGGGCTTTCTTATGAGTTGTCATTGATCCCAGCAAGTCGTTCCCCGACTTTTTGTAGTAAATGATATTATTTTTTTAATTATTATTTTTTTTTATTATATATTAAGTAGTAGTAGTAGTAGTAGTAGAAGGTTTAGTTAGAGTAGTATAGTAGTATTTTTTTTAGAAGAAATACACACTTGAAAGTGTACTATTTTTTCCCTTCCTTGAATCAAAGTCCTCCACAAACTGTGTTTTTTCCCTTTTCCCTTCCCCCCCCCCCCCTTTTCTTATTTTTATACTTTTTTTTAAATAAAAAAACTTGTTGAAGTGGTGCGTAAAACACCTATTTGCTCGGGGTTCTTGTGGGGTCATGGAGGAGTTTTAGTTCCCAAAGCAGCTTTGTTTCTGTGGGGAATTTGCTGCAAGTATGCTGTTGATATCATGTAAGAGCCTTTACTCCTTATGTACTCATATTGGTTGAAAAGGGCCGAGTATCAGCTCTGACCCCCTTCCCGGATCGCTACTGGGTTAAGAGGGTTTCATCTGGTTGTGTGTTAATTTATTTTGTTGTCAAACTGCGTGTTTGTGGTCAGGGGGTTTTTGTTGAAAACCGTATTGTGTAGTATGAAAGGTTTTGTCTGGTTAGTTCCATTGTCAAGGCATTGCGATAGACGTTGTGTGCAGGCCGGATTAAGAAGTCTCGGCCTTGGCTTTTCAGTTTGGGCGGGGCCCCTTTGAGTTACGGGTAGCAAATTCCCCTTCCAGCTGGGGGGGGGGGGTCGGTGTGAGCCTGTTTAAGGTCTAATTAAATTATTTTCGGGCTGTTTAGAAAAATTTTGGGGAAGTACATCAAGAAAACCAAAACCATTTCCCAACACCCATATAACTATCTTTTTAAAATCATGATTTTAAAGAGAAAAACTCAAGACAGCATAGTATTACTAGATTGGTATTAAGTAGTACACAACCCATTATATCACATAAAACCACAAAACAGCACATTTTTCCCTTTAAAATCACTGACCTTTTTGTTTTAATGCTCAGCATAATAATCAAATCTTTAAAAACTAAAAAAAGTAAAAAAAATTTTTAAATATTCCGGGCACTTCTTAAAAACTTTTTCGGTTTTCATGTGAAAAAATCATCAATTATTCTGAAATCAATATTTTTGTTAGATCGACTCAAGGTAACAAGGTGGGTTTTACACAATTTGTCTTGGTCATTTTTGAAGGGAAAACGGGGTTTTACTTTTTTCAAAACAAAAAAATAACTTTCTCCCGCCATTAGTAGTAAAGTGTTAAAAAAGGCGATAATATGTCAAATTTGGAAAGGTTTCGAGATACCGCTTTAAAGGGGCCTAGGGCCATTTTTCGGGTGGACGTTAATCTGTTTTCTATCCCCAAAAAATGACTTTTTCTTCAAAAAATGTGTCCTGAACATTCTGAGGGGGGTTGTTGAACTTTAATGAGCTTCTCTCATTTTGCTTTGGGCATAGTATAATTTTGAACAGAAATCCAAATTTACTTTGGGAAATTCGGGTGATTTCTTTTTTTCCCCAAATTCTTAATCATGAACCCGAATAGAATAGTAGCCTTTTACATTTCTCCCTTGGGTGCAACACAATTTATTGTCGGGCCTTAAAAAAACTGCGTTTTTTTCCCTTCCCGCTGATGATCCCCCGGAAACGTTCTTTCCCCGCTTTTAAATTTTCTCTTCAAACATTTAAAAAAGTTCATCATTGCAAAGGGGCTTAAAAATTTCCCACTAAGCCGATAGGGGTTAGAAAAATACCCTTTCAATTTAAATTTTTCAAAGGGTTTTTTCGTGGCATTTAACCGTTCCAGTATACAGCCAAAAAACCACAGAAAGGCAATTCAAAATTTTCCAATTTTTGATGCTGCGGGCTGCTTCGCTTCTTGTAGTTGTGTTGGGTCTTCATCCTCTGCTTTTGGATCAAAGCAAAACGTATTCGCAAAGCTGTCTTTCAAAAATGTGTTGCTCATCTGCGTGCCACCCGTTTTTTGATAAATTTTATGACATCTATGAAGGTTTTCTTGGTAACCCCCGATGGTTAAGCAGAAAAAAATTAAATGCTTGTAAGTCCAAAAAATGAAACTGCAGCGACAAAAAACTCCACAGCACATACCCACAAAATTAAAAGAATTCTGAGCAGGGGGCCTTTCAGCAATGGGTTGATTTTTGATCGGGTTTAAACCATTATATTTTTCCGCCCTGTTATTGCATTGTCGTAGCTCTGCCCGGGATCCAAATAAAGATCTGTTTAAAAAGAGTACCCTAATACATTAATTTTTTTTTTCCATCTGGCCTAAAGAGGAAAGAATTTTTTTAAAGTCTTACAGGTTACCACTGGAGCACAAAACGAACAAGAATTTATTGTTGTATGTGAAGTATTGGTGTTGAAACTAATTTTTGCAAAGTATTTTGCGTTTTCACAGGCTATGTTATGGACCTTTTTATCATCAGTTCATAAATTCTTGATATAGTGAGACATGTAAATTTTTGGTCCCCTTCCCGCATTCCAAGGGGAAAAAGATTTGCTAAGAATGGATCGAATTGTGCTAAAGTTTTTGATTCCTAGGAAATTGCCTTGTTTCCGAACCAAAAACCCATTTTATCCCGGAAAGCAATTCCCCTTGACAAAAATTTTTACAACAGCAAAAAAATCTTTTTAGAATTTTTTTCCAATAATGCGTCTTTTTTATTTGATTTTCCCAAAAGAAATCCAATAAGCCTTTTTTTCGTGCACCAAATACACTTAAAAAGCAGCTCCGTGGGTCTGTTTTCTGTCCCCGAAACGCTTGGAATTTTTCCCCTCTTTAACCCCCGGTGAAGGGATTTTCTTTGGGAGAAAATGCTTGCATGCTGAACGTACATTTTCCTAGCTTTTAGAGTATACCATCCATGATCTTTTCACGTTTCTAATTTTCAAGCTTCCCATAAAACTAATGCTTTAAACAACGACGACTTCCTCATCATAAACCCTTTCTGATTTTCCAAAGTCAATGTTTGATCTGAAGAAGTTTTCTGCAATAAAGATTACGTAGAGAACTGGGGTTACATTTGGGCCATGAGCGGTTTTAAGACAAATCCGGGTGAAATGTCGTTTAGAAATGAGGGAGACACAAAGAAGTAGATGCTGGCTGAAAAAATTTAAGGGGATTTTCCGTATTCTAGTACTGCAATTCAAAATTAAAAAACCCCCCCCCCCCCCCCCCCCCCCCACCCCCCCCATTTTCCCCTTTTTTTCCCCCCCCAAAACCCCCCCCTCCAAAAAAAGGGGGGAACTGTTTTTAGCAAAAAAATTTTTCTTTTCAAATTTTTTTTTTTTTTTTAAAAATTTTTTTTTTTTTGGGGGGAACCCTTTTACCCCTTTTTTTTTTGGCCGATCTTTTTAAAAAAAAAAAACTTCCAAAAATCTATACAAATTTTTCCCTTTATATGTTTTTAATTTTTTAATTATTTTTTAATTTTTTTTCCCGGGAAGAAACCTGGGAATTTCTTTTTTAATAAAAAAAAATTTTTTAAAACCTAACAAAAAAGGGTTTAATAAAAGAAACGTTTACCCCCAAAAATTTTTGTTGTGGTTTTGGGTTTTTTTGGGGAAAATTTAAAATTAAAATTTTGTTCAATATTTCCAACTTGAAAAACAAATTTTCACAATGATTAAACATTTTTAATAAAAAAAATTTATTTTAAAAGATAAGCTTTAAAAGAAAAAGGTTTTAAATAAAGAATTTTGGGGATTTTTTTTTTAGTTTTTTTTCCAAAAACGTTTTCTGGTCCATGTTTTCTGGGAATTTTAATTTTGGATCCCCTTACATTTGGGCAAAAAAAACTTTTTTCATTCCACAATGGTTTCACAACATTAGAATTGTAAGAAATTTTATAAGAATTTAAAGAAAAGGAAAATCTTAACCTTTTGGAAAACCAAAACTTTTTTAAAAAAAATTTTTTCTTATGGTTTTTTTTTTTTTTTATTTTTATTAATTTAAAATTTTATTTTTTGGAAAAAAATAATTTACCTCCAAACATTAAAATTTTTAGTAATTTGCACTTTTAAATTTGGATCTTTATTACCCCAATTGGAGGGACCCCCAATCCCCCCTATAAACCAGTTTCCCATGGGGAAACCGGCCCTGCTTGTGGTCCATCGGGGTTTTTGTTAACCGGTTTGTTTTGTTATGTACCCATTGGGAGGTTGGTTGTCAAGCGTGCTTGGTGTTGTGGGGGAGGTTTGTTGTCTGTTATTTGGGTCTCTCCCAATGTGGTTTTAGGCGTTAACTTTGTTCCCTGGCTCCGCCTCTCCGTTGGCCCCGGCTTGGCTCTTTTCCTTTTTAAAATGGGGGCCTGTCATACTTCGAAATATGTTTGATTCTGCTCAGCCCTTCGTGTCTAGGTTTTTCATTCCTGCCCCTCAAAAGGGGTTTTTACACCATCTGTTGTTTTTAAAAACTATGTAACCTTTGGTATCCGAATAAATTATATCTGTCGTTATGTGTACCCTTCTGCAATGATAATTATTGACACTGCAACAAAAGGAATTTGGTACAAAGGGATCTCCTAACGTATTTGCTAATTTTCCCGTCCCAACTTTTTGGGAAAAAACCTATGAAATTTGGGGACTAGGGGTGCCTCTGTACTATACACCACTTTTGCTCCAGTACTTAAGAGTCATCTTCCTCCCCTACTTTTGATTCAAGCGTAGGGACTGAAAACGGTTCCGGTTTGGGGGAATGTTATTCACATTATTGTTTCTTTTTAGTTTTCAAGGTGGGGGATTTTACCTCATATCCGTCTTCGTATATCATTTTCTCTGTGCTGAATTGATGAAGCCACTGGTTGCGAAACGCGTTTAAAATAAAAATACCCAGTTGTTGCACATGTTCCAAATTATTCAAGTACTTCCTGACATCCTTCTGATTCATCTGTTTTAAACTTCCAGCTGTGGCCTCCTGTACCAGGCTCTCCCTGTCTACCCCTCACTCATCTCTGAATTTTGCACGCCGTAATCATGTCACCCCTGGTCCTTTTGTCCTCTAATGTCACTAGGTATAGCTACTCTAGCCTCTCCTCATAGCTTATAACTCTCAGCTCTGGAGCCAGTTTCGTTGCATATTTTTACACTCTTTAGTCATATAAGGAGGTTTTTTCCTCATGCGTGCCTGTTGTGCGGTCATGTGAAGAGGTTTAGGCTAAGCTGGCGTGATGTGCAGTCAGTCAAAGGAATTGTTGAGATTGTCTCTACTACACCAGTACAGAGGAAGGATGAATGAGGCAAAACTCAAGCCACTACATTAGCATAAACCACAAGCTGGCCAGGCTGAGAGCACGCACCATGAGATAAGCAAGATAAGCCACGCTGTCCACCAATACTCCTCATGGTCGTTGCTCTCTCTCCCACACATCTTCGATAGAATATAATATTTTTAAGAGGCGAATGACCTGGTTCAAATGATCAGAAGTTCATCATTTGAGTAAAGTCTATCAACTACAAACCCGGGTAATTAATGATTCAATTCACCTCTATCAACTTCACCTAAGTAATTAATGATTCAGTTTATCTGTAGACCAATTTTAAAGAAAAAATTAATCCATAAAATATGAATTTAAGTAAATACTTATTGTATACTCACAGTACATATATACCTCGGTGTAGATACCTCGTGGAAGATCCAGTGAGCCCCTTTTCTTATAATTAAGACCCGCATCACGTGACATTTTCCCCTGACGAAATATCAATATCTCATCCTTTCTTTCAGTATATCACTCGAACCCCAAAATATTGATTAAACAGTTGCAGTGGAAATGCATATTACTATTACTGGACAAGGTTAAGTTAAACTTTAACATAGGAATTCAAGCAATTCCTTAAAATATGGATGAACGTTTGTGTATATACGCTGAGAGATTTACAACCCTCGGTGAATATCCCTGATTACTGAGGTAAAAATTTAGGAGAGTATGGTTGAATTTTTTTTTATTTAAATTACAGGATTAGGTTACACAATTATATATATAGTGTGTTCGTTCATTTAACAAACTAATTCATAGTGTCGTGTATCCTCCAGGTATTGACACTTACAGAAATACGGTGTCAAGATTTCGATTTTTTTTAGATTTTGCTGCCAAAGAGGCAGTTTACTAGTAGTAACCCTTGTACCCATCCTGTGGACGGTAACTCAAGAACATGTGGATACACCAAGGTCCCCAAACTCTTCACTTCATCAACACTTTCATGAAGTTTCAGATTGTTCATGAACCCACAAATATTGATTATATTGAAAATAATTTAATAAATAGTACTTTAACTAATAGTACTACCAATAATAATAATGAATAAAAATAGCTTCATAAAACATAAGTAATATTTAAATTACGAAAAATATAAGAGTGAAAGTGTTGATATCATTAATGGGAAGGACGGATCTGATGAGCGTCAACAAAGGTACTAATGTAGATGAATGGTTCAGAAAACCGACAAGTTCCTGTCAGACACAGCAACACCTTGGAATCTTAATACGGGGGGGGGAATTCTTCACTTGCCTAATTTTAGCATGACCTACTTCCACATCTGGATTTGTCAAATCCAGTCCCTGGACCCATTATGTACGTTTGTAATCTTTTGACTACCGCCCACAGGATGGGTATGGGGTGCATAATAAAGATATTAAACTAACTGATACCACCTACGACTGCTGTACCTCACCTGTTTACTCAAGGCTGAGGGACTGATTACCTCAAATTCCTTTTGTTCTCCATTCTCCTTTGTATGGACTGATGAAGTCACTGTGTGGCGAAACGTCTCCTCGTTAAAGATACCCAAGTGTTGCACATGTATCTAATTTATCAAAGGTACTAATATTTGATTAGAGACTGATGATGGGAATAAATGGTATAAATACCGACACAATAGAAATATAAACACACATACAGGATCACATTATACTGCTTATGTGTTTATATTTCCAGAGACTGGCGAGTTTTAGTGGTAAGTCATCACTCTTTTTCCAGGTTCACTCTGTTCCTCTGCTTAGTTAGAATTGCATTTGCATGGCTAAAACCACCTACAACCTAGTACGAACTTCTGAAAGCAAGTAAAAATTATTCACCCACTGCAGAAAGCCGGGGGTATTTAATAACAGTATTTACATGGCTCCAATAGTCACTTAAGCTTTTACTTTTGAACAAAGGGTGAGGGTGGAAGGCCACAGATACACAACGCAGAGATCACCAGACATTTACTGACTCCATTTTGACCCCCAGCCATTTATCGGACCCTTCGATAATACCATCGACCCTTATGGGGTCGATATTGACCACTTTGGGGAACACTGGGAACTAGACCCCAAAACAGTTTACAGGAGTGCATCTGGAATTAGATCTACAGTTCACTTATCTGTTGCAAGCATATTTAGGAAAATTTACTGCCCGGGGATGGTGGCCTAAACCTGGCCACTACAATATCAGTCAGTCAGTTCACTTTGCAAGTTGCTACATAAGCGTACTTATCTACGTTCATGTTATCATAGTGGATGATAAATCTACTCTGGCTTCTAACTGCATTCCTATACATTCATTTTCATTACTTCTATCCTAATATCATTCCTAGTGCTAAACCGGGACACACCAAAGTTATATTCTAAATTTGCCTTCAGAGTACTTTTTTTTTTTGGGTAATTTATCAAGTTTATCTTGAAGGAACAATCCAATGTGTAATGGAATCTATAACAATTTTACATTAATTTTCCTGGATTTTTGAGTATCTATATCTGGTTTCCAATGAGCATGTTGTTAGTCATGATGTGACTCAAGAGCCTTCAGTTATTACTAGAATCAGTAATAATTAGAGTTAAGCTTGGCTCAGTTCCATAAATTAACTTTAGCGCCATTAGAATGGCAAACAGTTCAGTTTGCAGTGTAGACGCCCAGTTGTTAATCCTAACTCAATATAGTTCTTATTATTATCTAAGGAAGTAGCAACAAGAGCAGATGCAGCCCTGCCTGTAGACCCCTGCTTAAATCATTAATTAAATCATTAATTAAATTGTGAAAAAATATTTCAAACTTTTAAGAGGAAATTTTTCTTGAAAATTGTTGCCTTTGCAATGATTAAAGGGAAAGGGTCTCAAGGGAGATTTTTGGGAGGGACTTGCGGGTAGTGATATTAAATGAACACAATTTCCCAGGGTGGGTAAATGTTTTTTTGTATACTTTGTACACAACCCATTTGATTTTTTTTTACACAAATCTTGGTTTACTCTAGACTTTAGAAAATTATAGTGACAGGTGGTTCATTTTTAATCTAATATCAAGAAATGTATTAATTTCACTTACCAAACCCGTGACTAGAACCCCAATATTTGTCTTTTGGGAATTTTGGTGATTTATATTCGGAGTATACGAAGAGGGTTTGGGGGAAAACGCCCCCGGGCCGGTCTGTGACAAGGCCTTGGGGGGACAGGGCCTAAAAATCAGGGTTACTGGGCCATGGGGATGACTACAATACAGCCCGGCTGGCAATCTGTTTTTGGGTGCCTTTATCCCCTTTGAAGACACCCAAGTTGTTTTAATCCCCCTTATGTGTGGGGGAGGCAGTTGGGCATTTTGGGCCCTGACACTTAATTGTTGATCTTGTGTACTCGGGGGGCGCCCCTGCTTTACAGGGGAAAATTTGCATTTCCCGATTTTTTGCTTTCGGGGGAAATATTTTCATGGTAAATTTTGGTACAAATTCCCTCTAGGATTTTCCATGTGTATATTATCATGCATCTTTTTTCCCCTGCGTTCCGGGGGAAAAAACCCAAACCTTAAACCTTTCCCCCATATTTGGGGTGTATTACTAGTTATTGTTGCCGTGAAGGCTCTCTGTACACTTTCAGGTCGCAGTTTTCCCTGCCCTTTAAAAACCCGGTATTGTCAGAAATATTCCTCCCAGAGAAAACAAACGATTTGAAAGGGAAACATCACTGGCTTGAAATTTCTCATCCTTTTTATCATTTTTTTAAAAAAGTGGCAAGAGAGAATTTTCCTTATGGCGCAGCATAATCGATTAAGGATCTCGGAGCTAAAAGGATCAAATGGTGGCCCCTGCCTTTTGGCAAAAACTCTCGCTTTCCCTAGAGGGGCCCGGGGGCGAATCCCGGGGGGGTGGAAAAATTTTTGACGGGGTTTCTTACCTGTTGTCCCGTTCACCCCACAGCAAAGAGGTACCCGGGTTTATCGATGGGTGGTCGCACCTGGGGGAAAAAGTTTGGGGCCCCATTGGAAATAAGACAGACATCCCTTGGGGACGCCTGCCTTCTTTGGGGTTTCTTTGGGCTAACCCCTTTGAGGTTAAAATTCGAAAAGAAATCTTTTCCGCTTTACACGCAGAGGGCTCGGGGTTTTATTCCCCCAAGGGTGAACATTGGGTTTTTGTTTCCTTTTAACGGTTGTCCCTGTTTTACCCTCAGAAAAATGGATACCCGGGTGCAGTCGACTGGTGGGGTCGATCCTGGGACAAAAATGACCGTATTTTGCCCAATTGTCTGCTAACAAACCAAATTTTGTAAGGATATAAATAAAAAAAATGAATAGAAATTATTTTATATAAAAAAAAATCATGAGCCCCCCTGAAAATTTCATGAATTCCAATGTAACTCAAGAAAGACATTAATGCGCACGCCCGCCGGTTTTACCCTATCAACTGCTACCTTCCGATCTAACATTTTTCTTAAAAGGTTTTTTAAAAATTTCTCCCCACAGTGTTTTTTATCTCTTTCTGAATTGTACTTAGATGAAAGGGAGAGTCAATCAAGGGGGCCAAATTTTTTGTATATTTTGAAGTGCAAAGGGTCTTTGTAGGGGTTTTTTTTTTTTTTATCCTTGTGTATCCAGACCCCTGATGAAGTTATCTGAATTTTGGTTTTCATAAATAACCCATTGTAAATTGAGAGAGCTGTTGACACTTTAAAGGTTAATGGTAAATCAACCCTTTACAGCATGAAGTTTTCCCACGGGGCCCCAGCATTATCCGGGACCAGATTATAATACAATTTTCTTATAATTTACTGTAAAATATATTCTGCTTTAAAAAAGAGGGGCTTTTTGATCCAAAACCTTAACTATTTTACTGCATCCCTAAAGGGGTCTGTTTTATTCAAAAGCAATAAAAGGTTTATGGGTTTTTTGAGACGACTTTTCATCCCCCAAGTTTTCCCTTCACTCTCTTTACACACAAACACACAACACCAAAACCCCAAACACACACACACACACCACACACACCACCACCCACACCACACACACACCACACAAGCACACACGCACACCCCCCACACGCACACACAAACATCAAAAAACTGCGCCATAGGGCCCCTGGAAACCCTGAGAATAGGTTCCGTCCCTTGAAAGGAACCGTTCAAGAGTGAAACCCCGTGTACTCAGGCCCATATGGAGTATGCAGCACCGTTTGGAACCCACACTTTATCAAAGGAGTCAAGAATTTAGAGAAAATGCAAAGGTTTTTGGGCAAGGTTAGTTCCAGAGTAAAGGGAAAGTCCACGAAAAAGGTTAAGGGGAAAACGGGCCCAACGACATGGGGGCAGGAGGGTTAGGGGAGACATGATAACGGGGGGAAAACAAAAAAACTGCTGGGAAAGACAAAGGTGGGCAGAGACGGAATTCCAAAAGGGGAACGAAAAAAAGGTCAACTTGGAAACTGAAACCCAATATCAAAGGGGGTTAGGAAGTATTTTTTCAGTCATAGATATCAGGAATGGGAAAAAACCTACAAATAGGGAGGGAGGCAGGAACCATACTAGCTTTAAAATGAGGGATGATAAAGCTCATGAGCAGGGAGAGGAGGGCCTAGTACATCAGTGAAAAGGCGGGCCAGGACTGGTTCGCCCGCAACCCAATTAGGTGTACACACACAACCCCCACACACCCTAATGAGGGATAAAATGTCGTACAATGTTTTATTTAAAAGAAAATTCAAAATTTTTAAAAAGATGAATTTGGTCGTGCAAGTTTTGTATTGCTAAGCCTAGTCCTCAGCGTCTCAGTGAACTCGGCTGGGAAATTTTGCGAAGTGTTCATAATTTTTTAATTCTTTAAATATTGGCGTTCAAGACTTGAAGGGAATCAGAAGAGGCATTCACATGTCATCATAAGGGAACTGATATCCAAATTTCACGAATAAAAATGATAAATTACGATATTACAAGGCCCAAATGTAATTCAATTGAATTTTAACATGATTTAACGGGAGTAAAAGTTTCACTATTTTACCATAAAATGGTCAAATCTGCACCTACTATTTGAATTCCACTCTCAACCGGCGTGGAATGTTTTAGCACCTTTTTGAAGGTTTGAAGCCTCGCCACTGAGGATTTTGAAAGTTATCTGAGGTATTACAGGAAGATGGGAACGGGTTCAACAAACCTGGTTATAGGGCACATGAACGTACTAGTTGCTCCAAGAATTTGGTCCTTTTTACCGTACGCAGGTATTGAAAATTTAAGCGACTGGATGAGGCGTTCTCGCGTAATGTCACTGTTCAGTTCATGGCATTCCTTATTACTTGACGCTGGTGAGGGGTTCTTGATCTAGGGAACTGGATCGTGCTACAGTTCCCTGAATTGAGTTTGAATACCTTCCCCCTCCCCCCCTTACAGGTGCTGTATAATTCTACGGGTTTAGCGCTCCCCTATAATTATAATAATTCTTGACATCCCTGTGGCTCACTAGGGTGTGTAATTGACAACCATCCTCTTGTTTTTTCTACATTCTTGGTTAATAGCCTATTTCTTTTTACCAAGTCTACAGAGAATTTTGTATTTGTAATTATTCTTCACTCCTCTTCCATGTTCTTCGTTCCTTCAGTGACATAAGCTCTAACTCTCGCACACTTTCCATATAACTCAATTCCCTTAAACTCAGGTACCAGTCTTGATGCACTCCTTCCTACTCTCTCATGCTTCGCAGTACTCACCTAATTGTGGTTGCAGGTGTCGAGACTCAGCTCCTGGCCCCCCCCGCTTCACTGATCGCTACTAGATCCTCTCTTCTCTCTCTCTGCTTCCTGAGCTTTGTCATCCCTTTCGTCTTAAAACAATGTATGGTTCCTGCCTCCACTACATCACTTGCTACGCTATTCCACTTCCTGATGACTCTGTGACAAAGAAAACTTCCTAACATCCCTGTGACTCGTTGAGTCTTCTGCTTCCAATTGTGACCCCTTGTTACTGTGTCCCCTCTCTGGAACATCCTGTCTCTGTCCACCTTGTCTATTCCACGCATTATTTTGTTTGTTGTTATGTCTCCCCTGACCCTCCTGTCCTCCAGTGTCGTCAGGGCCGATTTCCTCAACCTTTTTTTGTAGGACATTCCCCTGAGCTCCGGAACTAGCCTTCTCACAAACCTTTGTACTTTCTTAATTTCTTGACGTGCTTGACTAGGGGTGGGTTCCAAACTGGTGCTGCATACTCCAGTATGGGCCGACGTACACAGTGTACAGTGTCTTGAACAATTCCTTACTAAGGTATCGGAACGCTATTCTCAGGTTTGCCAGGCACCCATATGCTGCAGCAGTTATCTGGTTGATGTGTGCCTCCGGAGACGTGCTCGGTGTATGGTCACCCCAAGATCTTTCTCCTTGAGTGAGGTTTGCAGCCTTTGTCCACCTAGCCTATACTCTGTCTGCAGTCTTCTTTGCCCTTCCCCAATCTTCATGACTTTGCATTTGGCAGGGTTGAATTCGAGAAGCCAGTTTCTGAACCACGTGTCCAGCCTGTCCAGGTCTCTTAGTAGTCCTGCCTGATTCTCATCCGATTTAATCCTTCTCATTAGCTTCACATCATCTGCGAACAGGGACACTCAGAGTCTATCCCTTCCACCAAGTCATTCACATATATCAAAAATAGCACTGGTCCTAGGACTGACCCTGTGGGACCCCGCTCGTCACAGGCGCCTTCCGTGATACCTCATCACGTACCATGACCCGGTGTTGCCTCCCTGTCAGGTATTCTCTGATCCATTGCAGTGCCCTTCTGTTATACGCACCTGATCCTCCAGCTTCTGCACTAACCTCCTGTGAGGAACTGTGTCGAAGGCCCTTCCTGCAGTCCAGGAAAATGCAATCAACCCACCCCTCTCTGTCGTGTCTTACTTTTGTTACCATATCATAAAACTACAGAAGGTTTGTGACGGGATTTGCCTTCCATGAATCCGTGCTGGTTGTTGTTTATCATATTGTTTCGTTCCAGGAGCTCCACCACCCTCCTCCTGATAATCTTCTCCATGACTTTGCATACTATACATGTCAGAGCATGCTCATTCTGCATGAGTCGCATGTAGTATGAGGTATAGAGTTTTAAACGAATCTTCATCAGATTTCTCGGTCACTTACATCTGCAGGCTTAGCTGTGCTCATGTACCGCTGATGTGTGTATGTGCTTCAGGAGACATGTATTGTTGCTTTTTCAATGATTTTGTGAGCTTTCCTCCCTCTTTACGCTGTGTGTGTGTGTGTATGTACTCACCTATTTGTGGTTGCATGGGTCGAGTCATAGCTCCTGGCCCCGCCTCTTCACTGATTGCTACTAGGTCCTCTCTCTCCCTTCTCCATGAGCTTTATCAAACCTCGTCTTAAAGCTATGTATAGTTCCCGCCTCCACTACGTCACTTTCTAGGCTATTCCACGGCCTAACTACTCTATGACTGAAGAAATACTTCCTAACATGCCTTTGATTCATCTGAGTCTTCAACTTCCAATTGTGACCTCTTGTTTCTGTGTCCCATCTCTGGAACATCTCGCCTTTGTCCACCTTGTCTATTCTGTGCAGTATTTTATATGTCGTTATCATGTCTCCCCTGAGCCTCCTGTCCTCCAGTGTCGTCAGGCCGATTTCCCTCAACCTTTCTTCGTAGGACAATCCCCTTAGCTCTGGGACTACTCTTGTTGCAAACCTTTGCACTTTTTCTAATTTTTTGACGTTCTTGACCAAGTGTGGATTCCAAACTGGTGCTGCATACTCCAGTATGGGCCTGACGTATATGGTGTACAGAGTCTTGAACGATTCCTTACTGAGGTATCGGAACGCTATCCTTAGGTTTGCTAGACGCCCGTGCGCTGCAGCAGTTATCTGATTGATGTGCGGCTCAGGAGATGTGCTCGTTATTATACTCACCCCCAGATCTTTTTCCTTGAGTGAGGTTTGCAGTCTTTGGCCACCTAGACTATACTCCGTCTGCGGTCTTCTTTGCCCTTCCCCGATCTTCATGACTTTGCATTTGGAAGGGTTAAACTCAAGGAGCCAGTTGCTGGACCAGGCTTGTAGCCTGTCCAGGTCTCTTTGTAATGCTGCCTGATCCTCGACCGATTTGATTCTCATTAACTTCACATCATCTGCAAACAAGGACACTTCTGAGTCTATCCCTTCCCTTATGTCATTCACATATACCAAAAACAGCACAGGTCCTAGGACTGACCCTTGTGGAACCCCGCATGTCACAGGTGCCCACTCTGACACCTCGTCACGTACCATGACTCGTTGTTGCCTCCCTGTCAGGTATTCTCTGATCCATTGCAGTGCCTTTTTCTTCATCAGTCCATACGTAGGAGAAACTTGAAGAACAGGAGGAGAATGAGGTAATCAGTCCCTCAACCTTGATGGACTGAACACATCGACTCAAGGTTGAGGGACTGATTACCTCATTCTCCTCCTGTTCTTCAAGTTTCTCCTACGTATAGACTGATGAAGCCACTGTGTGGCGAAACGTTTCCTCAATAAAGATACCCAAGCGTTGCACATGTGTCTAATTTATGTGGAAAAAGACACTTATGTACAGTTCAGGACATTTATTAAAGGAAACGTTTCGCCATGTCGGTTCTCTGAACCATTCATCTACGCAGTGCCTTTTCTGTTATGTGTTGCCTGATCCTCTAGCTTTATGCAGTAACCTCTTGTGAGGAACTGTGTCGAAGGCCTTGCATTCCAAGAAATGCAGTCTATCCACCCCCTCTCTCTCTTGTCTTACTTCTGTCACATTGTCATAAAACTCCAGTAGGTTTGTGACACAGGATTTTCCTTCCCTGAAACCGTGCTGGTTGTCGATTATATACTTGTTTCTTTCCAGGTGTGTGTGTGTGTGTGTGTGTGTGTGTGTGTGTGTGTGTGTGTGTGTGTGTGTGTGTTTTGGGTGTGTGTGGTGTATGCACCCGCATGGGGGAATTTTTTTCATGGCGTCACGTTCGCTGTGAATTTGACTATTCTTTTTTTTTTAAAATTTCATGATATTTACAAAAGTTTCCCTTTTTTTTCCCCCCCACCTCTACGACCCGAAAAGAAATGCTTTCCGGTTCTTTTTAGATTGTTTATTAAATTTTTTATTATTATTATTTTATTATTATTATTATTATTATTATTATTATTATTATTATTATTATTATTTTTTTTATGCACCGCTATACATTTAAAACATTTAAAATTTTGGCTTTAAAGTTTCCCCTTTTTTTGCTACCAAAAAAAATTCTTTTTCTGCTATTTTTTTAATCCCTTTTTGCTGTAAAGATTTATCATATTTTTTTTCTTGCAAAAAAAAAAAAAAAAGCATTTCCCGTGCCCCTTCTGTTTCCTGACTCAGGTGTCTCGGGTTTGGAGAGAAAAATGACTTAACCCTTTTGGAAAAAATAATTTGAAACGTTTTGGAAATCACAGGTTCCGTTTTCTTCTATTCTGGACCCCTCCGAAACTGGAACTTAAATTGCACTGTCGAACCGTTTTGTTCTAAAAGGGTTTGAAAAAAACATCTAACATTTGAAAATTTTTTAAAAACGTTATTCCGGTAGGGGGGTTTTTTCCAGATTTTTTCTATAATCTTGAAAAAAATCCTACGCTATTTTCTTCTGGTGTCTTGTTATTTAAAACCACTTTGGTGGCATTTATTATCCAATGATCTTCGAGGAAAAAGGTCTCAGTATCGTTGCACAGTCACAATCAGTGGCAGGAAAATTCAGTTAACTCACACTACCTTTGACGGGAACAATCCCGTGGGTTTGGGCCCAAAACACAATTATATATTATAAGTTAAGAGAAGTTCTAACAAACAAATTAAAAAGTAAATGTGGGGCTTAACATAATATTTTTTTGGTCTGCTGGGATCTTCTTTATTGGGTTTCATAGAAATCTACTTGAGAGTCGTACAATTTAACCCCCTTTCACTTCTCTCTCTCTCTCTCTCTCTCTCTCTCTCTCTCTCTCTCCCCTCTCTCTCTCTTCTCTCTCTTCTCTCTCTTCTCTCTCTCTCTCTCTTTTCTCTCGTTTCGTGGAAATGAGCGTAATCCGTGGGTTTGACATCCCCGCTAAGCATCCTCTTCAATTCACACTTGGGACACGTTCTCAGTCAAGCTTGCAGCTCAGAGAAGCATTTTTTATCGATCTGTCTGCCAGCGTCGCCCTAAGTCGCTACTTGCCTTTAATCTTCTTATATATTATATATATATATATATATAATATATATTTTATTTTATAATATATATATATATATTTTATATATAATTATATATATATTTTTATATATATATATATATTATTATATATATATATATTATATATATATATATATATATATATGTATATATACATATATATATGAGAAAAAATAAACTTGCTTCAGGGAAAACTCGAGGTTCTCCCTGAAGCTGTTTGAGAATTGTTCCTACTACTCCCTATATTTAATATAAATTTTATTTAAAGACAAAATACAATTTACAAAACATTCACAAATATACAATAGAAAGTAAAAACAACATATGTAACTCAGAGCTACATCTCGAATACTTCGTCCAGCTCCCCGGCGATGGGCCGCGGCCCCGAATGCTGCAGGCATTTCCTCTCTGGATCGCAACACTGAGTCTCTGAAAGAGGAGTGGTCGCCCTGTGGTCCTTGGTTTCTATGATGAGCTTTTCCCCCAGCTCTTTGGGGAACTTTAGAGCCACTTCCCCCAGCCCCAAAGGGGGTCCCCGACCCTTTTAGATGAAGTTATAAAAGGGGGAAAAGGTCTTCTATTTGCGGATCTTTGGGTTCCCCCTGTGGCTGGCGTCCACCCCCTTCCACTGGGGTTTGGGCAATGGTTTTGCCTTTTGGGGGGCACAGGTGTACCCCAGGCAAAGATTTCCATTTTCCAAGGCCATAGTGGCCCCCATCAGGGCGTTTTTCACTTCCGTCGACTCTCCCTTTGGGGGTTTCCCCGTTGAGCGGGGGAAAGGGTGGGCGAGGCTTCTCTTTTGTGTCATTTATCTCCCCATGCCTGTTTTTTGCTGTGTGCACACGGACCCTGAAGTCCCAATTGACCAGCTGTCGCCCTGCCGAGATACATATGTTTGGTGAGGGTGGGGGGCGGCTGGCGAAGAGAACACCAATCCGAATGGCCTGTGGGTCTAGTCGAGTGCCAAGGAGGAATTAGGAACAGCTAACAGGAAATCTGAGTGTGGTGCCTTCAGTGCCAAGAGACGAGCTTTGTCCCTTTCCTGAGGCGTTGGAGAGCATTGTGTTGGCGGTTTTTTCCATGTTTCGGTTTGTCCCAGTGGGCTGTTGTGTTCTTTGGGAAGAGCTGGTCTACTGGAGGAATCTGTAAAGGTGTCCCACCACATCGCTGCTTCAGTAAACCTGGGGTCTTGAGCTCCTACCACGTCTCTCAAGCGTTCGGGAACAATCTTCTTGACTAATGCACTGGACGCCAAACACGAAGACAGAAAAGCAGGTAAAGCAACATGCGTTGCTTTGCGCACCCCTATACCTCCCAGTCGCACTGGGAGGGTTGCCTGATCCCATTGCTGATCCTCTAGTGACAGGTTCAGTGCCGTCTTAAAGGTTGACCTCAGGTGTGCGTCATATTCGAGTGTTGGGTTGTCAAAAGAGGGTGCACACCTCAGGAAGTAAGTGAGTCTTGGAATAGTAAGGCACCTTGTGAGGAGATACAGAGCATCATGGGCATCAAGATTGCTTATTCTCTCCTTCATTCTCATCAGTTAGTTAGTTTAATATGTTTATTATGCACCCCATACCCATCCTGTGGGCGGTAGTCAAAAGATTACAGAGGTACATAATTGGTCCAGGGACTGGACTCCAAAGTTTTGATAGCTGAGCAAGTTACAGAGGTAATGAACTCACAACTTACAAAGGTAATGAACTCACAATTTACAAAGGTAATGAACTCACAATTTACAAAGGTAATGAACTCCAGGTAAGTCTGGTCACAATCATCAGGTCATTCAATTTGTCCTTGAGGACTGTGTCGATGGCCTGGTGACCCAGCAGTGCTCCCAAGAAGGTACTGTTGGACGGAGTGGTAGTAGAGAATTCTGGGAGGGTTCTTCGCACAGCATTGATTATTTCCTGGTTCGCCGTGATGATTTCACACTTGGAGGGATTGAGGATGAGTCCAAGTCTTCTCCCTGTGTTTTCACCAGTTGTAGGTCCCCTACCAGGGACTCTTCAGTACCTACCAGCAGGGCCGTATTACCGCATAGGCAAACTAGGCATTTGCCTTGGGCCCCGCACATTTGGGGGCCCCGCGGTCCAAGGGGTTCAGGGGCTCATCCAAGACTGCGCACATGCTGCAAGTGCAAAGGGGTCCTACCTAAAAGTTCAAGTGTTTGGAGAGTAAAATTGATTTTTAAAAATTAATCAAAACAAAAATAAATAATGAATTAAAATAAAATAAAAATAAATAAACCTAACAATAGATGGCAACACTCAACACGCCTTTGTTTACATCAGAACAGCTGTGTTTTCCCGCTAATGGGTGAGTATGGGAGATTCCTCTCCAATTTTCTGTAGTTTATATGATTGATAGTCTTATGCATGATGCAATGATAACAATAATGGTCAGTGATTTATAAAGGGAATAATAGTGCTGTAGTGGTTATGCTGAATATAATAGGTACATGATGTCACTACTTTAATAGCCTAATCTAGTAATACTATGCTGTCTTGAGTTTATTCTCTTTAAAATGCATGATTTAACAAGATAGTTATAATGGCTGTTGGTAAATGGTTTTGGTTGTCTTGATGTACTTTCCCTATTAAATTTAATCTAAATAGCCAGAATGTATTTAATTAGACCTTAAACAGGCTCACACCGACCCCCCCAACCCCCATGCTGGTAGGGGTCGCTTCGCTTACCCGTAACTCAAAGGGGCCCCGCCAATCTGAATAGCCTAGGGCCCGGAGGCTTCTTAATTCGGCCTGCCTACCAGAGTGCCATCATCCAGGTACAGATGTTGAGCTCGCTGCGTAGGCTGGAAGTTAGTTCTCTTACTGCCAAGCAGAAGAGAAGTGGAGCTAGTGGGTCACCTGCTGAACACTTTCTGATGAGAGATATTTAATGTTTTCCAAACAAAAGAATTGAGGGTTTGCTGTAGCCGGCTGAAATGAAGGGAAAAAGACTGGTGAACCGATCCCGAATAGCTGGCAAGACAGCATCTTTCTTCACCATATTAAAGGCATTTCTAAAATCAAGTTTGACTACGGTCTTGTCTTCTGGTAGGTCCCTGATGTAGGCCCGTGCCGCATGAGCTGCAGCTTCACTGCCTTGAGAGACCCAAAGCCCAGTTGGTGTGGCTGGAGTAAACTGGCAGCTTCTACTGGAGTTTACCTGGAGAGAGTTCCGGGGGTCAACGCCCCCGCGGCCCAGTCAGTGACCAGGCCTCCTGGTGGATCAGAGCCTGATCAACCAGGCTGTTGCTGCTGGCTGCACGCAAACCAACGTACGAACCACAGCCCGGCTGGTCGGGAACCGACTTTAGGTGCTTGTCCAGTGCCAGCTTGAAGACTGCCAGGGGTCTGTTGGTAATCCCCCTTTATGTATGCTGGGAGGCAGTTGAACAGTCTCGGGCCCCTGACATTTATTGTATGGTCTCTTAACGTGCTAGTGACACCCTGCTTTTCATTGGGAAGTTGCATCGTCTGCCAAGTCTTTGCTTTCGTAGTGAGTGATTTTCGTGTGCAAGTTCGGTACTAGTCCCTCTAGGATTTTCCAGGTGTATATAATCATGTATCTCTCCTGCCTGCGTTCCAGGGAATACAGGTTTAGGAACCTCAAGCGCTCCCAGTAATTGAGGTGTTTTATCTCCGTTATGCGCGCCGTGAAGGTTCTCTGTACATTTTCTAGGTCAGCAATTTCACCTGCCTTGAAAGGTGCTGTTAGTGTGCAGCAATATTCCAGCCTAGATAGAACAAGTGATCTGAAGAGTGTCATCATGGGCTTAGCCTCCCTAGTTTTGAAGGTTCTCATTATCCATCCTGTCATTTTTCTAGCAGATGCGATTGATACAATGTTATGGTCCTTGAAGGTGAGATCTTCCGACATGATCACTCCCAGGTCTTTGACGTTGGTGTTTCGCTCTATTTTGTGGCCAGAATTTGTTTTGTACTCTGATGGCGAATGTTTCTTACTGCTGCTTTGGCAACGAGACGCCGAAGAGTGTTTCCAACCGCAATGGGTCTGATTCCCCTATCCTTCAACGCACACAGTGAGGCTCCAAAACAGAAAGGTTTAATTTCCTCTGGGATTCGCCCAGCCAGGCAGTTGTTGATGATAGTTGTTAACTCGGTGAGAAGAATTGATGCAGATGCACCGAGTACTGGATTTACCATCTCTTTGAGGTGCTGAGGTCGAATTCCAGTGTAACCTCCTGCAGATCCTACATATATATATATATATATATATATATTATATATATATATATATATAATATATTATATATATATATATATATATATATATATTATATGTCAGCGGATGGGTCTATGAAAGATGAGGTGAATCATGAATTGATGAGGGAAAAAGAGTGAGTGGTGCACTTAGGAGTCTGTGGAGACCAAGAATTTTGTCCTTGGGGGAAAAGAGGGGAATGTAGAGAGTATAGTTTTTCCCCCGCTTTAAAGGGGGTGTGAACGGGGGATAATGTTGCAGCGGGGAGAAGGCTGGGGCAGGGAGAGTCAGTCAGGGCAATGTGTGGGGGAAAATTTTTATGAAAGAATTCGTATTGGAAAGTTAGGGGAGGTGGGGATTACCAAAATGTTGTCCAGAGGGCTGGGGAAAAGGGTTTTTGAGGGGTTCGGACAGTAAGAGATGGGCGAAACAGAATCTTAAGAGTGTTCGTCTGTTGGAAGGAAGGGGGGGGGGGTTTAGGGGTCGGCCTGGGAAAGGGTTTGGGGGGAGGGGGGTAAAAGGAGGTTTTGTGTGCGAGGGGTTTGGGTTTCCAGCGGCAGCGGAGCGTGTTTGTAGGAGTGAATGGAGACAAAGGTTTTTTAATATTGACGTGCTGTTGGGAGGGAGCAAAGTAACATTTTAAGGGGATTCGGGAACCGCAGGCCCGGACTTGAGTCCTGGAGATGGGAAGTACAGTGCCTGCACTCTGAAGGAGGGGTTTAATGTTGCAGTTTGAAAACTGTTATTTGTGGAGCACCCTTCTGGAAAGACAGTGATGGAGTGAATGAGGGTGAAAGTTTTTTTCTTTTTGGGCCACCTTGCTTGGTGGAATACGGCCGGTGTGAAAATAAAAAAAAATATAATATAATAATATATATTATAAAATATATATATATAATATTTAAATATATAATAATATATAATATATATATTATAAATATTAATATATATGCAAGGGAAATTTCCCAAAGAGCAGGCAAATATACACAAACACTGATTCGGCCGAAGATCATTTTGTTTGTATATATATAAAATATATTATATTTTAAAATATATAATATATATATATTAAAAATATATATATATATATATTATATTATATATAAGCCTTCTCCCTGAAAGCTGGCTGCCTTCGATCAAAGTCCTTAGCGCAAGCTGGACTCGAAGGTATTGGTCCAGTGTGGGTAGATTGGTAAAGCACTGCGTACCTTGTTCCAAAGGGTTTTCGTGGTTCGAGTCTCCTTCAGCCAGAGATCAGTGTTTGTTTATTATATATATATATATATATATAATAATTATATTATATATATTATATTATACATAAAAACTGCGCTAGCAAGGCTTCGAACTCATGTTGTACTGGCCTCCCATTGTGAGCGAGAACCACATGACGCCTTAACCCACAGCACCCAATCCTACAAGAACAATAATAATATATATGCTGCTCGTACGCAGTACCCAAAAGAGGGATTAGAATGAAATTAGCTTGAAAGCTCCCACACCTCCGTATGTCCTCGGCCCAAAAAGAGTAACACACCTAGTTTGGGCTGGGTACTTGGTTCTTGTAGGATTGGGTGGTCCTCTGGGTTCTCGCTCACAAGGGCGGGCCAGTACAACATGAGGGTGGGGTGAAGGAGGGTGACGAAAAAGGAAAAGAAAATCCCAAAAAGAAGAAAAAGTTCATCATCACTCGTATATAATCACTGTCTTTGCTGAGGCGCTCACATACGAAAGTTTTAGATGTTACTCCAAACAGCCAGTATCCCAACCCCCTCCTTTAAAGTGCAGGCATTGTACTTCCCATCTCAGAACTCAAGTACGACTAATCGGTTTCCTGAATTCCCTTCACAAAAATTACCCTGTTTCACTCCAGAAGCTCGTCAGGCCCCAAAAACCATTTGTCTCCATTCCTCCTATCTAACATGCTCACACATGCTGGCGGAAGTCCAAGCTCTTCGCCCACAAAACCTCTTTACCCCCTCCCTCCAAACCTTTGTAGGAACCCCTATGCCACCTTCCTTCCACTACAGATTTATACGCCTCTTCAGCCTCTGATTTAATACTTTGAGTAACTCCACACTTCTTAATTTACACACTACAAATTTTCTGCATAATATTTACACCACACATTGCCCTTAGACACGACATCTCCTTGCCTCCACCCTCCCCCTTTGCTGCAGCATTTACAACCCATGTTTCACACCAATAAGAGTGTTGGGTACCACTAAAACTCTCGTACATTCCGTCTTTGCCCTGTAGATAACATTTTTGTCTCAACAGATCCCTTTAAAAGCACCACTCACAGTTTTTTCCTTCATCAATTCTATGGTTAATTTGCCCTTCATAAACCCTTCTGCTGACAAGTCAACTCCCAAATATCTAAAACATATTCACTTCTTCCATACTCCCTCTCCAATGTGTTTCCAGTTTTTCTTTTTTTAAAAATCATTTGATACCCTCATCCCCTTACTTTATCTATATTCACTTTAAAACTTTCTTTACACACCCTCCCAACTCGTCCACTAGCCTTTGCAGCTTTTCTTTAGAATCTCCCAAAAGCACAGATCATCAGCAAAAAGTAACTGTGTCAACTCCAGTTTTGTATTTGATTCCTCATAATTTAATCCCACCCCTCTCCCAAACACCCTAGCATTTATTTTCTTTTACAACCCCATCTATAAATATGTTAAAAAACCATGGTGACATTACACACCCCTGTCTAAGGCCTATTTTACTGGGAATTTAATCTCCCTCTTCCTACACACCCTAACCTGAGCCTCACTATCCTCATAAAAACTTTACAACATTTAGTATTTTAACTACTTATTCTATACACTAGCAAGATTTACCACATTGCTCCCCTATCCACCCTATCATATGCCTTTTCTAAACCCATAAAAATGAAGTGGAACCCCCCCTACCTTTATCAAATACTGTTCACATATACGCTTCAATGCACACACTTGATCTACGCATATCCTCCCCATTCTAAAGCCTCCCTGTTCTTCTGCAATCCTGCTGTCTGTCCTCCCTTTTAAATTTCTTTCAGTAAAACCCTACCGTACACTTTCCCTAGTTATACTCAGTAAACTTTTTTCCTTATAATTTTCACAATCCCTCGGTACCTTCCCCTCTTTCATAAATTGAACAAAAATACCAACCTCTCCAACACTGTATCTCCCCCTGCTTCTAACATTTCTTTCATGATCCCATCAATTCCAGCTGCTTTACCCCGTTTCATTCTACGTTTGCCTCAAGCACCTCCCCCACACTCACATCCTGCTCTTCTTCACTCCTAAAAGATGTTATACCTCCCTGGCCAGTGCATGAAAATACCACCTCCCTCTCTTCCTCAACATTTAAAAGTTCCTCAAAATATTCCTGTCATCTACCCAAAACCTCCAACTTCCCATTTACTAACTCCCCTACTCTATTTTTAACTGACAAATCTATTCGTTCCCTAGGCTTTCTTGAGAGGTTTATCTCACTCCCAAAATTTTCTTATTTTCCGCAAAATTTGTTGACAGCGCCTCACCCGCTCTGTCATTTCCTCTCCTTTTGCACTCTCTTCATCTTTCTTTTACTCTCCATGTACTCCACCCTTCTTATATCATTTATGCTTTGTAAAAACCTCTCA
Organism: Cherax quadricarinatus; assembly: GCF_026875155.1. NCBI lineage: Eukaryota > Metazoa > Arthropoda > Malacostraca > Decapoda > Parastacidae > Cherax > Cherax quadricarinatus. The sequence goes on from NC_069412.1 coordinate 46,713,765, forward strand.
TAAACAATCTTTTCTCTTTTATCACCCTTTTACCTCATCATTCCACCAATCACTCTTTTCTCCTGCACCCACCCTCCTATAGTTACAAACTTCTGCCCCACATTCTAACACTGTATTTATAAAACTATCCCCTCCCTCTTCAACCCCCCCCCCCAACTTTCATGATACTTGCACTAGCCCACCTTTCTGCCAATAGTTACTTATATCTCACCCTAACCTCCTCCTCCCTTAGTTTATACACTTTCACCTCTCTCTTACTTGCTGTTGCCATATACCTTTTGTCCCATCTACCTCTTACTCTAACTGTAGCTACAACTAAATAATGATCCGATATATCCGTTGCCCCTCTATAAACATGTACATCCTGAAGGCTATCCATCAACCTTTTATCCACTAATACATAATCTGACAAATTACTTTCATTACATGCTATATCTTATCCTGTATACTTATTTATCCCTTTTTCATAAAATATATATTACTTATTACCAAACCTCTTTCTACACATAGTTCAGTTAAAGGCTTCCAATTTTCATTTACCTCTGGCACCGTAAATTTACCTACTACTACCTCCACAACATTTTTACCCACTTTGGCATTGAGATCCCCAATCACAAGTACTCTCTCAGTTCAAAACTACCCATGCACTCACTTAACATTTCCCAAAATTTCTCTGTCTAGTCCTTGTTTACTCCACATAATCCTTTAATTTATACATTTATATTCCCTTTTTTCCTGCCAAAACTTATCCTTCAGCATTACTGCTACTATTTCCTGCCTAATCCCATTTATTTCTCCCCACTTAAACTCTCCTACCCCCTTCAGCTGTGTTTCACACTCATCTCACTATTCCTTCACTCACCACTAGGCTCTGGAGTGCACGGTGGTGCTTGCAGCGGGCGTGGTGGGTGGCACCAGGCTGCCTGGCGTGGGTGTGGGCGTGCTAGGACCTCCCTTCACTCGTCTACTGCGACTCAGTCCCGTCAGGAACAACCTGCCTGGCCTTGTCTCTTCTCTGGGGCGTATGTTGGACCACCTCACACCTGCTCAACGGTAAGCTGCCTCTCTTACACCCACTGCTCTCGTACCCCACCTGCTGTTATATTGTTCTAACCCTTTCTGTTATATCGTTCTACCCCTTACTGTTATATTGTTCTACCCCCACTACTGTTATATTGTTCTACCCCCACTACTGTTATATTGTTCTACCCCCCCCTTATGTTATATTGTTTTACCCCCACTACTGTTTTTATTGTTTCTGCCCCCACTACTGTTATATTGTTCTACCTCCATATGTTAATTGTTCTAGCCGCATTACTGTTATTTTGTTCTACCCCACATACTGTTATTAGTGTTCTACCACCTACTGTTATATTGTTCTACCCCTTCTGTCATATTCTTTTTACCCTGTTATATTGTTTTCTCTTACTGTTATATGTTCTACCCCTACTGTTATATTGTTCAACCCCCTTTTGTCATATTGTTCACCACTGTTATTTTCGTTCTAACCCTACTGTTATATTTTTACCCCTACTATTACATTTTTCTATCCCCTACTGTTATATTGTTTAACCCCCCCTACTATTATATTGTTTAACCCCACTACTGTTATATTGTTCTAACTCCACTACTGTTATATTGTTCTACCCCCACTACTGTTATATTGTTCTACCCCCCCCTATGTTATATTGTTCTACCCCTTACTGTTATATTCTACCCCACTGCTGTTATATTGTTCTACCCCCACTACTGTTATATTGTTCTACCCCACTACTGTTATATTATTGTACCCCCACTACTGTTATATTGTTCTACCCCACTACTGTTATATTGTTCTACCCCCACTATTATATTGTTCTACCCACTACTGTTATATTGTTCTACCCCACTATTGTTATATTGTTCTACCCCCCCTATGTTATATTGTTCTAAAAACCCCCCACTACTGTTTATATTATTGTACCCCCCTACTGTTATATTGTTCTACCCCACTACTGTTATTTGTTCTACCCCCACTACTGTTATTTGTTCTACCCCCACTACTGTTATATTGTTCTACCCCCACTACTGTTATATTATTGTACCCCCACTACTGTTATATTGTTCTACCCCACTACTGTTATATTGTTCTAGCCCCACTACTGTTATATTGTTCTACCCCACTACTGTTATATTATTGTACCCCCACTACTGTTATATTGTTCTGCCCCACTATTGTTATATTGTTCTACCCTCACTACTGTTATATTGTTCTACCCCCACTACTGTTATATTATTGTACCCCCACTACTGTTATATTGTTCTACCCCCACTACTGTTATATTGTTCTACCCGCACTACTGTTATATTATTGTACCCCACTACTGTTATATTGTTCTACCCCACTACTGTTATATTGTTCTACCCCCCCTACTGTTATATTGTTCACCCCCACTACTTTTATATTGTTCTACCCCACTACTGTTATATTTATTGCACCCCCACTACTGTTATATTGTTCTACCCCCACTACTGTTTATTATTGCACCCCCACTATGTTTTATTGTTCTACCCCACTACTGTTATATTGTTCTACCCCACTGCTGTTATATTGTTCTACCCCCACTACTGTTATATATGTTCTACCCCACTACTGGGTTTTATTTTTTTGCACCCCCACTACTGTTATATTGTTCTACCCCCACTCTTTATATTGTTCTACCCCACTGCTGTTATATTGTTCTACCCCACTACTGTTATATTGTTTTCTACCCCACTGCTGTTTTATTGTTCTTTCCCCACTACTGTTATATTGTTCTACCCCCCCTACTGTTATATTGTTTCTACCCCCACTACTGTTATATTGTTTTTCCCCACTACTGTTATATTGTTTACCCCCACTACGTTATATTGTTCTACCCCCCCTACTGTTATATTGTTCTAACCCCACTACTGTTATATTGTTCTCCCCCATACTGTTTAATTGTTCTACCCCATAACTGTTATATTGTTCTATCCCACTACTGTTATATTGTTCTTACCCCACTAACTGTTATATTGTTTACCCCACGACTGTTATATTGTTCTACCCCACTACTGTTATATTTGTTCTACCCCCACAAATGTTATATTGTTCTACCCCACTACTGTTATATTTTTTCTACCCCCCCTACTATTATATTTTTTTACCCCCACTAATGTTATATTGTTCTACCCACTACTGTTATATTGTTTCTCCCCCACTACTGTTATATTGTTCTACCCCCACTACTGTTATTTTGTTCTACCCCCACATACTGTTTTTATTGTTCTACCCCCACTACTGTTATTTTTGTTCTACCCCCACTACTGTTATATTGTTCTACCCCCACTACTGTTATATTGTTCTACCCCCACTACTGATATTATGCTTCTTATCAGGTCCTCATTATATGTGAAGATAAGATCGAGTGTGTTTTCCAGTCTTGTTGGCTCCACTATCTGCTGACTTAGAGTGTGTTTATCGCAAAGATTTAGTGGCTCGTGTGTGTGTGACCTTTCATCTGCGATGCCTCCAGGGATTGTTTCACCTATAACATTATTTGCTACATTCTTCCATTTTGCCTTAGGTTGAAATCACCAACAGTAAGATGTTTGGGGATGGAGGTGGTAGGTTTTCCAGACGCACTAACAGCACCTTTCAAGGCAGGTGAAATTGCTGAACTAGAAAATGTACAGAGAACCTTCACAGCGCGCATAACGGAGATAAAACACCTCAATTACTGGGAGCGCTTGAAGTTCCTGAACCTGTATTCCCTGGAACGCAGGCGGGAGAGATACATGATTATATACACCTGGAAAATCCTAGAGGGATTAGTGCCGAACATGCACACGAAAATCACTCACAACGAAAGCAAAAGACTTGGCAGACGATGCAACATCCCCCCAATGAAAAACAGGGGTGTCACTAGCACGTTAAGAGACCATACAATAATGTCAGGGCCCGAGACACTGTTCACTGCCTCCCAGCATACATAAGGGGATTACCAATAACCCCTTGGGGCAGTCTTCCAGCTGGCACAAGACAAGCACCTAAAGTACGGTACCTGACCACCGGCTGTGGCTCGAACGTATGATTGCGAGCAGCCAGCAGTAACCGCCTGGGTTGATCAGGCCATCTGATCCAACCAAGAGGCCTGATCACAGACCGGGCCGCGGGGGCGTTGACCCCTGGAACTCTCTCCAGGTAAACTCCAGACAGCAATAAATTTTCAGTAGTTGTTCCTTGAACTGTTAGAAGGTTGCATCTGGTGGCTTTTTATACAACCATAATGACTAGGTTTTGGTTCTCGATCTTTATTGACAGAACTTCAACTACATAATTTGTGGTGTTCAGCATCTCCATGCAGATGAGCAACTCTGACATACAGGCCAATCCCCCCTTGTTGCCTGTTCTTTCTGTCACATCTAAAAAGGTTGTACCCATTTATCCATATATCGTTGTCAAAGTGGTCTCTTGTGTGGGTCTCTGTGAAGGCTGCAAACATTGCATTTGACTCCTCCAGAAGTCCACTGATGAAAGGTATTTTGTTGGTGGTGGATGGTTTAAGGCCTTGTATATTAACAAATATAAACGAGGTTGTATTCTGTGTTTGTTGGGGGGATTTTGTTTTTGCCATCACTAGTTGTGGTTCTGGAGGGCCATGGGGGACCACTGGCTGTGCCTCCAGTTCAACAAGGCTCCTAGGTAGTGGACTAGTTTTATTTCCTTCCATTTTCTTTCTTCGTTTCCCACCACTAAAAAAATCACTTGTATTGGGGTTGTCGTAACTACTATTGTTTGTCTTATGAGGTCTGTACCTCATGGTCCCTCTTAAATGGCATGCAAAGCAGCTGGTGTTGTAGCACTGTTTTTGGAGGACCGAAGAGTGGCATATTTCTGAGTGAAAGAATTTGCAGGAGAGAGAACGACACACTCCTTTAGCCAGGAGATCACGACTTTTTTTGGGGATGCTCAAATTTATACTACTTTTATATTGTTCTATCCTCACTATTGTTATATTGTTCTCCCCCACTATTGTTATATTGTTCTACCCCACTTGTTATATTGTTCTATCACTACTGTTATATTGTTCTGCCCCCACTATTGTTATATTGTTCTCCCCCCACTATTGTTATATTGTTCTACCCCACTTTTTATATTGTTCTATCACTACTGTTATATTGTTCTACCTCCACTATTGTTATATTGTTCTACCCCCACTATTGTTATATTGTTCTACCCCACTTGTTATATTGTTCTATCACTACTGTTATATTGTTCTACCTCCACTATTGTTATATTGTTCTACCCCCACTATTGTTATATTGTTCTATCACTACTGTTATAGTGTTCTACCCCCACTATTGTTATATTGTTCTATCCCCACTATTATATTGTTCTGTCCCCACTATTGTTATATTGTTCTATCACTACTGTTATATAGTTCTACCCCCACTATTGTTATATTGTTCTATCCCCACTATTGTTATATTGTTCTATCCCCACTATTGTTATATTGTTCTACCCTTTTATACAACAACACTGTCTTGCGGTCAGAATACACACCCACCTTGGCCCCTTTATCTTTTTCACCACCTATGCTCGCCCAAACACTATTCTCAACATACACGACCTTTTCTTAGTCTTCAACTACACCAACACACCAACATACCTTCTAACTGACATGAATGCCAAACACACCGCCTTTCATCACACCAGTACCAACCAACTTGGTCACCAATTACTCAACTTCACAAACCATAAACACCTAATTCAGCTCAGCCCAGACTTCAACACCTTCTACAACCACACTGGCCAAGGCAAACCAAACATCATTCTTGCAAACCGAGCCAGCTCTCTATTTCAACACTACATCTCACCTGGCCCTATTACAGGCTCTGATCACATCCCAGTCATCTTACACATCTCCTCCAACCCTATCCTCATCCCAGCCACACCTTCTCCTACAAGAACGCTGACTGGGATACTTTGGCCTGGTGGCTAAAGCTCCCGCTTCACACACGGAGGGCCCGGGTTCGATTCCCGGCGGGTGGAAACATTCGACACGTTTCCTTACACCTGTTGTCCTGTTCACCTAGCAGCGAATAGGTACCTGGGTGTTAGTCGACTGGTGTGGGTCGCATCCTGGGGGACAAGATTAAGGACCCCAATGGAAATAAGTTAGACAGTCCTCGATGACGCACTGACTTTCTTGGGTTATCCTGGGTGGCTAACCCTCCGGGGTTAAAAATCCGAACGAAATCTTATCTTATCTTACTAACCTCACCTATGACTACAACAACAAACCTATCTCTGACATCGACACTCAACTTGCTCTCATCCAGGACACCATTACACAAGCAGCCAACACCGCAATACCAAAGAAAACTCACACTACTCGTTATTCCTTCAAACCCTCAATCAGAACAAGAAGACTAATTATATGCTACCACAATCGCTTCCTCTATAACACACATAGATTTAATCAAGTCCGATTAGATCTCACTTACCTTAGAAACAACATTTTACACAGCCTAGACCAAGACCACAACAATCACTGGTCACAACTCATACAACAAGCAGACAAACAACGTATTAAAAACACTAAAGCCTTCAGGAACTTTATAAAAAAATCAGGGGCACAACTCCCACCAACAAATTCAAACACATCACCCACAACAACACACACATCTCAGACCCGCAGGCTGCCACTAACAGCTTCAAACACATCCGGGAGAACATCTTCCACCCTCACCCACCTCACCCTAACGTTATTAGACACATTCAAAACATAGAACACTAGAACACTGCACACACACAAGAAACAACACCAGACAGACACATACATCTAGACACTCTTACCTCCTCCCAAGAACTCGACACTCCTTTCACCAACACAGACATTAAAACTTTCCTCAGACACCTTCCTCCCAAGACTCCTGGTGCCTCTGGCCTAAACCATACTATCCTAAAACACCTTCCTGACTCTATCATTACTGCCTACACAAACCTCCTCAATGCCTCCCTTGCCTCTGGATACTTCCCTTCCCTCTTCAAAGCTGCTACTGCTATCCTCCTTCCTAAACCCAAAAAAGACCACTCTGACCCTAGAAACTATCGCCCTATCAGCCTCCTTGAAACCTTAGGAAAACTCTTTGAAAAACTCATCAGCCATCGCCTTCGCAGATACCTGGAACACAACTCTCTACTTTCTGATGGCCAGTTTGGCTTCAGAACACACAGATCCACACATGATGCCATTAACATCATTCTCAACTACATCCACACGAACACAAAACAAAGTAACAGGACAGCCCTGGTTGCAAAAGACGTTGAAAAAGCTTTTGACACTGGCACGAAGGGCTCAAGTACAAACTCTGCACTAACTTTAACCTGCCTCTCACTACTCGTAAACTCCTCTGCAATTTCCTAGACGGCCGTACCATGAGAATCAAATTCCAAGGCTGTTACTCTGACTACTTCACACTAAATGCTGGAGTACCCCAGGGATCTGTCCTCTCCCATACCCTCTACATTTTATACACTAACGACAATCCAACACCTGTTTACCGCAACTCCATCACACTAGCCTTTGCAGACGACATTACACAACTCATCACTCACGCCTATATAGATACACTCACACACAAAACACAAAACGAGGTCGACATGATAGCCATCTGGGAACAAAAAATGAAGGATCAAAACCAATGCAGCTATATGCAGCATTACATATTTTAACTACAGGAAACGTGATCCTCCATTACCTGTCGAGCTCAGAACAGCTGACACCCGCACTTACATCCCCATCACACAATCTGTCACTGTCCTTGGCGTTAATCTTGACTACCTTCTTCGCTTACACGGACACATTCACACAAGGCATGCAATAGCTAGCTTTAAGGCCCTTGCGGGCCTTACTAGCTATTGCATGCCTCCCAACTCACCAAATTACACCTCTACAAATCCCTAATACTTCGTCCTCTGATAACTTACTCTCCTCTAGCCCTCTCTCTTGCAGCTAAAACAAACTTACTTAAACTGCAGCGTGCCCCGAACAAGGCGCGCGCTGGGTCTTGATTCAGAGGGGGGAAACTTCGCCAAACGAGTCTCTCCAGCCCAATTAACATCCCTGCGCGAACTGTACGGGAAAGGAGCTCAGTGACGACAGATGAAAAACTTGAGTCACGACAAACTACTGGCCTCTCTCCTTGACGAAGCATTAAAACCCAAAAACCAACACAACCTTTTCACTCATGTATACCCTTTGTATGACCCCTAGGGTTTAGCGCTTATTATTATTATTTTTTATTTATTATTTTATTTTTAAAAACCAAAACAAACGCTGCCCCCAGGGGTTTAGCGCTTAGTTATTATATTATCCCAAGTAAACACGTGCCCCCTATGAGTTTAGCGCTTATTTGGTTTATTTAATTATTATTATTATTATTAATATTATTTTTAAAAGTTTTTTATTATTATTATTATTATTATTTTATCTAAAAAAAGCAAAACAACAAAAAACACCGCTTTTTAAAGTCGGCAAGCAACAGCCGACCGTCACCATAAACATTAGAGACGGAATGGTGGCGGGATACTTAAAAAAAAACACTTTTAAAGTATGTCTTCTGCAACACCCTAACTGTGTTTTTCATTTAATTCATATTTTATAATAGAAACGCAAAAAATCTAAAGTTCTATAGATATTATAGGTAGGGTACCAAAAAATTTGTTCCGTTTTTTTTCCAGGAAATGTGGATAAAGAATAAACTTTTAAAACCCGGGATTTACGACTTTTAATATGTTGCTTTCCTTTCCTTGGCCCTTTTGCCCGAAATTTTTATGGGGAGGATTTAACGTAATTGTAAAAACGTCCAGTTTTAGTTGAGCCACATTGATGGGATTTACACATCACCACCAACCTCATCATTTTTTCTATCCCATAAAACACATTTTAAAAACACCGCATAGAGGGGGAATCTTGGTTTCTCGCCCCCCGATTATAGATTTAGAGTTTGCCTCCGACGCTCTATTTATTGTGCACCCCATATCCATCCGTGGGGGTTTAAGGGAAGTGTAACAGGATAGGTAAAACACAAAAAAACATAGGAACAATCCCCAAAAAATTTTACATCACATCGGTTAATCTACGTTACTTTTCTTTTTTTTCAAGCAAGGTAAAAATTTCTTTAAAAATTTGTCTTGATTTATTTTCAAAATACGATACTTGACATATCGTAAAATTAAAATTATACGCAGAACCCCTGGGAAACATGCAAAACTCATCCCTTTTTGCCCCCGGGGTGGTGGCTAAAGCCTCGCTTCCCGGGGAGGGTCTAGGTTTGATTTCCCCCGAGGGTAAAACATTGGGCTTCTTTTCACCGTTTTCTGTTTTTCACCCCCATAAAATAGGACCTGGGTTTTAGGGGCTGGTGTGGGTCCATCCGGGGCAAAAAAGCCCCAAATTTTCCCGAAAAGCCAGCATAACAAGCTTTTTTCTTAATATAATTTATTTTTGTCCTAGGGCGTCCTTGACAATTTACTTGTTGTAAAAAAAAGATATTATTATTTTTAGGAAAGGCTGCCCGTAGGTCAAGTCACTCTTTCGCCCTTTCAAAAAAAAATAACGGACCCCCACTACACCGTCTAGGGGATTGGCATTAATCTGTAAGTAAGCACGGCACATGGTGCAACCTAATTCACAAGTAAACTAAGATTGGATCGATCCCTTCTGATGATTCTGAAATATGTATCATGGACGAATTGTTTACATGGCAACACTGATTCAAGGATTGTTGAATTATCGTACAATCACGCCGTGACCCACCTACGCCAGCAAGAAAAAATGCCCTTTGAACCTCCCCCTCCCTGACACTTAGTGACACCCTATGTAATAGTCACTCCCATATATACCTGGAGTCTACCTGGAGGGTATTCCGGGAATCAACGGCACCGGATCAGGGCCTGATCAACCAGGCTGTTACTGCTGGCCGCACGTAGTCAAACAAACGAACCACAGCCCGGCTGATGCGGCACCTACTTAGTATCTGTCCAGCTCCCTCTTGACGGTAGAACCCACCACCAACTTCCCTGCATCCTGGGAGGGGTGATGGTATACATATCAGATAACACTCGCCTTTGATACGAGCTAAGGTGTTTGATTGTTGCGGGTGGCATCCTGGGAAGAAGAGTGGTTATATTTATAAACAGGTTTTGAGACAAATAAACGGAGGTAATCTGCTGTTATGGGTGGCATCCTGGGGGTGGTAGTATACCCTAAATTAAGCTAGGCTTTCAAATGAAGTAATGTATGTTAATAAAGTCCGGGATCTTTCCTTAATTCATGGTATAACTTAACAAATCTTTGATGACAGTTGTGTTGCAAAACATTATTAGAAGACAGGGGAACTGACGTGCCCCATAAGTGTCGTCATTGTAACTCTCACTCGTTAAGTGAAGTGCCTCGAGTCTGGTAACGGCCTCTTGATGCAAGGCGTTACCATCCTCTCCCTTGAATCAAACCTGTTTACTTCTCATTCCTCAGGCGCTGTATGATCCTTTAACCGGATGGTTACCGCTTCCTGGTAAATATATAAACTCAACAATACGCGTGTGAAACAGCTGTTGGCTCGTGTTTACTGCCTTCAGGGCCAGGCTCTTTTTCATGCTGATCAAAGGCTTTTTTATTTGAGGAAATCAGAGCTGCCCTCCTTTTCCTCGGATTATACCTGATCTTTTTCTATTCCCAGGCGCTGCCTGACTTACACGCTTAGTATAACCCAGTGAATGATAATAGTTCTTCTCTAACAGGTATAACAATAACTCAGAGCTCAGCGTACCTCAGCCTACAGTAGAAAGTACAAACTACACAGTAATGACATCATTTAACTGACAACGTTTTGCCTTCGGCTTTAAAGGCACAAAAATTCAACGCGACTGGAAAAAAGCCCACTGCGTGAGCGAAATGTTGTCAGTTAAGAAGCCCATTACGCTGCATTGATGTGTCTTTCTAATGGGAATATAACCCTTGTCAGTTAGCGCTTCTTTTTGATTATAATAATAATAATCACAGTCTATGGGGAATACCTGGAGAGGGTTTCGGTCCGGTCTGTGACCAGGCCTCATGGTGAATCAGGGCCTGATCAACCAGGCTATTACTATTGGCCGCACGCAACCCGACGGACGAACCACAGCCCGGCTGATCAGGTACTGACTTAAGGTGCCTGTCCAGTGCCAGCTTGAAGACAGCCAGGGGGTGTATTGGTAATCCCCCTTAGGTATGCTGGGAGCAGTTGGAACATCTGGGCCTTGGCCTCTTCACACTTTATTGTGTTGTCACTCTTATCGTGCTAGTGGCGGCGCCCCTGCTTTCATGGGGAATGATGCTTCGTCCGCCGAGTCTTTTGGCTTTCATAGGGAGTGATTTTCGTGTGCAATTTGGTACTATCCCTCTAGATTTTCCAATGTATATTATCATGTAAATCTCTCCCACCTGCTTTCTAGGAGTACAGATGGAGGAACTTTAGCGTTCCCAGTAACTGAGATATTTAAATCGCAGTTATGCGGCCGTGACGGTTTTCCCCCTCTGTACATTTTCTAGGTCAGCAATTTCACCTGCCTTGAAAGGTGCTGTTTAGTGTGCAGCAATATCCCAGCCTAGATAACACCAACCTGAAATATCATCATGGCTTGGCATCCCAGTTTTGAAGGTGCGCCATTATTCCATCCTGTCATTTTTCCAGCTAAAGTGATTTATACAATGTTGTGGTCTTGAAAGTGAGATCCTCTGACATGATCACTCCCAGGTCTTTATCCCTATTTTTTCGTTCTAATGTGTGGTTGGAATTTGTTTATACTCCGATATAGTTTTAAATTTCCTCACAGTTTTCCATATCGAGTAATTGAAATTTCTCATCATTGAACTTCATATTGTTTTCTGCGGCCCGGTTAAAGATTTGGTTGATGTCCGCCTGGATCTTGCGGGTGTCTTCAATGGAGGACACTCGTGCAAATTTGGGTGCCCATCTGCAAACGAAGATACGGTGCTGTATACCTGGAGTATACCTGGAGAGGGTTTCGGTGGTCTTCACCAACCCTGATGGTGGGATCAGGCGTCGGTAAAAGGGATATATACCATTACTTTCCTGGTGTAGAGGACAAGGGTTTGTTTTACTCAGACGTGCTGTGTGGCCTGTCTTTGGGTGAGTGCTGGAAAACTTGCACATCACATCTCTGCATATTATTTATTATTTTACGGAGTTCGCCCAAAAAGCCAGTAGATGACTTAAGTCACACGTATGACCGAGAACTCCACACAGCGAGTCATAAGACCTATTTTCAGAGGGAAAAGTTCATATTTCTTCCTAACAAAGTATTACCATCTAGTGATGTTTGTGGGTGTATAAGTGTGTTTGTGGGGTCTGGTGAGAGACTTGTTAATCTTGGGTGCTGGCTTCATTTCTCAGAGGCACTGAGATGAAACCCGGAGGTGAGCGAGGCGCTGGAGCTGTGGTGGGGAAGCTGCAACGTTCCTGCCTGCTTCCTCCCACCCTCTGCAGGGTTTGTATATGATTGTGTGTATGTGTTTTATATATAATATATATATATATATATATATATATTTTATAAAATATATTGTGTGTGTGTGGGGTGTGTGTGTGTGTGTGTTTTGTGTGTGTGTGTGTGTGTGTTGTTGTGTGTGTGTGGTGTGTGTGTGTGTGTGTGTGCAAAACAATCCTGTGAAAGGAGAGTGAAATTCCAAGCGCATTCGTGACTTCTCACATTATCAAGGAATAGTTCCTTGATAATGTGAGAAGTCACGAAACGCTGGGAATTTCATTTCCTTTCACAATGGTTGTTTTGCATATTCTGATATCACCTGTTTACTGTATCTTATTGCATATATATATTATTTATATATATATATATATATATAATATATATAAAAATATATATATATATATATATATATATATATATATATATATTTTACACACCGGCCCGATTCCCACCAAGGCAGGGTGGCCCGAAAAAAAAAAACTTTCACCAATCATTCACCCCATCACTGTCTTGCCAAAAGGGGTGCTTTACACTTCAGTTTTTAAACTGCAACATTAAACCCTCCTTCAGAGTGCAGGCACTGTACTTCCCATCTCCGGGACTCAAATCCGGCCTGCCGGTTTCCCTGAACCCCTTCATAAATGTTACTTTGCTCACATCCAACAGCACGTCAAGTATTAAAACCATTTGTCTCCATTCACTCCTATCAAACACGCTCACGCATGCCTGCTGGAAGTCAAGCCCCTCGCACACAAAACCTCCTTTACCCCCCCCCCCAACCTTTCCTAGGCCGCCCCCTACCCGCCTTCCTTCCACTACAGACTGATACACTCTTGAATTATTTTGTTTCGCTCCATTCTCCCCCCAAAGTCCGAACCACCTCAACAACCCTTCCTCAGCCCTCTGGGCAACAGTTTTGGTAATCCCGCATCTCTCCTAACTTCCAAACTACGAATCTCTGCATTATATTCACACCACACATTGCTCTCAACATGACATCTCCACTGCCTCCAGCCTTCTCCTCGCTGCAACATTCATCACCCATGCCTCACCCCCATATAAGAGCGTTGGTAAAACTATACTCTCATACATTCCTCTCTTTGCCCCCAAGGACAAAGTTCTTGTCTCCACAGACTCCTAAGTGCACCACTCACTCTTTTCCCCTCATCAATTCTATGATTCACCTCATCTTTCATAGACCCATCCGCTGACAGTCCACCCCCAGATATCTGAATACATTCCCCCCTCCATACTCTCTCCCTCCAATATAAAATATATTATATATATATATTTTATTATTTTATAAAATATATATATATTTTATATAATATATTTTTATACACCTCATGGAGGCGGAAAACACATGACGCTCTAACCCACAGGACCACGCAATCCTACCTCTTTGGATTGCGTCATGTGTTTTCGCTTACCATGAGGCGGGCCAAAACAACATGGGTTCCGAGTCCTTGGCTAGTCGCAGTGTTGTTATTGATAAAAAACCCTAACAAACTCTTGTCTTCATATCAAGAAGTAAAAATAATAGGCGTCCTAAGATTATACTTAAACTTTACAGAAGTTGTCATAAATATCCCCATCCATAAACATTATGAGAACGTACGCAGTATATTGTTATATTGTTTTAACATAAAATAATGAAATATGTAAGGGTTCCTCACCTAACTAAGTATTTCCTAGTATTAACCTTCCTCTTGATGCGCTCCTGATGTCTCATAGGGACTGATAAGGCTGTTTTTTTTTATTTTTTTTTTTATTTTTATTAAAAACGAAACTACAAAATTTAGAATATAAACTGTGAATCATACAAAAATGAACTCCACACCATAAAACCCTTACACATGTCCTCCTGTGGACGGTTATACCTTCAAACATTGCCAAAAGCCCTAAAGGTATTCCTTCATCTTACAACATACAGTATGACCTAAGCATATTACATCATTTCATGTATCAACTAAAGTTTTCTACCTTCAAATTAAAATTAAAAATTCAAACTCACTATTTGATGACAGTTGCCATTGTTATCAATGACCTCGTTTTCCTCTTCCATACATGCGTCATTTCGTATTTCTCTTAATATACAAAACAATAAAAAATATTCCCCAAAGAGTTGCTTCATCCTGTATATATTCCTACTAACCAAGAAAAAAACATTGAGAAGATGACCACTTCCATATATTCTTCTGACATTTTAACATTATTTATGAAATGACAAACCCTTTGGTACCCCTATGTTGAGAATTTTTGGCCTTACCTGCCGGTTTATTATACTATATATAATGAACACTTAGCTGATAAATGACAGCAAATCGTCGCACAGCCGCCCCCGCAGACGAGGTCTAGAAGCTGTCGAAACCATCACAACAGTGGGCTGTCAAGAGATACAATTTGTAAGTATAAATTACCCTAGGGGGTGTTATGTCAGCATATTTCATTCGATGAAAAGGTGATGAAATACTTACTTGTTTGGACCAAAGCCACACCTTACTGCCGATTATAGGTTATTAAAAACCTTGTGACTCAAAATTGCGCAACCCCCCGATCTACAAAAAATTCTAACTACTTGCTCTTTGTAAGGAGCTAGGGTTTTTCCCAACCCCTTCGACAATACTGACTTATAGAAGCTGAAGTGCCCTTGATGCCCCGTTTTCCTTGCTGGGAAAAGCACACTGGTCACTATTCAAAAAGATTGTCTTTATTGTTCAAAATGTATCACAAGAGAATGATCCACCCCCTTTATTTTATCGTGTTTTTGAACACTTTTTCACACTACGCACAGATCATGCCTTTGCTGTTACCGGGGCGTCAGGTACCTCTCTAGAGTAAAATAATCTGCTTCCTACACTCCCCCCAACCGTCATGCCCAAATACCAAAAAAAACGCTGACCTAGTCCCTTTGCATCCTTGTCCCTCCTCGATGAAGCAAAGCGAAGTATTTTCTTGCTTTTCTTAATCATAAACAACAATGACATATCTTTACTTGGAATAAAGTGGGAGTGGGTTTTTTCCTTAATTGTCCTGTAAAGTAAGAGATCACTGTCTCTTATAAAAATACACTTTTGCAACATGGACGCAAGGAGCAGAGGTCATTTGCCCAACGCATAGGGCATCTGTGATCAATTACTACTCTAGCATAAACAAGACCTCCCCCCTTCTAGGGGCCCCCAGGGCTGGGGGGCTGAAGGGGCGTCCCCCCCTCCGGGAGAAAATTTTTTTCCACACGGGGGGGCCGGATTTTCCTGCGGGTGAACTTTTTCACCTTTAACATTAATTTATTTTCTCCTCGCCACCAAGCGTTGTCTTTTGAACAGTTTTAGTCTTGGGTGTTGGGAATCAAAATTTTTTTTTCAAACTGTGAAAATTCAACGGCACAGTTTATTTTTGTCCGCTTATTCACTACCCCTTTGTCAAAACATCAACTGTCCATATTCCATTTGCACGGGATAAAAGGTCACAATTTTAAAGGGGCCATTGAGCCCTTTGGGACCTTCATTGTCGATAACATTTTCACCAGGTTTTAAAGGACTTAGATTTTCGGGACACCACTCCTAGAAGTGTTCTCTAATAGTGAGATAGTCTTCTCCCCAAAATTTCTCCCAATTTTTCAATCCCTTTTTTAAAGGGTGTTTGAATTTACTCTGAGTTGCTCAGGTTCAAAATAAGTAGGCCCCTTTATGTTTTCTTTCATTCGGGGGGGGGAAACATTTCGCCCCTTTTGCCATGGAGTAAAGAATGGACAAAACATTTCTAATTTCCAATCATGGTAACATAAGTTAGAGGTCTTTTTGTTATCTTTTTTCTTTTCGTCACAATTTAAAGGGTTTTCTCTAAGTCATTCCTGACGATGAAGATTTTCCTTTAAAAAACTTTTACAATCCCGATCATCTTCATAAAAATCCCCGTGCCATGGAGTTTTTAGGGGAATGTATCTCCAACAAAATCTGCTTTTGATTCAGCATTGTTTGACTTCGGGTTTTGATCAAAGATTTGTTTAAATAAGCAGCACCACAAAAAAGTTCGTTGCTTATCTGAAATCATCAGTCTGGGAAAATTCCCTTCTGGCGCAAACCTTCTGAATTTTTATAAAGGTTTCAGCAGACATGTCAGTGGCATTTCTAGATTACTGCTCTATTTTGTCACAAGTGAACAAACAGATTACACCTGATGGGAATTTTGTCAACTGTTTTGGTAAAATTATTGGGCCCAGTAAAAACTACACCTTCACCTCAAATGGAGGATAGACAAACCTTTCAGAGGGAATGGAGGGGGCCCGGATATGCATACCGCATATCGTAGTGAGACAAGTAATACAGCCCTTTTTTTTGTTTTTTCACACTTGTCCCTTAAAACCCAAAGGTTGTGAATGACAAAGGTGTCAGCTACCCCACCAGTAACACGTTACGTGGGCGTTTTGCAAAATCTTTTTTGTTAGCCAATGTTTCTGGGGATCAATTTTGGGATGTAGGCTTCTTTAGGTAGTGAAGAATTATGAATTTTTCCTCGACATCTTATAATCTTTTCTGATCAGATAAAGTCCTAAAGAAAAATCATGACGGGTTTTTTTGGGAAATTTTATCTTGTTTTTCTAAAATTTTTTTGTAAAAAAAACACTTCTGTATTAGTTTCACCCAGTATTTAAGGGTTCAAGACTTCAAATCAGGTTTAATTCCCTTTAATAAATTAAAGACAAAGCTGTAATTTTAAAGATTTACCCAAAAGGAGAAATTAACCATCAATGACTTTTCTTTTGGGGTCGCATTTTACCCTTATTTCTGCTGTGTTAAGCAGACTGTTTCTTCGGCATAATTGGTTTTTTGCTGACCCCAGTTTTTTTTCTTTAAGAGCCGTTGGGTTCCGTGGACCTTTTTTAAATTTTTCACAAATTTTTTTGGTGGGACACCAGTACATATGCACTGGATTCTTTTGGGGTAAGACGTGAAGAAAGAGATAATCTCTCGCATCCTTTTATTTCTGTACTTGTTCTGACATGCCCAAACTTACTTTATTATTTTTAACCACGGGAAAATGCATCATTATCACCCAAATCACGGTTTTCTAAATGTGAATATCAGACTTTGTTGAGTTGACAGCAAATTTTTGTACCTACATAAGTCTGCTTTCCCAATTGTGTATGTTTTTACCTTCAAGGGGGTGCTCCCTGGCCTTTGAAGTAATTAGGTACTTCCTCAGCATTCCATGAAGCTACAGCCCATAACCTCTGTTACGCATCACAAAACACATGAAATGTGTAATTTTTCCCCCTTTTGACCTATTTGTCGGGGGAAATTTTAAAATTTGATAAGTTGTTAAATCCCGGGTTATTTTCCCCTGCTTGACTCATTTCTAGGGGGCAAGTTCTCCTCCCATCCAATTTTGATTTTCCATGCCTTGCAAAAGCATTTTACTTTTAGGTATTGTGAGACGGTCCTAGGGGATAAAAACATTGTGAACCTCTGACAGTAAACACGTTTAGTGAGGACTGCATGTTTTTATTTTTTATTTTTTTGAGTTTCAGATTCTTCCTGTGTTTTCCCAAATTTAAAGTCCCAGCATATGTTGAAATCGGAATTTCAGTTTCGGGGAAATCTTTTTGAAAAGTTCCCTTAATTGCTTTGTTTTGTATTCCACATCCTTAGAGGAATATTTGCTTTTTTCACCCTTGTTAGTTCTCTGATAAATTTAAAATTTCCCCCTCTTTATTCCGTACCTTGAAGATTGTCCACATAAAACTTTTTTTTAAGATTTTTTTTGAAGGACTTTCAATTTCTTAAAATGTTATTTAGAGTACTTTAGTAAAAAAGGGAGGGGATTTGCCCAAAAATAATACTGATTTGAAACGATAAGTTTTCACAGACTTTGGGGATCATGTGGTTTTTTCAGGCCCAAAATCGAGAAATCTCTTTCTATTTCTTTTCCTCTCTTAAAAAAGCTTTTGGGAAAAATCAGCCCTGTAGGATATGGTTTTTGCGAAATTTTTTAAGCACTCTCCAAGCTTTTCATTTGAGGGCCGGTCTCAACAGTCATTAAACTTGCTACTCTTTATTTGCACGTGCGCTGCAATTATATACAACCGTGTGGAGTGGTTTCAGAAATTTTTTTGACTCATGGTGCGGGGGATAATGAGCGTTTTCTTCAACTTTTCTTCGACTATTTCCCCAATGAAATTTTTTGTCCAACGTTCTTGATGATATTATCATAAAGTCAGTAAATCTGGATTCTTCCTGGCCTGGATTTGTGCTTTCATCTGTCCGAAACCATGCATAATTGAGGCAGAGTTGGGGGTTAATTTCCCTGGGAACCTAACCCAATACTGCCATCTTTATATTTACAGTGTCCAAATATTGGGTTTTAATCGAGACCTTTTTGGGGTTGTTTATTTACATCAAAACCCATCGCATCTAAATCCCACAACTTATCAACTGGGTTTATTCATTTTTTCAGTAATAAAAATTTTTTCGTGGTAAAATGACAGCGGTTTTCCCTAATAGTACATTTTCCACGAATCAATATCACTTCTTTCCCCCTTTGAGAGGGGAAAGGGACCCCATATCATGTGGCCTCCTGCGTTTCCAAGTGAACATCAGTTTACTTCATATTTGACAAAAAAGTGATAAAATCACTTCCAATGATTAAAAACAATTTGGCTAATTGTGCCGCGTATTCAGGGCACTAACTTGCCCTTTGCTGCTTATGTGCAACTGTTTCTTTTAAACCCTGGGCTGCACAGACTTTGGCAAATCATTACTACCACAGCTTCTATGCTTTTTCCTGTTTCCTAACCAACATGTTTTTTCTAGGGGCATATGTCGTTTACCGAATTATGGAAAAAACCACTATAACTAACTGTATTTTGGCAAGGGTTTTTTATTCATTTCTGCAACACTGATTTCTTATAAAGGGCCCTTTTGAGCCTTGATCAAAAAAGTTTAGCACATTGGTTTTGTGTAATTTATTAGATAACTCAACCGAGCTATCGGGGAAAGCATTTTCTTTTTAAAATTACTCCAAAATTTAAAGCGTTGCTTGTTTATTTCCTTCTGGGAAATTGCTGTGTTTCCCAAAAAAAAATTTTGGGGATAATGCTGTATGATGCTACCCCTTTCATTTAAAACACTTCTTCAGTGAGCATTTCCTCCTGTTTCACCTAAAAACTTGATGCATCTTTTCAGTGAGAACCGTTTTTTCGTCCTCCATTGATTGTATTGACTACTACGGCCCCAAAGTGTTCCACACAAAGTACACATTTTGGAGTACGTTTTTGTATGCAGTCTGTTTACTGCATTGTATTCACAGCTTTATAAATGCCTATAGGACCCCATTTTGGTTTAGTGGATAGGTAACTCTTTTTTTACTGAGTTGAAGGTTTTTTTTCCACTGGGTTTTGATTTTTCATCTTGTCTCGTTGCTTTCATGCATGAAACTTTGTTTTTAAACCGCTAATTTCCTCACAAGTGAAAAAGGTTTATTGAAAATAAAATTTAAAACGTTCAAAAGTTTTTTGGTGCAACTTTTTTGTACAATACCCGATAAACCCAAACCATTGTCTTTCTATTTTTGCACTTAGAGATTGAGACTATTTTCTAATTAATTTTAAATGCCTGTAAGTCTGAAAACAAAGTTTGGGGGCTTAAGCTGTAAAAACTGCATGTCAACCAGCCTTTCAGCATCGAAGTAATTGTCTCAAGACCTAAGGCTATTTTTAAATTGCCTTTAACCACCGGGAAAAGACTTAAAAATTCATGGGTCTCCCTTCCAAGACATTTTGATAATTAAACTTGCAATCTCTCTAGTCATTTGTGAATTTCTATGGATTGAAAAAAATAAAGAAATTTTTCATAATTTTGACCTTGGAAAATAGGTAATGACAAGTAGGTAAGCTTGGTATGGGGCACTTTTTGTTTACAGGTTAACATGTTTGACCATAGTAGTAGGTCTCGGACAGAGTTTTACGGCAGAAGCCCCGTACTCCTTCCACCCTTAAATTGTTTGATCCTAAAAAATATCAAAACTTTTTAATTTCATCTTTAAAGGGGTCTGATTCAAGAAATTAT
Organism: Cherax quadricarinatus; assembly: GCF_026875155.1. Lineage (NCBI taxonomy): Eukaryota > Metazoa > Arthropoda > Malacostraca > Decapoda > Parastacidae > Cherax > Cherax quadricarinatus. The sequence continues at coordinate 46,734,390 of NC_069412.1, forward strand.
TTTTATAATTTTTAGTCTGAAAATTTAAATTTTTTCCCCACGTTTTGGAATAATTCAAACTTGACCTCAAGACACAAAAACTATGTTTGATCTTTATTAAAACCCATACAGACGAAATTGATTTTTAATTGTGTAATCTTTAGTCTGTAAAAAGAAAATAGTTTTTTTAAACAACCATTTTAATGGTATACGAAAATTCAGCACCACACTTTGGGTTTATAAAACACTGTACTGCTATAACGCTGATTTTTGTTAGCTTAAGTCACAAAAATCGGTCAACCACTACTGACCCACTAAGCTTAACCTCAGGGGCAAGCCATGAAGGGTACAGGGTACAGGTTGGGGGTTTAGGCTTAGGTTTGCGGTGTAAACTGCCCCCTTGATTAAACGTAAATAACGATATTATACACTTCATTCACATACACATAAAAAGTCACTTTAAAATGAAACCACTGAAAAAACTTTCACATAATAAATTTTACTGTTTTAAAAATATTTGAAAACTTTCACTTTTATTAAGTTTCCCTTTTAAAATAAAAGGAATCATAAAAACAATTTAAAAAACAAACTTGTCTCTTAAATTTTTGTCTTAAAAAAATTTTAAAACACTGTGTATAAATCACTCAGACAACCACACTTGGGGTTTTTTTGTCTTATCAGCATTTCCCGTTGGAGCATGGGTGCAGGATGTGGGGGAGCACCCACCCTGTTTTCTTTGGGTGCCCTGGGTGGCACCCGTTTTTCCCTTTTGGGGAAGCTGGGGGGGCCCTTTCTTTTTGGGTGCCCATTCTCTGTTTTGAGTCTGGGGACTCTTTTTTAAATGTTTTTAATTTTAAAACACTAGTTTTAATATTTTTTCGAAGGACCTTTTCAAGGTTTTTTGTACACTGTATTTCAAATATTTAACACAGTGTGGGGTTTTGGTTCGAAGGACCAAAATTCGTTGAGAAATTTTTTCCTTACCTGCCGGTTTATTATATAATTAATGAACCTTAGCTATAAATGACAGCAAAACGTCTACACAGCCCCCGAGACGAGGCTAGAAGTGCGAAACATCCAACAGTGGGCTGTCAAGAATACTTTTGTAAATTAAAATTCCCCTAGGGGTGTTAGTCCCCGATTCATTTGATGAGGCTACGAAATACTTACTTTTTGGGCCAAAAACACACCTTTTCTGCCCATTTATGGTTGATTTTCAAACTCCTTGTGACTCAAGAATTGGCAATCCCCGATCTAAAGAAATTCGTAACAACCCTTTCTCTTTGAACGGACTATGGTGTTTTTCAAAACCTTCGACAGTATCGGGGACTTTATAGAAGCGAAGTGTCCTTGGGTTCCACGTCTTTTCCCTTGTCTAGGAAAGCACCTGGGACCTATGTTTTACAAGATTTGTCTTTATGTTTACAATGTTACAAAAAAGCTGATCCACCCCTCTTTTTTTATCGGTTTGTGAGAACTTTACCCACTAACGCAAACGTGTCCTTTGCTGGTTATCCTGGCGTCATGACTCTCTCTAGAGTCAAAAATAATCTCTTGCTCACTGCCCCAAGCCGTCACTGCCCCCAAACCAAAAAAAAAAAGCGACCCATACCTTGCATCCTTGCACCTCCTCGATGAAGCAAAACAGAATTATGTTTTTGCGTTAAACAAAACAACATGTACACTATCTTTACTATGGAATAAGTGGGGTGGTTTTCCTTAATTTCCGCAAAGAGAGATGCACTGTCTCTTATAAAAAAAACTTTTCAACACTGGGCGCAAGAGCGAGGGCTTTGACCCCAAACGGCCTGTGATCAATTACTCATCTAGCATAAACAAACGCTCGCCCCTTCTAGTGGCCCCCCAGGGCTGAGAGGGCCCGAAGGGGGTGATACCCCCTCCTGGAGAAAATTTTCCCACACCTTGAACTTTCAAAAAATCAAATTAATTATCCCCATAAACCTTTTACTTTCCCGACAACAGAAATTTCCCCTTTTTTAACCCCCCCCTATTTTTTGGTTCAAATTCACGGTGTAGTTACTATTTCTAAAAAAACCATGAGACCCTTTTAAACCAAATAAATTTATCACATGCTAAAAAGGGTCGCCCTTTCACAGAACGACTTTTAAAAAGTTTGGGAATACTCCCTATCCTTCAAAATAAATTTGCGTATATCTGATCAAACAAAAACCACACCCCTCATAAAAAACACTTTAAAACAACAATATAAATTTTTCATAATTTTACATTTTGGGATATACTCGATCATACATACCCCACCGACTCTACACACACTTAACACAACAATAGTAAGACTTTTAAACCTTATATTTTTAAAGTTTTTTTAGGAAAAAAGCAAGGGAATTTTAATAATTTTGAGAAAAACATATTACTCGTATCCTTTATCCAAAATGTTAACAATGCTTTGATTGTCCCTTTGATTGTCTCCTTACAAAGACATTTACTTTATTAAATCTATGATCAAAAATAACCGTTTTTTTTCAACACAGGTTAACAAAAACATTCACCATAGAAAACTCTCCCCAAATTACCCCCCCTCTGCATGTCATCCCCCCCCAAACAATCTCTTACAATCCTCCCACATTTAAATCTTTCGTAGGGTTATATTCGCGAAAAAAAAAGGAAAAGGGCCCCCTTAGTATTTAGGGGCCAATTACTGGCCCCTTTTACCTTTTATATTTCAAAAAGCCTCCGGGGAACGCATTACCCACCTTTACCATAAATGATTTTATTTCGCAGACTGTGCGAAAATTCCTCTGCAATTCCCCTTACCCAATCCCCCCCCCTTTTTTCCTTCAACCCCCGGGAAATAAAACAAGAAACGTCACAATGTACAGAATGGCTCTCTTTACACCTCGACCCCCCCCTTTCCCTTAAAAGTTACGGCACGCAGGAGCTCTACATTCCCCCCACCCATTAACTGAAGACTCTAGCCCGCCACACCCCTTCCGCCCCCCAAATCCCTACAAAAATATACGGATGAAAAGCTGTTTTCCCATTCCCCACAATGTTTTGCATTTCGTTCCCCTTTCCAAAAACCTCAACACAAAACCCCTTTGACCTAAATTCCCAACAAACTATTTAAAATAACTCCCTTACCTGGGATTAATCAAGCTTCTGGAAATCATGCCAAATCGTATCCCAATCATACAAAAATATACTGCCACCCCTTGCTGACTTGGTTTCTACTCTCTTACTAACCTTTCCCACCTTTACTTTTTTTCCTCACCTATTTTAAAATAACCCTTAGCATTTTTCACATTCCCTTAAGTCCTTCCTCCCCCCCATGTCGTACATCCCCCTCCCCCCTCCCAACCCCACCCCTTTTACCCCCCCTCCCTTACGTAACCTTTTAACATAATGGCCCTTTTCCCCGGCCCCCACATCAAAAGCCCACTCCCCCCTGCGCACATTCTCATAAACCCCCTCTTTACTTATCCATGCCCGTCCCAAAACCCCCCTATATAAAAGAAGCATCCTTCTCTGTATCTCCCTTTTTTCCTGTTCCCGTAAAGGATCACACTTCCACGTTCCACCACTTTTCTATAAACAAAAAATTTATTTTATTGCCCTTTCATTAAATAACATCCTTCGCTCTTAGGTTCCTAATCCATTGTCAACTTTTCTCCCACCAAATTTCCCAATTCCCCGCTAGCCTCTTGCTATCGCCATATAGATAAACCCACAAAAATTTTAGCTGTTTCAGTCACATCCCATCCAAACTCCACCCCCCTTCTACCCCCCACCCCAAACTCCTATTCATAATTTTTTTC
>NC_069412.1:46738662-46798662 GCF_026875155.1 Cherax quadricarinatus
GTAGAACAATATAACAGCAGTGGGGTAGAACAATATAACAGTATGGGGTAGAACAAAATAACAGCAGGTGGGGTAAACAAATAACAGATAGTGGGGGTAGAACAATATAACAGTAGTGGGGTGCAATAATATAACAGTACAGTGGTGTTAGAACAATATAACAGTAGTGGGGTAGAAAAACAATATAACGCATTGGGGTAGACAATATAACAGTAGTGGGGTAAAACAATATAACAGAGTGGGGGTGCAATAATATAACAGTAGTGGGGGTAGCACAATATAACAGTAGTGGTGGTGCAATAATATAAACAGTAGTGGGGTAGAACAATATAAAAGTAGTGGGGGTAGAACAATTTAACAGTAAGTGGGGGTAGAACAAATACCAACATATGGGGTAGAACAATATAACAGTAGTGGGGTACAATAAATATAACCGTAGTGCGGTAGAACAATATAACATAGTGGGTAGAACAAAATAACAGTATGGGGGGTACAATAAAATAACAGTATGGGGGTATAACAATAATAACAGTAATGAGGAGAACAATATAACCAATATGGGGCAGAACAATAAAACAGTAGTGGGGGTACAATAATATAACAGTAGTGGGGTAGAACAATATAAAACAGTAGGGGGGCTAGAACAATATAACAGTGTGGGGATGAGAACAATAAAACAGTAGTGGGGGTAAAATAATATAACAGTAATGGGGGTAGAACCAATCTAACAGCAGTGGGGGTAGAACAATATAACAGTATGGGGGTAGAACATTATAACAGTATTGGGGGGGGGTAGAACATTATAACATAGTGGGGGTACAATATTATAACATAGTGGGGGAAGAACATATAACAGTATGGGGGTAGAACAATATAACAATAGTGGGGAGAACAAAATAACATTAGTGGGGTAGAACAATATTAATAGTGGGGGTAGAACAATTAATAACAGTAAACAAAAAGAGTGGGGGGGGGTGGGTAGAACAATATATACAGTGTGGGGGACAATATAAAACAGTAGTGGGGTAGGAACAATATAACAGTAAGTGGGGGTAGAACAATTATAACAGCAGTGGTGTAAGAATAATTAACCGGTTGCGTAAGGGGTAGAAACAATAAAACAAGTTGGGTAGAACAATATAACAGTTAGTGGGGGTAGAACAATAAACATAGTGAGTTTAGAACAAGAAACAGTAGTGGGTTAGAACAATATTATAGTAGGGGATGAACAATATAACAGTAGGGGATAGAACAATGTAATAGTAGGGGTAGAATATAACAGTAGGGGTTAGAACGATATAACAGGGGTAGAACAATATGACAGAAGGGGTAGAACAATATAACAGTAGGGGTAGAACAATATAACAGTAGAGAGAAGAACAATATACCGGGGTAAAAGAATAATAACAGAAGGGTAAGAACAATATAACAGAAGGGTGGTAGAACACTATAACAGTAGTGGGGTAGAACAAAATAACAGTAATGCGGCTAGAACAATATAACAGTAGTGGAGGTAGAACAATATAACAGTAGTGGGGGCAGAACAATATAACAGTAGTGGGGTAGAACAATATAACAGTAAGTGGGGGTAGAACAATACAAAACAGTAGTGGGGGAGAACAATATAACAGTAGTTGGGGGGTAGAACAATATAACAGTAAGGGTAGAACAGATATAACAGAAAGGGTAGAACAATAAGTAACAGCAGGTGGGGTACGAGAGCAGTGGGTTTAAGAGAGGCAGCTACCGTTGAGCAGTGTGTGAGGTGGTCCAACAAAACCCCCAGAGAAAGAGACAAGGGCCCAGGCAGGTTGTTCCTGACGGTACTGTAGTCGCAGTGAGACGTAGTGAAGGGAGGTCCTCAGCCACGCGCCCACACCCACGCCAGCAGAGCCTGGTGGCCATATTGGCCCCACCACGCCCGCTGCAAGCACCACACCGTGCACAATCCAGAGCTAAGTGGGTGAGTGAAGAATAGTGAGATGAGAGTGAAACACTGCTGAAGGGGGTAGGAGAGTTTAAGTGGGAGAAAATAAATGGGATTAGGCAGGAAATAGTAGCGGCAGTAATGCTGAAAGAAAAGTTTTGGGCAGAAAAAAGGGAATATAAATGTATAAATTAAAGGATTATGTGGAGTAAACAAGGGACTAGACAGATAAATTTTGGAAATGTTAAAGTGAGTGCATGGGTATTTTGAACTGAGAGAGTACTTGTGATTGGGATCTCCAATGTCCAAAGTGGGTAAAAATGATGGTGGAGGTAGAGAAGGTAAATTTACGGTGCCAGAGGTAAATGAAAATTGGGAAGCCTAACAGAGACTATGTGTGAAAGAGGTTGGTAATAAGTAAAAAATATTTTTAGAAAAAGGGATAAATAAGTATACAGGATAAAATATAGCAATGTAATGAAAGTAATTTGTCAAGTATGTATTATGATAAAAGGTTGAAGGATAGCCCTTCAGGAAGTACATGTTTTAATAGAGGGGCAACGATATCTCGATCATTATTTAGTTGTAGCTTACAGTTAGAGATAAGAGGTAGATGGGACAAAAGGTAAAGGCAACGCAAGAATAGAGAGTGAAATGTATAATAAACTAAGGGAGGAGAGGTTTAGGGTGAGATATAAGTAACTATTGGCAGAAAGGTGGGCAGTGCAAGTATCAGTAGTTGGGGGGGGGGGGGTTTGAAGAGGGAATGGATAGTTTTAAAAATACAGTGTAAGAAAGTGGTGCAGAAAGTTTGTAACCAATATGAGGTGGGTGCAGGAGAAAAGAGTGATTGGTGGAATGATGAAGGTAAAAGGGTGATAAAAGAGAAAAAGATTGCTTATGAGAGGTTTTTACAAAGCATAAATGATATAAGAAGGGTGGAGTACATGGAGAGTAAAAGACAGGATGAAGATAGTGCAAAAGGAGAGGAAAGACAGAGTGGGTGCGCGCTGTCAACCCAAAAATAAATTTTTGCGGAAAATAAGAAAATTTTGGGAGTGAGATAAACCTCTCAAGAAAGCCTAGGGAACGAATAGATTTGTCAGTTAAAAATAGAGTAGGGAGGGGAGTTATAAATGGGCAGTTGGAGATTTGGGTAATGAACCACAGGAATATTTTGAGAACTTTTAAATGTTGAGGAAAGAGAGGGAGTGGGTATTTTCATGCACCTGGCCAAGGAGGTATGAGACATCTTTAGAGTGAAGAAGAGCAGGAAGTGAGTGTGGGGGAGGTGCTTGAGGCAAACGTAGAATGAAAACGGGGTAAAGCGCTGGAATTGATGGATTATGAAAGAAATGTTAGAAGTGAACAGGGGAGAAACCAGTTGTTGGAGAGTTGGTATTTTTGTTCAATTTATGAAAGATGGGAAGGTACCGAGGATTGTGAAAATTATAAGGAAAAAAGTTTACTGAGTAACTAGGTAAAGTGTACGTAGGGTTATTACTGAAAGACTTAAAGTAGGCGAAGGACAGCAGAATTGCAGAAGAACAGGGAGGCTTTTAGAATGGGTAGTATATGCGTAATGCAGTGTGTCATTGAAGCGTAAATGTGAACAGTAATTTTGATAAAGGTAGGGAGGGTTCCACTTCATTTTTATGGAAAATAATATACCACAAGTTGTGTCATATGCCTTCTACAAGGGTCAAAAAATATGGCAATAACTGAGTGTTATTCGCAAAGGCATAACGAACATACGAAACCCAAGCGCAGTATGGGGTCTATGGTAGAACGTCCCTTAAGAAAGCCATATTGACGAGTGACACAGAGACTGGTTGTGGTGTCTCTAAATACCACACTAAACGTCTATTTACTAGACGTTCCCATTTACTTTGCAAACTGCACTGGTAAGAGCAATGGACGAAAAAGTGGAGGTTTTCATGTCCCGTAGTGCCTGATTGCGGAAAGGGAGAACAAGGCGGGATTTCCCACAGCTGTGTAAAACTCCTTGTGACCAAATAAGATTGTAAAGCGTAATAGGACTGCAAGGCTTGACTGATGAAATGTTGTTAGCATACGAATATGAATTGACTTCGGCCCAGCTGCCGTATCGACAAGCTGATAGTGTTGCCCTCCAGTTCTTGAATGTAAAAGGCACATTATACTGTTCTTATCTCTGAGAGAAGAAAAGTCCAAGGGTGCTAACTCTCTGCAACTTTGTGAAAGAAATGAGGGGCATAGATGGAGTCCCTGAGAAATACGACCAGATGATATTGCCAATTATCATGCAACATCTAGTGGGTTTTGCTATATCAACACACGGCACCCGCAAAACAGGAGCTCGGGTCAGGAGAATATTTACCACTCAGTTTTCGTACTTTTTTCCAACCTGCACTCATAGAGAAGCATAGGTGATGGTGGAGACATAATCTCGCCAGCAAGTTCGTTTAGCGTCACGGATGACACTGCGAGCAATCGCACGATTCTGTTTAAAATCAAGGAGTCGCTCTGTGGTTCTATGTATCAGGTACCTCCCCCTGCAGGCGCGATTCAAACGTACTGACACGAGCCCACGCCTGATCCCACCAGTCACGCATTTCTGATCATGCCTGCCCTGAATTTGGGGTAATCAATGAGACGCTGCGGTGAAACACGGCTTACGAGCAAAGGGTGAAAAAGCTCATCGATTGGCAGCACTGAAGGAAGGACCCTCAATAAAAACGGTCACGGTGATTAAAATTCCCAATGCCCGAATAAAATTGCAGGCGTGGGTGCGAAGAGGTGTGGCGAATATGAAGGGAAGTAAGAAGATTGGGAACTGATATCTGTCAAGTAAGTCCGGGAGAACAACCTGGTAAAGTCTAATGCGGCGGAGGAAGAGCAAACTGAGAGAACGATGCAAAGAGCGTATGAGTCCGAGATCAAATGGTGTGAGTACCTGTAATTAAAACATGGCTGGGGAGGGTGGCAAGAAAAAGCCCTAACAGAATTCCACGGGAATCACAGTGAGACCCTCCCCAGAGGCAATGGAGTGGCATTAAAATCACCAAGTAACAAAATCGGTGGCGGTAATACAAACCAGGAAGGCAAATCCGGAAATAGATAATGCCCGATAAGGAGAAGATATAAAGACCAGAGCGTATAGCCACCTATGTAAGTGGATAACTGGCTGCTGTGTAATGCAGCGAAGTATGAATAATTAGCTGATGATACTGGACTATCAGTGCGGAGAAGAAAGGGACTTTCATTAGAAGGCCCATCAGAAAAGGATCTGAAGAATACAATAAATAAGTCCATAGATGTGAGAAAATAACAGCAAGTGTAATTTTGGTTCCTGTAAGCAAACACCAAACAGGGGCAAACTGGGAGAGTAACATCTGAAGCTCACCCCGATTACCCCTGAGCCGCGATATTCACTGTAAAAAGCCATGATGGCAATGATAAAGATACTTGAAATCCGCAGTAAGGGTTCCTACGGACTAGAAGGTTTTAGAAAAGGTCCACATGCGGACAGTGGAAAATATTCAAGCAGACTGAAGGAACGGTGCGCTGTGAATAAAGGAGTTGCGCAGAGTGGAGCAGAGGAGAGAGAAAGAGCGGAAGGTGGATCATGTCCAATGATGGTTTGGTCGTCTGCAATAATTCAGAGATTGTATCAAGTGTTTCGGAATTGCAGAGATGTCGTAGGAGCAATATTGGGAATGGTAGGGGGAGGATAGTAAAGATTGGAACTGTATTGGACTGTACCAAGGTAGGGGGGGCGAAAGGGTGTCGAACTGGAGAAGCGTGGCAGGGACAGAAGAGACAGAACCTGGGAGGTGTGCAGAAGAGGAAGGAACTTGGGAGGGAACAGGGGAGAAGTACATTACGAGGAGAGGGTGAACCTCTGCACTTGCAACTGAGCCTGTGAGAGGGGAAGAACAGGGAACGAGAACAGGGAGGGTAAAATGAGAGGTGGAGATGGGTAGGAGGTGTTACCGGACCTTTTTTTTGACTTTGGAGAAGTATAGGACGATGGGAAGAGTGTCGTACGAGGTCTCGTCGATACGGAGGCTTGTAAGAGAGAACTCGAAAAGCGGATTAGACTGAGCGTTGAAGTAGGGACGTCTGAGAGCCGAGACCACAAAAGGATTAGATACATAGTGATTAGGGCGAGGTCACCACAGAGGTGGGTGTAAAGATGGGATACCAAAGTGGGGGGACGTTTTTGTTGAAACGACGGGAATAAGAAACACGTGGGAGTCTCCCTTGGAGGCGGAAATGAGAACTGCCATGGCATAAGGGAGACCTTCTGTCTCTTTGATGTAACATGGATTTCCCGCTCGTTTAAATAGAACCTACAGCGGCGAGAGTACGAGGGTGAGCCTCTCTCATGACAGTTAAGGCAAGAGGGATATACGATTGCAAGACGAATTAGAATGGTCATTCCGGCAACCACAGACTGGGCATTCGCGATAGATCTGCAATATTCCTGGATGCCAAATCGCCAGCAATTTCAACACTGTATTAAGGTGTAGGATCACCTTTCGAACTTGTAACCGAGTCCTGCTATATAAACGGAGGATGGAGTTCTCGGCTGTCAAAAGTTAAAACGAGCCACATTGCTAGGGTATCGTCTCCCCCACGTCAGTAAGAACGTAAGAGTCTAACCTTAGGATTGGGAGTCTTGGAGTTTCCAGCTGTGCAGAATGTCGGTGCCACATGTTGGAAAATTGTTGAACTAAGGTATGGGGCAGAAAAACGGTAACCACTACAAAATTGAGAATGATGTTTCTCCAAGGTGACAGGAACAGTATCTATATGGAAAGACGAGAGAGCTCACGAGCCTGGGTAGCATTCTGTCGGTAATGATGCGCGTACCGCTCTAATAGAATGAAAAGAAATATCTTACCAACATTGGCGAGGTGTTGCCTTGCCAATACTATGGATCAGAAAAGATAGGCAGTAGAGGACGTTGTCGTAAAGTGAAGAATTTAGACCACTGTCAGTCTGAACTGGAGCGTGGAAAGGTAGTGAAGGACGTGTCCGATCGTTTCTGAGAAGAACGAGAGGTTAAGGTGAGAGAAGTCTCATCATACAGCAGGTAATTGTCGTTGACGCTTAGAGGCGTGGGACCAGAGTTTGGTCCGACGTGGAACGGGTCGGCGATTTGAAAATTGTCCGCACCGTAGAGGGCGAGCCGGAAGCATAGTCAGAGGAGAGCGAAGGGTCCTGGATAAATCGAAGGAATCAGTCGAGGCCCCAGACCTGAGCGGGTTAGGAAACAGCTACGCAATAGGTACATGAGTCATGAGAATTCTGAAAGATGGTCCCAAGACGAGGCGGGGTCAGAACGGGGTGCGTATCAAGAAGGTGCCCGGGGTACCAGGTTTCCAAGGACTAGGGCAGCCATGGTTAGAGTTACTTCTTTCTTTGTGTTTTTTAAGAAAAAAAAAGAAAGAAGAAAGGTAGAAAAATAAAAATAAAAAAAAGAAAAAAAAAAGGGGGACCGTGGAGGATAGTTCCTAAGGAATGAAAGGTCAGAAATGGCTCCCTCCGCGCCCAAGAGGACCGACACCGCATAGTAACGCAGATGCAGCATGGAACGCCCCGTGCCATACCCTACCCCTCATGCCAGTAAACAAGCAATCTGGGATAGCAACCTGCACATCCTGCCGAGCTAACCTCATGTGGACCAAAAGAGAGGGCGGCCGGAATATCCGCCACAAAGCATACCTCCTTCAGGCCACCACCCCCGGGAATCCGAAATGGCTTCCAGAGATACCCCGTCGCCCAAAAGACAAACCCAAAGCTACTACTCCTGGGGATACCGGAGAGAGGGATCGGGAACATCCAAGGCAATCCAATTCCACGGCAAACTACGCCACCGCCAGAAACCTCAACGTAATGGGATGGACCCCGGTGTCCTTTCCCCTACCATAGTAACTAGCGCGCACTGTGGAGAAATCACGAAGGCTAAAAAGAGGAAGGGCAAAAGGGAGGGGTAGGAGGAGTAGGAGGAAAGGAAAAAGGGAGGATGGGGAGGATTGGATAGGGAGGGGAGAATGGGGGTAATTAGGTTCGGTCTAGGAAGCAGACCGACAGGGCAAATTCCACAGACCAAGAGCCTCTTCAACCCACGCCAAGAGCCCCCCTTGAAGAGCCAGCAGTAACATCCTGGTTGATCAGGCCCTGAATCCGTGCCCTCGTTGATTCCGGACAACCCTCCAGGTAGACCCAGGTATATAGGGGATGACTATTACATAGTGTCACTTAAGTGTCAGGGAGGGGGAGGTTCAAAGGGGCAAATTTTTCCTTGCTGGCGTAGGTGGGTCACGCGTCGTGATTGTACATAATTCAACAATCCTTGAATCAGTGTTGCCATGTAAACAATTCGTCCATGATACATATTTCAGAATCATCAGAAGGGATCGATCCAATCTTAGTTTACTTGTGAATTAGGTTGCACCATGGTGGTCCAAGTGCTTACATACAGATTACATGCAATCTCTCTAACGTGTGTAGTGGGGGTCAGTTATTTATTTGTTTGCAAGCCGAGAAGAGTGACTTGACCTACGGAGCAGCCGTCTCCTAATAATAATAATATCTTTATTTACAACAAGTACATTGTACAAGGCGTACAGTCCTAGCTGACAACAATACATACTACTATATAGAAAACAGCTTGTTCCTGAGCATTTTCGTGGCAAATTGGTCATTTTGACCCAGGATGGCGACCCACACCAGTCCACTAACCCCAGGAACCTATTTTACTGATGGTAACACAGACAACCGAGTAAGAAACTGTCCCAAAGTTTCTACCCTCGCTGGGAATCACAGACCTAGACCCTCGCCGTGTGAAGCGAGAGCTTAGTCCACCAGCCATCGGGCACCAAGGATGTAGTTTAAATTAGCATGACTTCCAGGAGTTCTGACAGTATAATAATAACTTTAGCGATATGTCAAGGTATCGTATTATTGAAAATAAGATACAAGACATAATATTAAAGCAAATTTTCTAACCTTGCTTGCAACAGATAAGTCAACTGTAGATCTAAATCAGATGTGCTCATGTAAAATCTTTTGGATCCTAGTTCCTATGTCTTGTTTGTGTTTACCGGTCATCCTGTTACACTTGCGCTTACCCCTCCACAGGATGTATGGGTGCACAATAAACCAAGCACGTCCCGAGGCAAACTCTAAATCTATAATCTCTGGCGAGCACACAAGATTCAACCTCAATGCCGGAATGTTAAGATGGTGTTTACTGGATAGAAAACTTCAGAATAGAGGTCATGGTTGTGATGCTGCTCAAAACCAGCATCACAATGTGGCTACAACTATAACTGAGACAGTTTGTTACAATTACTGTTAAATCCAATCCTCCCCAGAATTTCAGCAACTGGGCAAGGAAGGGAAGCACATATTCCAGTCGTAAATACAACACAGGTGTCACAACAGTTCTATATTCAAAACTTATCCACACTTTCCATAGGAAAAAAAAACAGGCAACAAATTTTTGAGATCAACCTAGGCTTCTCACTAATGATCTATAGAAACTCCTTCACATATAATTTTTGACTGTATTCTGATATTATAAAATATGACATTATAATGCGAAAACACAGTTACGGTGTTGCAGAAGACACTATCTTTATAAGTGTATTATTATAAGTATCCCAGCACACCATTCTCGTGCGTCTGAATGTTTACTGGTGACGGTCGGCTGTCTGCTTGCCAGACTTAAAACGCGGCTGTTTTTGTTGTTTTGCTTATTATTAAAGATAATAAATAAAATAATTCATACTACTAATAATAACAATAATAATAATAATAATAATAATAATAATAATAATAATAATAATCCAAACTAAGCGCTAAACTCATAGGGGTCAGCGCTGTTTACTTGTGGATAATAATAATAACTAAGCGCTAAACCCATAGGGGTCAGCGCTGCTTAGTTGTGGATAATAATAATAATAATAATAATAATAATAATAATAATAACTAAGCGCTAAACCCATAGGGGTCATACAAGGATCATACAATGAGTAGAAAAGGTTGTGTTGGTTTGTGGGTCTGCTAATGTCTTCGTCAAGGAGAGAGGTCCAGTAGTCATGTCGTGACTCAAGTTTGTCTATCTGTCTGTCACTGAGCGTCTTCCAGTACAGATTCAGCGCAGGGATGTCTAATTGGGCATGGAGAGACTCGCTTGTGGCGAAGTCCTCCCATCTGACATCAAGCACCCAGCGCAGCGCCTTGTTCTGGACACGCTGCAGTTTAAGTAAGTTGTTTTAGCTGGCAAGAGAGAGGGCTAGAGGAGAGTAAGTTATCAGAGGACGAAGTATTAGGGCTTTGTAGACGGTGTAAAACACATCTGGGTGAGCTTGGGAGGCATGCATAGCTAGTAAGGCCCGCAAGGGCCTAAAAGCGAGCTATTGGCATGCCTTGGTGTATGAGTCCGTGTAAGCGAGAAGTAGTCCAAGATACGCCAAGGACAGTGACAGATTGTGCGAATGGGGAATTAAAGTGCGGGTGTCCAGCTTTCTGAGCTCGACAGGTAATGGAGGAACACGTTTTCCTGTAGTACAATATGGTAATGTCTGCATATACTGCATGGTTTTATGATCCATCATTTTTGTTCCCAGATGGCTATCATGTCGACCTCGTCTTGTGTTTTGTGTGTGAGTGTATCTATATAGTCGTGAGTGATGAGTGTGTGTTAATGTCGTCTGCAAAGTCTAGTGTGATAAGTTGCGGTTAAACAGGTGTTGGATTGTTCGTTAGTGTATAAAATGTAGAGGGTATGGGAAGGACAGATCCCTGGAGGTACACCATGCATATTAAGTGGTGAAGTAGTCAGAGAACAGCCTTGGATTTTGATTCTCATGTACGGGCCGTTCTAGGAAATTGCAGAGGAGTTTACGATTAGTGAGAGGCAGGTTAAAGTTAGTGCAGAGTTTGTACTTGAGCCCTTCTGCCCAGTGATCAAAGCATATTTCAACGTCTTTTGGCAACCAAGGGCTTCCTGTTACTTTGTTTTGTGTTCGTGTGGATGTAAAGTTTTGAAAATGATGTTAATGGCATCATGTTTGGATCTGTGTGTTCTGAAGCCACTGGCCATCAGAAAGTAGAGAGTTGTGTTCCAGGTATCTGCCGAGGGCGATGGCTTATGAGTTTTTCATAGAGTTCCTAAGGTTTCAAGAGGCTGATAGGTCGATAGTTTCTAGGGTCAGAGTGGTCTTTTTTTTGGTTTAGGAAGAGGATAGCAGTAGCACTTGAAGAGGGAAGCGTAAGTATCCCGAGGCAAGGAGGCATTGAGAGGTTTGTGTAGGCAGTAATGATAGAGTCAGAAGGTGTTTTAGGATCTATGGTTTAGGGCCAGAGGCAAACCATGGTCCTGGGCGGAAGGTTCTGATGAAAGTTTTAATGCAGTGTTGGTGAAAGGCGTGTCGAGTGCTTGGGAGGAGTAAGAGAGTCTAGATGTAAGTGACTGACTGGTGTTGTTTCTTGTGTTGTGCAGTGTTCTAGTGTTCAATGATTTGAATGTGTCTTCTAATAACGTTAGGGTTAGGTGGGTGAGGTGAAGATGTTCACGCCGGATGATTGTTTTGAATCTTTTAGTGCAGCCCTGCGGGTCTGAGATGTGTGTGTTGTTTGTGGTGAAGTGTTTGAATATGTTTAGGTGGAAGTGTGCCCCTGATTTGTTTTATAAAAGTTCCTGAGGCTTTAGTGGTATTTAAATTTAATAACGTTGCTTTGTCTGCTTGTTGTATGAGTTTGTTGACCCATGATTGTAGTGGTCTTGTCTAGGCTGTGTTAAAATGTTTTTCTATCTAAGGTAAGTATATGCAATCGGACTTGATTAAATCTAAGTGTGTTATAGGAGGGAAGCGATTGTGGTAGCATATAATTAGTCTTCTTGTTCTGATTGAGGGTAGAAGGGAATAACGAGTAGTGGTGAGTTTTTTTCTTTTGGTATTGGCTGTGTTGGCTGCTTGTGTCATGGTGTCCTGGTGATGAGACAAGTTGAGTGTACATGTCAGAGATAGGTTTGTTGTTGTAGTCATAGTGAGGTTAGTAAAGAAAAGATAAGAATGTACGTTCGGATTTTTTAACCCCCGGAGGGGTTAGCCACCCAGGATAACCCAAGAAAGCCAGGGGCGTTCCGTCATCGAGGACTGTCAAACATTTATTTTCCATTGGGTCCTTATCTTGTCCCCCAGGATGCACCCACACCAGTCGAACTAACACCCAGTACCTATATTCGCTGCTATTAGGTGAACAGACAAAACAGGTGTAAGGAACGGTCCGAATGTTTTCACCCGCCGGGAATCGGAACCCCGGCCCTCCGGTGGAAGCTGGAGCTTTAAGCCAACCAGGCCAAAGTATCCCGTCAGCGTTTCTTGTAAGGAGAAGGTGGTGGCTGGGATGAGGATAAGGGTTGGAGGAGATGTGTAAGTATGACTGGGAATGGATCAGAGCCTGTAATAGGCCATGTGAGATGTAGTGTTGAATATAGAGAGCGGGCAGGCTCGGTATTTGGCAAAAGAATGATGTTAGGTTTGCCTTGGCCATGTGGTTGAGAAGGATTGAAGTCTGGGCTGAGCTGAATAGGTGTATTTTATATGGTTTGTGAAGTTGATAAATTGGTGACCAAGTTGGTTGGTACTGTGTGATGAAAGCGTGTTTTTGGGCATTCACCATGTCAGTTAGAAGGTATGAATGGTGTGTGTTTGGTGTAGTTTGAAGATGACCCTAAGAAAAGGTCGTGTATGTGGAGAATAGTGCATTTGGGCGAGCATTTGAGGTGGTGAAAAAGATAATGGGGGGCCAAGGGGTTATGTATTACTTCTGAAAACCGCAAGACATGTTGTTGTATAAAAGGGAAGAACCATATAACACAATAGTTGTGGGGATAGAACAATATAACCCAATCGTGGGGATAGACAATATAAAACAAAGTAGGATATTGGGAGTGGTGGGGTGGAGTGGGGGAAGAACTATAAACAACCCAACAGTAGGTTGAACAGACAACAATCATAAAACAATATCACCAAACCCACCTCGACCGTGTGTCCCCGTGGGATGGTGTGCCAGGGGACACCCCCGTCCCTCCCCCCCCACTCCAGACTATGGAACAGTGTGACCCACTCCCCCAAACCCCACACCCACCCCCAACCATCATTGTGTGTAGTATGATTTACGCCCCACTCCCCCACACCCCCTGCCCACCCTGCCCGCACACCCCGCGACCCGCGCTGCCCCCCATGCCCATCCCACACTGAACACCTGCCCAAACCCGACAGTCACCCTCTCCAACTCCCCCCCCGCCCCCCAATTCCCTCCCCCCCTACACACCCCCCCACCTACTTTACTCTACCTCCCCCACCACCCCCCCACGCTATTCTCTACTCCCCCCACGCCACGGGTCCAACGCCCACTCATCAGGCCGCACCTCTACCTGAGCCCCTACCCCCCCCCCTCTCCCCACCCACACCCCCCCCGTCCCCCCCCCCCCTCCCCCCCCTATATTTATTTTTATGTCTTTCTCCGACTCCCCTCCCCCCCCTCCCCCGTCCCCGTCACCCCCCCCAACACAACCCCGCCGCCCCTCCCCTCCCCCGCCCCGCCTACCCTGGCTTCCCTCCCTCCCCGCACCCCACCCCGCTCACCCCCTCCACCTCCCCCTCAAACTCTTTGTCAAGGGTACATCCCACCCAAACCACCGCAACCCCCCCCACGATGTCTTACAAAACCTCCCCCTCCCGCCCAAACCACCCCAATCCCCCTCCCGCAATAACACCACCCCGTGTGTCTCCCACCCCCGCTGACGATGCGCGGCATCTCCCCATTGTCGCCGCGCACAATACCTATCCCCCCCCCCATACCCAAAACCCCCCCCCCCCCGAGATTTGCTTGACTGGCCCCCACACCCCCCAACCCCCCACCCTAATATTTCTCCCCCCACAACCCCCCCACGATGTGTTCCTCCCACAACACCCCGACCTAGCCACTCAACAAACAAAATCACTATCTATTTCTAAAGTTGGGGTAGACACAATAACAACCTCTGGGGGGGCACACAGGGAGAAATCCTCTCTCTTTGACACTGCGAGGTGTGATGGGGGATAAACAATAATAAAGTATTAAAAATTCTTATCTACTATCGCAAAAGTCCTCTATTCGTGAGCGCGGCTCTGCTTGCTAAAGGTAGATGGTCGTCTCATCTACTAGCGTCAAGATATCATTTAATTCGCAGCATCAGAAATCTAATAGGCGCTATTAGTTGGGATTATAAGTGTATGAGCTAAGTACACACAATATCATGTATTATAATTACGGGGGGTGGCAGGTGACATCTAGGGAGGAGTGCGGGACCAGTGAGTTGTAACAGATAGTAGGTTATTTTTTTTATGGAGGGGAGTAGAGGGTTGGGGGGGGATAGTCTAATTAGAGTGGATCTCTGAGGAGGAGAGGGGAGGTGTGGGGGTGGGGTGTTTAGTGGAGGTTTTGGTTATTTGTGGAGAGTCTGAGATAGTAAGTTGGGGGGTAAATAGTTAGTGGGATATCGCGGTAAAAAATGAAATTTGTTAATTTAGTGGTGGATTTTGTATTTGAAAAATTTCACAGGGTAATATTTATATGAATTATAATTAGATAGAAGTGAAGTATTAGGGGGGTTGTTTTTATTTGAAGTTATAATAATAAAAATATTTGTAGGGAGATGGACTCTGGAGGTGTAAAATCAATTTTGAAACTTAAAGAGAACCACACAAAAAGACCACTTTGAAAACGATTATAATGGATAAATTCACTTACGTTTTAGATGTGACAGAAAGAACAGGCAACAAGGGGGGATTGGCCTGTATGTCAGAGTTGCTCATCTGCATGGAGATGCTGAACACCACAAATTATGTAGTTGAAGTTCCTGTCAATAAAGATCGAAACCAAAACCTAGTCATATGGTGTATAAAAAGCCCGACCAGGATGCAACCTTCTAACATTCACGGAACAACTAAACCTGAAAAATTATTGCTGTCTGGAGTTTACCTGGAGAGGGTTCCAGGGGTCAACGCCCCCGCGGCCCGGTCTGTGATCAGGCCTCTTGGTGGATCAGAGCCTGATCAACCAGGCAGTTACTGGCGGCTGCACGCATCCAACGTACAAAGGAGCCACAGCCCGGCTGGTCAGGTACCGACTTTAGTGCTTTGTCCCCAGTGCCGAGCCTGAAGGACTGCCAGGGGTCTATTGGTAATCCCCTTATGTATGCTGGAGTGCAGTTTGAACATTCTCGGCCCCTGACACTATTGTCTATGGTCTCTTAACGTGCTAGTGACACCCCTGTTTTCATGGGGGGATGTAGCATCGTCGGCCAAGTACTTTTGCTTTCGTGTGAATGGATTTTCGTGTGCATGTTCGGCACTATTCCCTCTAGATTTTCCAGGTGTATATAATCAGGTACTCTCCCGCTGCGTTTTCCAGGGAATACAGGTTCAGGAACTTCAAGCGCTCCCAGTAATTAGGTGTTTTACTCCGTTATGCGCGCTGTAAGGTACTCTGTTAAAAACAAATTTTTCTAGTTCAGCAATTTCACGTTGTTTGTTCCTCCTGAAAGGTGCTTGTTAGTGCGTCCTGGAAAACCTACCACCTCCATCCCCAAACATCTTACTGTTGGTGATATTCAACCTAAGCAACATGAAGAATGTAGCAAATAATGTTATAGGTGATACAATCCCCTGGAGGCTCGCAGATGAAAGGTCACACACACACGAGCCACTAAATCTTTGCGATAAACACACTCTAATCAGCAGATAGTGAGCCAACAAGACTGAGAAAACACATCACTCGATCTTATCTTCACATATAATGAGGACCTGATTAAGAAGCATAATATCAGTAGTGGGGGGTAGAACAATATAACATAGTGGGGGTATAACAATATAACAGAGTGGGGGTAGAACAATATAACAGTAGAGTGGGGGTAGAACAATATAATAGTGGGGGTAAGAACAAAATAACAGTATGGGGGTAGAACACTAAAACAGTAGTGGGTATAACAATATAACAGAAAATGGGGGTAGAACATCCAACATTAGTGGGGTAAAACAATATAATAGTAGTGGGGTAGAACAATATAACAGTAGTGGGGTAGAACCAATAAAACCGTAGTGGGGGAAACAATATAACATATGGGTAGAACATAATAACAGTCTTGGGGTAAAAATATAACAGATATGGGGGTAAACAATATAACAGTATGGGGATAGAATCTAAAATAACAGTATGGGTAAACAATATAACAGTAGAGGGGTTAGAACAATACAACAGTAGTGGGTCAGAACAATAAAACATTATTGTGGTAGAACAAAAATAACAGTAGTGGGGGTAGAACAATATCCAGTAGAGGGGTAAACAATATAACAGTAGTGGGGGTAAGATCAATATATACAGTAGTGGGGGTAGAACAAAATAACAGTAGTGGGGTAGAACAATATAACAGCAGTGGGGTAGAACAATATAACAGTATGGGGTAGAACAAAATAACAGCAGGTGGGGTAAACAAATAACAGATAGTGGGGGTAGAACAATATAACAGTAGTGGGGTGCAATAATATAACAGTACAGTGGTGTTAGAACAATATAACAGTAGTGGGGTAGAAAAACAATATAACGCATTGGGGTAGACAATATAACAGTAGTGGGGTAAAACAATATAACAGAGTGGGGGTGCAATAATATAACAGTAGTGGGGGTAGCACAATATAACAGTAGTGGTGGTGCAATAATATAAACAGTAGTGGGGTAGAACAATATAAAAGTAGTGGGGGTAGAACAATTTAACAGTAAGTGGGGGTAGAACAAATACCAACATATGGGGTAGAACAATATAACAGTAGTGGGGTACAATAAATATAACCGTAGTGCGGTAGAACAATATAACATAGTGGGTAGAACAAAATAACAGTATGGGGGGTACAATAAAATAACAGTATGGGGGTATAACAATAATAACAGTAATGAGGAGAACAATATAACCAATATGGGGCAGAACAATAAAACAGTAGTGGGGGTACAATAATATAACAGTAGTGGGGTAGAACAATATAAAACAGTAGGGGGGCTAGAACAATATAACAGTGTGGGGATGAGAACAATAAAACAGTAGTGGGGGTAAAATAATATAACAGTAATGGGGGTAGAACCAATCTAACAGCAGTGGGGGTAGAACAATATAACAGTATGGGGGTAGAACATTATAACAGTATTGGGGGGGGGTAGAACATTATAACATAGTGGGGGTACAATATTATAACATAGTGGGGGAAGAACATATAACAGTATGGGGGTAGAACAATATAACAATAGTGGGGAGAACAAAATAACATTAGTGGGGTAGAACAATATTAATAGTGGGGGTAGAACAATTAATAACAGTAAACAAAAAGAGTGGGGGGGGGTGGGTAGAACAATATATACAGTGTGGGGGACAATATAAAACAGTAGTGGGGTAGGAACAATATAACAGTAAGTGGGGGTAGAACAATTATAACAGCAGTGGTGTAAGAATAATTAACCGGTTGCGTAAGGGGTAGAAACAATAAAACAAGTTGGGTAGAACAATATAACAGTTAGTGGGGGTAGAACAATAAACATAGTGAGTTTAGAACAAGAAACAGTAGTGGGTTAGAACAATATTATAGTAGGGGATGAACAATATAACAGTAGGGGATAGAACAATGTAATAGAAGGGGTATAATATAACATAGGTTTAGAACGATATAACATGGTAGAACAATATGACAGAAGGGTAGAACAAATAACAGTAGGGGTAGAACAATATAACAGTAGAGAGAAGAACAATATACCGGGGTAAAAGAATAATAACAGAAGGGTAAGAACAATATAACAGAAGGGTGGTAGAACACTATAACAGTAGTGGGGAAGAAACAAAATAACAGTAATGCGGCTAGAACAATATAACAGTAGTGGAGGTAGACCAATATAACAGTAGTGGGGCTGAACAAATAAACATTAGTGGGGTAGAACAATATAACAGTAAGTGGGGGTAGAACAATACAAAACAGTAGTGGGGGAGAACAATATAACAGTAGTTGGGGGGTAGAACAATATAACAGTAAGGGTAGAACAGATATAACAGAAAGGGTAGAACAATAAGTAACAGCAGGTGGGGTACGAGAGCAGTGGGTTTAAGAGAGGCAGCTACCGTTGAGCAGTGTGTGAGGTGGTCCAACAAAACCCCCAGAGAAAGAGACAAGGGCCCAGGCAGGTTGTTCCTGACGGTACTGTAGTCGCAGTGAGACGTAGTGAAGGGAGGTCCTCAGCCACGCGCCCACACCCACGCCAGCAGAGCCTGGTGGCCATATTGGCCCCACCACGCCCGCTGCAAGCACCACACCGTGCACAATCCAGAGCTAAGTGGGTGAGTGAAGAATAGTGAGATGAGAGTGAAACACTGCTGAAGGGGGTAGGAGAGTTTAAGTGGGAGAAAATAAATGGGATTAGGCAGGAAATAGTAGCGGCAGTAATGCTGAAAGAAAAGTTTTGGGCAGAAAAAAGGGAATATAAATGTATAAATTAAAGGATTATGTGGAGTAAACAAGGGACTAGACAGATAAATTTTGGAAATGTTAAAGTGAGTGCATGGGTATTTTGAACTGAGAGAGTACTTGTGATTGGGATCTCCAATGTCCAAAGTGGGTAAAAATGATGGTGGAGGTAGAGAAGGTAAATTTACGGTGCCAGAGGTAAATGAAAATTGGGAAGCCTAACAGAGACTATGTGTGAAAGAGGTTGGTAATAAGTAAAAAATATTTTTAGAAAAAGGGATAAATAAGTATACAGGATAAAATATAGCAATGTAATGAAAGTAATTTGTCAAGTATGTATTATGATAAAAGGTTGAAGGATAGCCCTTCAGGAAGTACATGTTTTAATAGAGGGGCAACGATATCTCGATCATTATTTAGTTGTAGCTTACAGTTAGAGATAAGAGGTAGATGGGACAAAAGGTAAAGGCAACGCAAGAATAGAGAGTGAAATGTATAATAAACTAAGGGAGGAGAGGTTTAGGGTGAGATATAAGTAACTATTGGCAGAAAGGTGGGCAGTGCAAGTATCAGTAGTTGGGGGGGGGGGGGTTTGAAGAGGGAATGGATAGTTTTAAAAATACAGTGTAAGAAAGTGGTGCAGAAAGTTTGTAACCAATATGAGGTGGGTGCAGGAGAAAAGAGTGATTGGTGGAATGATGAAGGTAAAAGGGTGATAAAAGAGAAAAAGATTGCTTATGAGAGGTTTTAAACAAAGCATAAATGATATAAGAAGGGTGGAGTACATGGAGAGTAAAAGACAGGATGAAGATAGTGCAAAAGGAGAGGAAAGACAGAGTGGGTGCGCGCTGTCAACCCAAAAATAAATTTTTGCGGAAAATAAGAAAATTTTGGGAGTGAGATAAACGCTCTCAAGAAAGCCTAGGGAACGAATAGATTTGTCAGGTTAAAAATAGAGTAGGGAGGGGAGTTATAAATGGGCAGTTGGAGATTTGGGTAATGAACCACAGGAATATTTTGAGAACTTTTAAATGTTGAGGAAAGAGAGGGAGTGGGTATTTTCATGCACCTGGCCAAGGAGGTATGAGACATCTTTAAGGAGTGAAGAAGAGCAGGATGTGAGTGTGGGGGAGGTGCTTGAGGCAAACGTAGAATGAAACGGGGTAAAGCAGCTGGAATTGATGGGATCATGAAAGAAATGTTAGAAGCAGGGGGAGATACAGTGTTGGAGAGGTTGGTATTTTTGTTCAATTTATGAAAGAGGGGAAGGTACCGAGGGATTGTGAAAATTATAAGGAAAAAAGTTTACTGAGTATACTAGGTAAAGTGTACGGTAGGGTTATTACTGAAAGAATTAAAGGTAGGACAGACAGCAGGATTGCAGAAGAACAGGGAGGCTTTAGAATGGGTAGGATATGCGTAGATCAAGTGTGTGCATTGAAGCGTATATGTGAACAGTATTTTGATAAAGGTAGGGAGGGTTCCACTTCATTTTTATGGATTTAGAAAAGGCATATGATAGGGTGGATAGGGGAGCAATGTGGTAAATCTTGCTAGTGTATAGAATAAGTAGTAAGATACTAAATGTTGTAAAGTTTTTATGAGGATAGTGAGGCTCAGGTTAGGGTGTGTAGGAGAGAGGGAGATTACTTCCCAGTAAAAATAGGCCTTAGACAGGGATGTGTAATGTCACCATGGTTGTTTAACATATTTATAGATGGGGTTGTAAAAGAAGTAAATGCTAGGGTGTTGGGGAGAGGGGTGGGATTAAATTATGAGGAATCAAATACAAAACTGGAGTTGACACAGTTACTTTTTGCTGATGATACTGTGCTTTTGGGAGATTCTAAAGAAAAGCTGCAAAGGCTAGTGGACGAGTTTGGGAGGGTGTGTAAAGAAAGTTGAAAGTGAATATAGATAAGAGTAAGGTGATGAGGGTATCAAATGATTTAAATAAAGAAAAACTGGATATCACATTGGAGGGAGGGAGTATGGAAGAAGTGAATATGTTCAGATATTTGGGAGTTGACTTGTCAGCAGAAGGGTTTATGAAGGACTAAATTAACCATAGAATTGATGAAGGAAAAAACTGTGAGTGGTGCTTTAAGGTATCTGTGGAGACAAAAAATGTTATCTACAGAGGCAAAGACGGGAATGTACGAGAGTATAGTGGTACCAACACTCTTATATGGGTGTGAAACATGGGTTGTAAATGCTGCAGCAAGGAGGAGGGTGGAGGCAATGGAGATGTCGTGTCTAAGGGCAATGTGTGGTGTAAATATTATGCAGAAAATTTGTAGTGTGTAAATTAAGAAGTGTGGAGTTACTCAAAGTATTAATCAGAGGGCTGAAGAGGCGTATAAATCTGTAGTGGAAGGAAGGTGGCATAGGGGTCGTCCTACGAAAGGTTGGAGGGAGGGGGTAAAAGAGGTTTTGTGGGCGAAGAGCTTGGACTTCCAGCCAGCATGTGTGAGCATGTTAGATAGGAGTGAATGGAGACAAATGGTTTTTGGGACCTGACGAGCTGCTGGAGTGAACAGGGTAATTTTTGTGAAGGGATTCAGGGAAACCGATTAGTCGTACTTGAGTTCTGGAGATGGGAAGTACAATGCCTGCACTTTAAAGGAGGGGGTTGGGATACTGGCTGTTTGGAGTAACATCTAAACTTTCGTATGTGAGCGCCTCTGCAAAGACAGTGATTATATACGAGTGATGATGAACTTTTTCTTCTTTTTGGGGATTTTCTTTCCTTTTTCGTCACCCTCCTTCACCCACCCTCATGTTGTACTGGCCCGCCATTGTGAGCGAGAACCCAGAGGACCACCCAATCCTACAAGAACCAAGTACCCAGCCAAGCTAGGTGTGTTACTCTTGGTCCGAGGACATACGGAGGTGTGGGAGCTTTCAAGCTAATTTCATTCTAATCCCTCTTTGGTGTACTAGCGTACGAGCAGCATATATATATATTATTGGTTCTTGTAGGATTGGGTGGTCCTGTGGGTTAAGGCGTCATGTGGTTCTCGCTCACAATGGCAGGCCAGTACAACATGAGTTCGAAGCCTTGGCTAGCGCAGTGTTTTATGTATAATATATATATATATATTATATATATATATATATATTATTATATATAAACAAACACTGATCTCTGGCTGAAGGAGACTCGAACCTACGAACCTTGGAAACAAGGTACGCAGTGCTTTACCAATCTACCCACACTGGACCAATACCTTCGAGTCCAGCTTGCGCTAGACTTTGATCGAAGGCAGCCAGCTTTCAGGGAGAAGGCTTATATATAATATAATATATATATATATATATATATATATATATATATTATATATATATATATATATATATATATATTATATTACAAACAAATCTGATTATACGGCCGGAGATTCACTGTTTGTGTTATTTCGCCTGCTCTTGCGAATTCCTTGCATATTATATATATATATATATATATATATATATATATATATATTTATATATATATATATATATAATATATATTATATATATATATATATATATATATATTATTTTTTTTTATTATCACACCGGCCGATTCCACCAAGGCAGGGTGGCCCGAAAAAGAAAAACTTTCACCATCATTCACTCCATCACTGTCTTGCCAGAAGGGTGCTCCACACTACAGTTTTCAAACTGCAACATTAACACCCCTCCTTCAGAGTGCAGGCACTGTACTTCCCATCTCCAGGACTCAAGTCCGGCCTCCCGGGTTTTCCCCTGAATCCCTTCATAAATGTTACTTTGCTCACACTCCAACAGCACGTCAAGTATTAAAAACCATTTGTCTCCATTCACTCCTATCAAAACACGCTCACGCATGCCTGCTGGAAGTCCAAGCCCCTCGCACACAAAACCTCCTTTCCCCCCTCCTCCAACCCTTCCTAGGCCGACCCCTACCCCGCCTTCCTTCCACTACAGACTGATACACTCTTGAAGTCATTCTGTTTCGCTCCATTCTCTCTACATGTCCGAACCACCTCAACAAACCCTTCCTCAGCCCTCTGGACAACAGTTTTGGTAATCCCGCACCTCCTCCTAACTTCCAAACTACGAATTCTCTGCATTATATTCACACCACACATTGCCCTCAGACATGACATCTCCACTGCCTCCAGCCTTCTCCTCGCTGCAACATTCATCACCCACGCTTCACACCCATATAAGAGCGTTGGTAAAACTATACTCTCATACATTCCCCTCTTTGCCTCCAAGGACAAAGTTCTTGGTCTCCACAGACTCCTAAGTGCACCACTCACTCTTTTTCCCTCATCAATTCTATGATTCACCTCATCTTTCATAGACCATCCGCTGACATATATATATATATATATATATATATATATATATATATATAAAATATATATATATATATATATATATATATATATATTATATATATGTAGGATCTGCAGGAGGTTACACTGGAATTCGACCTCAGCCCCTCAAAGAGATGGTAAATCCAGTACTCGGTGCATCTGCATCAATTCTTCTCACCGAGTTAACAACTATCATCAACAACTGCCTGGCTGGGCGAATTTCCCCGAGGAAATTAAACCTTTCTGTTTTGGAGCCTCACTGTGTGCGTTGAAGGATAGGGGAAATCAGACCCATTGCGGTTGGAAACACTCTTCGGCGTCTCGTTGCCAAAGCAGCAGTAAGAAACATTTTGCCATCAGAGTACAAAACAAATTTTTGGCCACAAAATAGAGCGAAACACCAACGTCAAAGACCTGGGAGTGATCATGTCGGAAGATCTCACCTTCAAGGACCATAACATTGTATCAATCGCATCTGCTAGAAAATGACAGGATGGATAATGAGAACCTTCAAAACTAGGGAGGCTAAGCCCCTGATGACACTCTTCAGATCACTTGTTTTTATCTAGGCTGGAATATTGCTGCACACTAACAGCACCTTTCAAGGCAGGTGAAATTGCTGACCTAGAAAATGTACAGAGAACCTTCACGGCGCGCATAACGGAGATAAAACACCTCAATTACTGGGAGCGCTTGAGGTTCCTAAACCTGTATTCCCTGGAACGCAGGCAGGAGAGATACATGATTATATACACCTGGAAAATCCTAGAGGGACTAGTACCGAAAATTGCACACGAAAATCACTCACTACGAAAGCAAAAGACTTGGCAGACGATGCAACTTCCCCCAATGAAAAGCAGGGGTGTCACTAGCACGTTAAGAGACCATACAATAAATGTCAGGGGCCCGAGACTGTTCAACTGCCTCCCAGCATACATAAGGGGGATTACCAACAGACCCCTGGCAGTCTTCAAGCTGGCACTGGACAAGCACCTAAAGTCGGTTCCCGACCAGCCGGGCTGTGGTTCGTACGTTGGTTTGCGTGCAGCCAGCAGCAACAGCCTGGTTGATCAGGCTCTGATCCACCAGGAGGCCTGGTCACTGACTGGGCCGCGGGGGCGTTGACCCCCGGAACTCTCTCCAGGTAAACTCCAGGTAGAAGCTGCCAGTTTACTCCAGCCACACCAACTGGGCTTTGGGGTCTCTCAAGGCAGTGAAGCTGCAGCTCATGCGGCACGGGCCTACATCAGGGACCTACCAGAAGACAAGACCGTAGTCAAACTTGATTTTAGAAATGCCTTTAATATGGTGAAGAAAGATGCTGTCTTGCCAGCTATTCGGGATCGGTTCACCAGTCTTTTTCCCTTCATTTCAGCCGGCTACAGCAAACCCTCAATTCTTTTGTTTGGAAAACATGAAATTCTCTCATCAGAAAGTGTTCAGCAGGGTGACCCACTAGCTCCACTTCTCTTCTGCTTGGCAGTAAGAGAACTAACTTCCAGCCTACGCAGCGAGCTCAACATCTGGTACCTGGATGATGGCACTCTGGTAGGCAGGGCCGAATTAAGAAGCCTCCGGGCCCTAGGCTATTCAGATTGGCGGGGCCCCTTTGAGTTACGGGTAAGCGAAGCGACCCCTACCAGCATGGGGGTTGGGGGGGTCGGTGTGAGCCTGTTTAAGGTCTAATTAAATACATTCTGGCTATTTAGATTAAATTTAATAGGGAAAGTACATCAAGACAACCAAAACCATTTACCAACAGCCATTATAACTATCTTGTTAAATCATGCATTTTAAAGAGAATAAACTCAAGACAGCATAGTATTACTAGATTAGGCTATTAAAGTAGTGACATCATGTACCTATTATATTCAGCATAACCACTACAGCACTATTATTCCCTTTATAAATCACTGACCATTATTGTTATCATTGCATCATGCATAAGACTATCAAATCATATAAACTACAGAAAATTGGAGAGGAATCTCCCATACTCACCCATTAGCGGGAAAACACAGCTGTTCTGATGTAAACAAAGGCGTGTTGAGTGTTGCCATCTATTGTTAGGTTTATTTATTTTTATTTTATTTTAATTCATTATTTATTTTTGTTTTGATTAATTTTTAAAAATCAATTTTACTCTCCAAACACTTGAACTTTTTAGGTAGGGACCCCTTTGCACTTGCAGCATGTGCGCAGTCTTGGATGAGCCCCTGAACCCCTTGGACCGCGGGGCCCCCAAATGTGCGGGGCCCAAGGCAAATGCCTAGTTTGCCTATGCGGTAATACGGCCCTGCTGGTAGGTACTGAAGAGTCCCTGGTAGGGGACCTACAACTGGTGAAAACACAGGGAGAAGACTTGGGACTCATCCTCAATCCCTCCAAGTGTGAAATCATCACGGCGAACCAGGAAATAATCAATGCTGTGCGAAGAACCCTCCCAGAATTCTCTACTACCACTCCGTCCAACAGTACCTTCTTGGGAGCACTGCTGGGTCACCAGGCCATCGACACAGTCCTCAAGGACAAATTGAATGACCTGATGATTGTGACCAGACTTACCTGGAGTTCATTACCTTTGTAAATTGTGAGTTCATTACCTTTGTAAATTGTGAGTTCATTACCTTTGTAAGTTGTGAGTTCATTACCTCTGTAACTTGCTCAGCTATCAAAACTTTGGAGTCCAGTCCCTGGACCAATTATGTACCTCTGTAATCTTTTGACTACCGCCCACAGGATGGGTATGGGGTGCATAATAAACATATTAAACTAACTAACTGATGAGAATGAAGGAGAGAATAAGCAATCTTGATGCCCATGATGCTCTGTATCTCCTCACAAGGTGCCTTACTATTCCAAGACTCACTTACTTCCTGAGGTGTGCACCCTCTTTTGACAACCCAACACTCGAATATGACGCACACCTGAGGTCAACCTTTAAGACGGCACTGAACCTGTCACTAGAGGATCAGCAATGGGATCAGGCAACCCTCCCAGTGCGACTGGGAGGTATAGGGGTGCGCAAAGCAACGCATGTTGCTTTACCTGCTTTTCTGTCTTCGTGTTTGGCGTCCAGTGCATTAGTCAAGAAGATTGTTCCCGAACGCTTGAGAGACGTGGTAGGAGCTCAAGACCCCAGGTTTACTGAAGCAGCGATGTGGTGGGACACCTTTACAGATTCCTCCAGTAGACCAGCTCTTCCCAAAGAACACAAACAGCCCCACTGGGACAAACCGATCATGGAAAAAACCGCCAACACAATGCTCTCCAACGCCTCAGGAAAGGACAAAGCTCGTCTCTTGGCACTGAAGGCACCACACTCAGATTTCCTGTTAGCTGTTCCTAATTCCTCCTTGGGCACTCGACTAGACCCACAGGCCATTCGGATTGGTGTTGCTCTTCGCCTAGCCGCCCCCATCCTCACCAAACATAGGTGTATCTGCGGCAGGGCGACAGCTGGTCAATTCGGACTTCATGGTCTCGTGTGTCACACAGCAGAAGGAAAGTATGCCAGGCATGAGGAGATCAATGACATCATAAAGAGAAGCCTCGCCACAGCCCGTTGCCCAGCTCAACGGGAACCCCAAGTGCAGACGTCTGACGGAAGTGAAAAGCGCCCTGATGGAGCCACTATGGTACCTTGGAAGAATGGAAATCAGATTGCCTGGGACTACACCTGTGCCGCCACATTGGCAGACACCTACTTGCCATACTCCGTAGTGGAAGGGGGTGGAGCTGCCAGCCACAGGGAGACCCAGAAGATCCGCAAATATGAAGACCTTCCCCCTTGCTATAACTTCATACTAATAGGGTCGGAGACCCTTGGAGCATGGGGCAAGTGTGCTCTAAAGTTCCTCAAAGAGCTGGGTGAAAAGCTCATCATAGAAACCAAGGACCACAGGGCGACCAGCTTCCTCTTTCAGAGACTCAGTGTTGCGATCCAGAGAGGAAATGCCTGCAGCATTCTGGGCACGCGGCCCATCGCCGGGGAGCTGGACGAAGTATTCGAGATGTAGCTCTGAGTTACATATGTTGTTTTACTTTCTATTGTATATTTGTGAATGTTTTGTCAATGTATTTTGTCTTTAAATAAAATTTATATTAAATATAGGGAGTAGTAGGAACAATTCTCAAACAGCTTCAGGGAGAACCTCGAGTTTTCCCTGAAGCAAGTTTATTCTTTTCTCATATATATATGTAATATATAATATATATATATATATTATATATATATATATATATATATATATATATATATATATATATATATATATATATATATATAATATATATATATATATATATATATATATATATATATATATATATATATATATATATATATATATATATATAAGAGAGATTAAAGGCAAGTAAGCGACTTAGGGCGACGCTGGCAGACAGATCGATAAAAAATGCTTCTCTGAGCTGCAAGCTTGACTGAGAACGTGTCCCAAGTGTGAATTGAAGAGGATGCTTAGCGTGGATGTCAAACCCACGGATTACGCTTCATTTCCACGAAACGAGAGAGAGAGAGAGAGAGAGAGAGAGAGAGAGAGAGAGAGAGAGAGAGAGAGAGAGAGAGAGAGAGAGAGAGAGAGAGAGAGAGAGAGAGAGAGAGAGAGAAGTGAAAGGGGGTTAAATGTACGACTTCTCAAGTTAGATTTCTATGAAACTCCAATAAAGAAGATCCCAGCAGACCAAAAAAATATTATGTTAAGCGCACATTTACTATTTAATTTGTTTGTTAGAACTTCTCTTAACTTAATAATATATAATTGTGTTTTGTCCAACCCACGGTATTGTTCCTGTCACGGTAGTGTGAGTTAACTGAATTATTCCTGCCACTGTATTGTGACTGTGCAACGATACTGAGACCTTTTTCCTCGAAGATCATTGGATAATAAATGCCACCAAAGTGGTTATAAATAACAAGACACCAGAAGAAAATAGCGTAGGATTTTTTTCAAGATTATAGAAAATAATCTGGAAAAAACCCTACGCTATCCTGGAATAACTGTTTTTAATAAATTTTCAAATGTGTAGATGTTTTCTTCAACATCTTTTAGAACTAAACGGTTCAGGACAGTGCAACATTTAAGTTCCAGACTTCGGAGTGGTCCAGAATAGAAGAAAACGTGAACGCTGTGATTTCATCTAAACGTTTCTAAGTTATGTTTCCAAAACGGGTTAAGTCATGTATTCTCTCCAAATCCGAGACACCTGAGTCAGGAAACAGAAGAGGCACTGGAAATGCTCTTTTTTTTTTTTTGCAAGAAAATAAATATGATAAATACATTTACATGCAATAAAGGGATTAAAATAGCAGATAAAGAATGTGTTTTGGTAGCAATAAAAAGGAGAACATGAAGCCATAATTTTAAGATGTGTTAAATGTATAGCGGTGCATAATAATAATAATAATAATAATAATAATAATAATAATAATAATAATAATAATAATAATAATAATAATAATAATAATTAATAAACAATCTAGAAAGAACACTGGAAAGCATTTCTTTTCAGGGTCGTAGATGGCTGGGTGGAATAAAAGAGGAAACAGTTTGTCAAATATCATGAAATTAAAAACAAAAGACATACGATCAATTCACAGCGAGACGTGACGCCATGAAAACAAATTCCCTTCATGCGGATGCATACACACACACACACACACACACACACACACACACACACACACACACACACACACACACACACACACACACACACACACCTGGAAAGAAACAAGTATATAATCGACAACCAGCACGGTTTCAGGGAAGGAAAATCCTGTGTCACAAACCTACTGGAGTTTTATGACAATGTGACAGAAGTAAGACAAGAGAGAGAGGGGTGGATAGACTGCATTTTCTTGGAATGCAAGGCCTTCGACACAGTTCCTCACAAGAGGTTACTGCAAAAGCTAGAGGATCAGGCACACATAACAGAAAAGGCACTGCGTAGATGAATGGTTCAGAGAACCGACATGGCGAAACGTTTCCTTTAATAAATGTCCTGAACTGTACATAAGTGTCTTTTTCCACATAAATTAGACACATGTGCAACGCTTGGGTATCTTTATTGAGGAAACGTTTCGCCACACAGTGGCTTCATCAGTCTATACGTAGGAGAAACTTGAAGAACAGGAGGAGAATGAGGTAATCAGTCCCTCAACCTTGAGTCGATGTGTTCAGTCCATCAAGGTTGAGGGACTGATTACCTCATTCTCCTCCTGTTCTTCAAGTTTCTCCTACGTATGGACTGATGAAGAAAAGGCACTGCAATGGATCAGAGAATACCTGACAGGGAGGCAACAACGAGTCATGGTACGTGACGAGGTGTCAGAGTGGGCACCTGTGACATGCGGGGTTCCACAAGGGTCAGTCCTAGGACCTGTGCTGTTTTTGGTATATGTGAATGACATAAGGGAAGGGATAGACTCAGAAGTGTCCTTGTTTGCAGATGATGTGAAGTTAATGAGAATCAAATCGGTCGAGGATCAGGCAGCATTACAAAGAGACCTGGACAGGCTACAAGCCTGGTCCAGCAACTGGCTCCTTGAGTTTAACCCTTCCAAATGCAAAGTCATGAAGATCGGGGAAGGGCAAAGAAGACCGCAGACGGAGTATAGTCTAGGTGGCCAAAGACTGCAAACCTCACTCAAGGAAAAAGATCTGGGGGTGAGTATAATAACGAGCACATCTCCTGAGCCGCACATCAATCAGATAACTGCTGCAGCGCACGGGCGTCTAGCAAACCTAAGGATAGCGTTCCGATACCTCAGTAAGGAATCGTTCAAGACTCTGTACACCATATACGTCAGGCCCATACTGGAGTATGCAGCACCAGTTTGGAATCCACACTTGGTCAAGAACGTCAAAAAATTAGAAAAAGTGCAAAGGTTTGCAACAAGAGTAGTCCCAGAGCTAAGGGGATTGTCCTACGAAGAAAGGTTGAGGGAAATCGGCCTGACGACACTGGAGGACAGGAGGCTCAGGGGAGACATGATAACGACATATAAAATACTGCACAGAATAGACAAGGTGGACAAAGGCGAGATGTTCCAGAGATGGGACACAGAAACAAGAGGTCACAATTGGAAGTTGAAGACTCAGATGAATCAAAGGCATGTTAGGAAGTATTTCTTCAGTCATAGAGTAGTTAGGCCGTGGAATAGCCTAGAAAGTGACGTAGTGGAGGCGGGAACTATACATAGCTTTTTAAGGGCGAGGTTTGATAAAGCTCATGGAGAAGGGAGAGAGAGGACCTAGTAGCAATCAGTGAAGAGGCGGGGCCAGGAGCTATGACTCGACCCATGCAACCACAAATAGGTGAGTACATACACACACACACACAGCGTAAAGAGGGAGGAAAGCTCACAAAATCATTGAAAAAGCAACAATACATGTCTCCTGAAGCACATACACACATCAGCGGTACATGAGCACAGCTAAGCCTGCAGATGTAAGTGACCGAGAAATCTGATGAAGATTCGTTTAAAACTCTATACCTCATACTACATGCGACTCATGCAGAATGAGCATGCTCTGACATGTATAGTATGCAAAGTCATGGAGAAGATTATCAGGAGGAGGGTGGTGGAGCTCCTGGAACGAAACAATATGATAAACAACAACCAGCACGGATTCATGGAAGGCAAATCCCGTCACAAACCTTCTGTAGTTTTATGATATGGTAACAAAAGTAAGACACGACAGAGAGGGGTGGGTTGATTGCATTTTCCTGGACTGCAGGAAGGCCTTCGACACAGTTCCTCACAGGAGGTTAGTGCAGAAGCTGGAGGATCAGGTGCGTATAACAGGAAGGGCACTGCAATGGATCAGAGAATACCTGACAGGGAGGCAACACCGGGTCATGGTACGTGATGAGGTATCACGGAAGGCGCCTGTGACGAGCGGGGTCCCACAGGGGTCAGTCCTAGGACCAGTGCTATTTTTGATATATGTGAATGACTTGGTGGAAGGGATAGACTCTGAAGTGTCCCTGTTCGCAGATGATGTGAAGCTAATGAGAAGGATTAAATCGGATGAGAATCAGGCAGGACTACTAAGAGACCTGGACAGGCTGGACACATGGTTCAGAAACTGGCTTCTCGAATTCAACCCTGCCAAATGCAAAGTCATGAAGATTGGGGAAGGGCAAAGAAGACTGCAGACAGAGTATAGGCTAGGTGGACAAAGGCTGCAAACCTCACTCAAGGAGAAAGATCTTGGGGTGACCATAACACCGAGCACGTCTCCGGAGGCACACATCAACCAGATAACTGCTGCAGCATATGGGTGCCTGGCAAACCTGAGAATAGCGTTCCGATACCTTAGTAAGGAATTGTTCAAGACACTGTACACTGTGTACGTCAGGCCCATACTGGAGTATGCAGCACCAGTTTGGAACCCACACCTAGTCAAGCACGTCAAGAAATTAGAGAAAGTACAAAGGTTTGTGAGAAGGCTAGTTCCGGAGCTCAGGGGAATGTCCTACAAAGAAAGGTTGAGGGAAATCGGACTGACGACACTGGAGGACAGGAGGGTCAGGGGAGACATAACAACATACAAAATAATGCGTGGAATAGACAAGGTGGACAGAGACAGGATGTTCCAGAGAGGGGACACAGTAACAAGGGGTCACAATTGGAAGCAGAAGACTCAGACGAGTCACAGGGATGTTAGGAAGTATTTCTTCAGTCACAGAGTCATCAGGAAGTGGAATAGCGTAGCAAGTGATGTAGTGGAGGCAGGAACCATACATTGTTTTAAGACGAGGTATGACAAAGCTCAGGAAGCAGAGAGAGAGAGAGAGAGGATCTAGTAGCGATCAGTGAAGCGGCGGGGCCAGGAGCTGAGTCTCGACACCTGCAACCACAATTAGGTGAGTACTGCGAAGCATGAGAGAGTAGGAAGGAGTGCATCAAGACTGGTACCTGAGTTGAAGGGATTGAGTTATATGGAAAGTGTGCGAGAGTTAGAGCTTATGTCACTGAAGGAACGAAGAACATGGAAGAGGAGTGAAGAATAATTACAAATACAAAATTCTCTGTAGACTTGGTAAAAAGAAATAGGCTATTAACCAAGAATGTAGAAAAAACAAGAGGATGGTTGTCAATTACACACCCTAGTGAGCCACAGGGATGTCAAGAATTATTATAATTATAGGGGAGCGCTAAACCCGTAGGAATTATACAGCACCTGTAAGGGGGGGAGGGGGGAAGGTATTCAAACTCAATTCAGGGAACTGTAGCACAGATCCAGTTCCCTAGATCAAGAACCCCTCACCAGCGTCAAGTAATAAGGAATGCCATGAACTGAACAGTGACATTACGCGAGAACGCCTCATCCAGTCGCCTTAAATTTTCAATACCTGCGTACGGTAAAAAGGACCAAATTCTTGGAGCAACTAGTACGTTCATGTGCCCTATAACCAGGTTTGTTGAACCCGTTCCCATCTTCCTGTAATACCTCAGATAACTTTCAAAATCCTCAGTGGCGAGGCTTCAAACCTTCAAAAAGGTGCTAAAACATTCCACGCCGGTTGAGAGTGGAATTCAAATATGTAGGTGCAGATTTGACCATTTTATGGTAAAATAGTGAAACTTTTACTCCCGTTAAATCATGTTAAAATTCAATTTGAATTACATTTGGGCCTTGTAATATCGTAATTTATCATTTTTATTCGTGAAATTTGGATATCAGTTCCCTTATGATGACATGTGAATGCCTCTTCTGATTCCCTTCAAGTCTTGAACGCCAATATTTAACAGAATTATCAACTTATGCAACACTTCGCACAATTCCAGCCGAGTTCACTGAGACGCTGAGGACTAGGCTTATGCAATACAAGATCTTGCACTGACCGAATTACATCTAGTTTAAAATTTTGAAGTTCTTTTTGAATAAACACATTGCTACAGCACATCTCTATACCTCATATATGTGTGTGTGTGTGTGTGTGTGTGTACACCTAATTGTGGTTGCAGGGGTCGAGACTCAGCTCCTGGCCCCGCCTTTTCACTGAGTGCTACTAGGTCCTCTCTCTCCCTGCTCCATGAGCTTTATCATACCTCATCTTAAAGCTATGTATGGTTCCTGCCTCCACTACCTCACTTGCTAGGTTATTCCACTTCCTGACTACTCTATGACTGAATAAATACTTCCTAACATCCCTTTGACTCATCTGGGTCTTCAGCTTCCAAGTGTGACCTATTGTTTCTGTGTCCCCTCTTTGGAATATCCTGTCTCTGTCCACCTTGTCTATTCCACGCAGTATTTTGTATTTCGTTATCATGTCTCCCCTAACCCTCCTGTCCTCCAGTGTCGTTAGGCCGATTTCCCTTAACCTTTCTTCGTAGGACATTCCCCTTAGCTCTGGAACTAACCTTGTCACAAACCTTTGCACTTTCTCTAAATTCTTGACGTGCTTGATGAAGTGTGGGTTCCAAACAGGTGCTGCATACTCCAGTATGGGCCTGACGTACACGGTGTACAGCGTCTTGAACGGTTCCTTACTAAGGTATCGGAACGCTATTCTCAGGTTTGCCAGGCGCCAGTATGCTGCAGCAGTTATCTGATGTGTGTGTGTGTGCGTGTGTGTGCGTGTGTGTGCGTGTGTGCGTGTGTGTGTGTGTGTGTGTGTGTGTGTGTGTGTGTGTGTGTGTGTGTGTGTGTGTGTGTGTGTGTGTGTGTGTGTGTGTGTGTGTGTGTGTGTAAGAGAGAGTGAGAGAATACTTGGGTGGATGAAAGTCGTCTCAAAAAAACGCCATAAACCGTATATTGTCTTGTGAATATAACAGACCACTTTAGGGATCGCAGTAAAATTACGTTATAGGTTCGGATCAATAAGCCAGTCTTTTTAATGCATGAATATATCTTCACAGTAAATTATGAAGAAGTTGTATTATAATCTGGTGCCAGGCATAATGCTGGCCACTGTGGAACACTTCATGCTGTAAAGGGTTGATTTGACCATTATAACCTTAATGTGCTCAACAGCTCTCTCAGATTTACAATGGTTGAGTTCTACTGTAAATCCAAAATCTCAGATGAAGCTTCATCAGAGTGGTCTGGATACGACAAGGATAAAAAAGCAAAAAAGCCCGCCCTGACAAAGACCCTTTGCACTTACAAAATATACAAATATTTGGCCCATTGATTGACTCATCACCTTCTCATCTAAGTACAATTCAGAAAGAGATAGAAACACTGTGAGGAGTATATTTAAAACCTTTAAGAGAAATGTTATGATCTGGAAGGATAGCAGTCTGATACGGTAAAACCGGCTGGCGTGCGCACTTTAATGTCTTTCTTGAGTTACATTGGAATTCATGAAAGATTCAGGAGTGGCATCAGTGATTTATTTTTA
Source organism: Cherax quadricarinatus (assembly GCF_026875155.1). Taxonomy (NCBI): domain Eukaryota; kingdom Metazoa; phylum Arthropoda; class Malacostraca; order Decapoda; family Parastacidae; genus Cherax; species Cherax quadricarinatus. The sequence continues at coordinate 46,772,871 of NC_069412.1, forward strand.
TATCAAATAATTCGTATTTCATTTTTTTATTTATATCCTTCACATAAAATTTGGTCTCTGTTATGCAGAGCAATTCGGGCAAATACGGTCAATTTTGTCCCAGGATGCGACCCACACCAGTCGACTGACACCCAGGTATCCATTTTTACTGATGGGTGAACAGGGACAACCGTTATAAGGAAACACACCCAATGCTTCCACCCTTGCCGGGAATCAAACCCGAGCCCTCTGCGTGTGAAGCGAGATAAGATTTCGTTCGAATTTTAACCTCGAAGGGTTAGCCACCTAAGATAACCCAAGATAGGCAGTGCGTCCTCAAGGACTGTCTGTCTTATTTCCAATGGGGTCCTCAATCTTGTTCCCCAGGATGCGACCAACGCCAGTCGACTAACACCCAGGTACCTCTTTGCTGCTAGGTGAACAGGACAACAGGTGTAATGAAACGCGTCGAAATGTTTCCACCCCGCCGGGATTCGAACCCGGGCCCTCTACGTGTGAAGCGAGAGCTTTGCCAGACAGGTCACGGGCCACCATTTAGATCCTTTAGCTCCGTTAGATCCTTAATCGATTATGCTGCGCCCATAAGGAAAATTCTCTCTTGCCACATTTTCTAAAAAATGATAAAATGGATGATGAGAACTTCAAGCCAGTGATGATTCTCTTCAAATCGCTTGTTTTCTCTAGGATGGAATATTTCTGTACAATACCGGCGTCTTTCAAGGCAGGTAAAACTGCTGACCTGAGAAGTGTACAGAGAGCCTTCACGGCACACATAACTACGATAATACACCTAAATTACTGGGAATGGTTGAAGGTTCTTGAGTTGTACTCCCTGGAACGCAGGAGAGAAAGATGCATGATAATATACACATGGAAAATCCTAGAGGAATTAGTACCAAATTCACACATGAAAATCATTCCCCAAGAAAGCAAAAGACTCGGCAGGAAATGCAACATTTACCCAATGTAAAGCAGGGGCGCCACGAGTACACTAAGAGTCAACATATTAAGTGTCAGGGGCCCAAGACTGCTCAACTGCCTCCCAACACACATAAGGGGGATTACCAACAGACCTCTGGCTGTCTTCAAGGAGATAGATAGGCACCTAAAGTCAGTATCTGACCAGCCGGGCTGTAGTTCGTACGTCAGTCCACATGCGGCCAGCAGTAACAGCCTGATTTATCAGGCCCTGATCCACCACAAGGCCTTGTCACAGACCGGGCCGCAGGGGCGTTGACCCCTGAAACCCTCTTCAGGTATACTCCAGATATCATAAATCTACCAAAGTTCCTAATATGTACAAAGTACTTGGGGTTCCTAGCATCACGGAATGGATAAGTGAAATTAATACATTACTTGATATTAGATGTTAAGAAATGAACCAGACACTGTCACTATAAATCTTACTAAAAGTCTAGACGTAAACACACAGATTCGTGTAAAAAAAAATCTAAATGGGTTGTGTACAACACTGTATACAACAAAACATTTCACCCATCCATGGAAGTTGTGTTCATTTAATATCACATACCTGCAAGTCCCTCCCAAGAAGCTCGTCATTGCAGTACCTTCCTTTAATCACTTGCAAAGGCAACTAATTGCTCAAGAAGAAATTTCTCTCTTAACTGTTAGAAATATTTTATCACAAGTTAATTAATGATTTAATTAATGATTTAAGCAGGGGTCTACAGGCAGGGCTGCATCTGCTCTTGTTGCTACTTCCTTAGATAATAATAAGAACTATATTGAGTTAGGATTAACAACTGGGCGTCTACACTGCAAACTGAACTGTTTGCCATTCTAATGGCGCTAAAGTTAATTTATGGAACTGAGCCAAGCTTAACTCTAATTATTACTGATTCTATGTAATAACTGAAGGCTCTTGAGTCACATCATGACTAACAACATGCTCATTGGAGAAACCAGATATAGATACTCAAAAATCCAGGAAAATTAATGTAAAATTGTTATAGATTCCATTACACATTGGATTGTTCCTTCAAGATAAACTTGATAAATTAGCCAAAAAAAAAGTACTCTGAAGGCAAATTTAGAATATAACTTTGGTGTGTCCCGGTTTAGCACTAGGAATGATATTAGGATAGAAGTAATGAAAATGAATGTATAGGAATGCAGTTAGAAGCCAGAGTAGATTTATCATCCACTATGATAACATGAACGTAGATAAGTACGCTTATGTAGCAACTTGCAAAGTGAACTGACTGACTGATATTGTAGTGGCCAGGTTTAGGCCACCATCTCCGGCAGTAAATTTCCTAAATATGCTTGCAACAGATAAGTGAACTGTAGATCTAATTCCAGATGCACTCCTGTAAACTGTTTTGGGGTCTAGTTCCCAGTGTTCCCCAAAGTGGTCAATATCGACCCCATAAGGGTCGATGGTATTATCGAAGGGGTCGATAAATGGCTGGGGGTCAAAATGGAGTCAGTAAATGTCTGGTGATCTCTGCGTTGTGTATCTGTGGCCTTCCACCCTCACCCTTTGTTCAAAAGTAAAAGCTTAAGTGACTATTGGAGCCATGTAAATACTGTTATTAAATACCCCCGGCTTTCTGCAGTGGGTGAATAATTTTTACTTGCTTTCAGAAGTTCGTACTAGGTTGTAGGTGGTTTTAGCCATGCAAATGCAATTCTAACTAAGCAGAGGAACAGAGTGAACCTGGAAAAAGAGTGATGACTTACCACTAAAACTCGCCAGTCTCTGGAAATATAAACACATAAGCAGTATAATGTGATCCTGTATGTGTGTTTATATTTCTATTGTGTCGGTATTTATACCATTTATTCCCATCATCAGTCTCTAATCAAATATTAGTACCTTTGATAAATTAGATACATGTGCAACACTTGGGTATCTTTAACGAGGAGACGTTTCGCCACACAGTGACTTCATCAGTCCATACAAAGGAGAATGGAGAACAAAAGGAATTTGAGGTAATCAGTCCCTCAGCCTTGAGTAAACAGGTGAGGTACAGCAGTCGTAGGTGGTATCAGTTAGTTTAATATCTTTTATGCACCCCATACCCATCTGTTGGGCGGTAGTCAAAAGATTACCAACGTACATAATGGGTCCAGGGACTGGATTTGACAAATCCAGATGTGGAAGTAGGTCATGCCTAAAAATTAGGCAAGTGAAGAATTCCCCGTATTAAGATTCCAAGGTGTTGCTGTGTCTGACAGGAACTTGTCGGTTTTCTGAACCATTCATCTACATTAGTACCTTTGTTGACGCTCATCAGATCCGTCCTTCCCATTAATGATATCAACACTTTCACTCTTATATTTTTCGTAATTTAAATATTACTTATGTTTTATGAAGCTATTTTTATTCATTATTATTATTGGTAGTACTATTAGTTAAAGTACTATTTATTAAATTATTTTCATATAATCAATATTTGTGGGTTCATGAACAATCTGAAACTTCATGAAAGTGTTGATGAAGTGAAGAGTTTGGGGACCCTTGGTGTATCCACATGTTCTTGAGTTACCGTCCACAGGATGGGTACAAGGGTTACTACTAGTAAACTAGCCTCTTTGGCAGCAAAATCTAAAAAAATCGAAATCTTGACACCGTATTTCTGGTAAGTGTCATATACCTGGAGGATACACGACACTATGAATTAGTTTGTTAAATGAACGAACACACTATATATATAATTGTGTAACCTAATCCTGTAATTTACAATAAAAAAAATTCAACCATACTCTCCTAAATTTTTACCTCAGTAATCAGGGATATTCACCGAGGTGTAAATCTCTCAGCGTATATACACAACGTTCATCCATATTTTAAGGAATTGCTTGAATTCCTATGTTAAAGTTTAACTTAACCTTGTCCAGTAATAGTAATATGCATTTCCACTGCAACTGTTTAATCAATATTTTGGGGTTCGAGTGATATACTGAAAGAAAGGATGAGATATTGATATTTCGTCAGGGGAAAATGTCACGTGATGCGGGTCTTAATTATAAGATAAGGGCTCACTGGATCTTCCACGAGGTATCTACACCGAGGTATATATGTACTGTGAGTATACAATAAGTATTTACTTAAATTCATATTTTATGGATTAATTTTTTCTTTAAAATTGGTCTACAGATAAACTGAATCATTAATTACTTAGGTGAAGTTGATAGAGGTGAATTGAATCATTAATTACCCAGGTGTAGTTGATAGACTTTACTCAAAATGATGAACTTCTGATCATTTGAACCAGGTCATTCGCCTCTTAAAAATATTATATTCTATCGAAGATGTGTGGGAGAGAGAGCAACGACCATGAGGAGTATTGGTGGACAGCGTGGCTTATCTTGCTTATCTCATGGTGCGTGCTCTCAGCCTGGCCAGCTTGTGGTTTATGCTAATGTAGTGGCTTGAGTTCGCCTCATTCATCCTTCCTCTGTACTGGTGTAGTAGAGACAATCTCAACAATTCCTTTGACTGACTGCACATCACGCCAGCTTAGCCTAAACCTCTTCACATGACCGCACAACAGGCACGCATGAGGAAAAAACCTCCTTATATGACTAAGAGTGTAAAATATGCAACGAAACTGGCTCCAGAGCTGAGAGTTATAAGCTATGAGGAGAGGCTAGAGTAGCTATACCTAGTGACATTAGAGGACAAAAGGACAGGGGTGACATGATTACGGCGTGCAAATTCAGAGATGAGTGAGGGGTAGACAGGGAGAGCTGGTACAGGAGGCCACAGCTGAAGTTTAAAACAGATGAATCAGAAGGATTGTCAGGAAGTACTTGAATAATTAGGAACATGTGCAACAACTGGGTATTTTTTTTAAACCGCGTTTCGCCAACCAGTGGCTTCTCAATTCAGCACAGAGAAAATGATATACGAAGACGGCATATGAGGTAATCAATCCACCAGCCTTGCAAAAACTATACAAAGAAGACAATATATGATGAGATAATCAGTTCCTCAACCTGGAAGCCGATGTTCAGTACCTACGTCTTGAATCTTAAGTATGGGCAGGAAGACTGACTCTTTAAGTACTGGAGTCAAAAGTGGTGTATAGTCACAGAGGCACCCTCTAGTCACCAATGGCAGTAGGTTATTTCCGAAAGTTGGGACAGCTGTAACTTAGCAAATACGCTGTAGGAGATACCCTTTGTACCAAGATTCCATGTTGTTGCAGTGTCAGATAATTATCATTGCAGTAATGGTACACAGTAACGACAAGATAGTAAGTTTATTCAGGTATACACAAATGCAGTTACATAGATTATCATACATAGCAGCATGTGTGTAGAGAACCCTTTGAGTGGTCAGGAAGTGAAGAAACCTAGACAGCGAAGTGGCTGACGCAGAATCAGAACATAGTTTCGAAGTATGACAGGTCCCACGTAGTCAGGAGAAAGAGCCAAGCCGCGGCCAACGGAGAGGCGGAGCCACGAACTGAGAGTTAACGCCTACAACCACAATTAGGAGAGTACCCAAGTCACACATGACAACAAACCTCCTCACATGACTATCCAAGCACGCTTGACAACCAACCTCCTCACATGGCTACATAACAATAACAAACACGGTTAACAAAACCTCGCATGGACACACAAGCAGGGCCGGATTACCGCATAGGCAAACTAGGCATTTGCCTAGGGCCCCGCGCATTTGGGGGCTCCGCGGTCCAAGGGGTTCAGGGGCTCATCCAAGACTGCGCACATGGTGCAAGTGCAAAGGGGTCCGTACCTAAAAAGTTCAAGTGTTTGGAGAGTAAAATTGATTTTTAAAAATTAATCAAAACAAAAATAAATAATGAAATAAAATAAAATAAAAATAAATAAACCTAACCATAGATGGCAACACTCAACACGCCTTTGTTTACATCAGAACAGCTGTGTTTTCCCACTAATGGGTGAGTATGGGAGATTCCTCTCCAATTTTCTGTAGTAATTACACGTTATCTAAACTTGTACTGTGACAAATTAACTGAAGTGTTGTTGATAGACATTGATGTGTATGGATAAATGTTTGTTTTCGCTCTAAATGTTAAGGGAGGTACCTGATGGGTTACTTGACAGTAAAGACGCATGGACCAGTAAAGACGCATTTTTGGTAAAAATACTTAAAGAAAAACCTAAAAACGCAACTGACTTCCGTTTGTAGGTTTTAAAGCACTTTGTCCTGTCTTTAGTCTTTATCATTTCAATAACAGATCTCAATTGATTGATGTTCTACATCACTTCCGTCGCAAATGCTTAGTTTTCAAGTTGCGACGGAAGTGGATGTAGAACATCAATTAATTTTTCTACATATGTTCCCAGAAACACATAAGCCACATCAAATCGTTGGTTGGGTGAAACTGAAAATTGCCCTTCATTCTTTAATTCTCATGTCCTTATCTATGGTGGTAGGCCATATATCATGCAAAACATAATGATTAGTTTAGTTATGAAAATGGTAATATAAATACCATTGTGCATTGTTCTTGGACTCAGTATGATTTCTGTTTAAGTAAATGGAGATCAAGGAGGATGAATTAGTAAAATATTCGTAGCCCAAATCACTAATCTAATCTATGGTAAAAGTTCTGTATATGACTCCTTTCTGGTAACGTTTTGAATTTTTAGATGCGCAGCCAGAAGAAAGGGGGCTACAAGGGCCATATCCCCCAATTGCAGAAAAAAAAATTTAATAATAATTAAAAAATTAATAATAATTGATAATGAAAAATTTGTATTTGCATGATTACAGACAGTGATACATCCTCATTATGGCATCTCGTGAACGTGATGTTGGACGTTCTTATGCGAGTGGGTCACAGAAAAGAAAGAAGAAAATTCAAGGAGAACAGAAAAAGAAAGATGTAGGAAGCTGCAGAAAGATCACAGACATGCTCACGAAAACAGTTTCTGTTACCAGTACAGTTGAATCTGCAGATACGTCAGATCATACAGGAAGCCCTCCCTCCATTATTTCTCAGCCAGCATCTACTTCTTTTGTGTCTCCTCTCAATGTCTCAACGGACATTTCATCCACAGGATTTGTCTTAAAGATCCTGCCTCATGGCCAAATGTAATCCCAGATTCTCTACGTAATGCTTTCATTGCAGAAAACTTCATTCAGACTCTGAACATTGACTTTAGGAAATCAGCAAGGATTTATGATGATGGAAGTCGTCGTTGTTTAAAGTCATCTATGTTTTATAGGAAGCTTGCAAATTCAGAAACTGTGAAAAGATCATGGATGGTATACTCTGAAAGCTCAGGAAAAGTGTACTGTTCAGCATGCAAGCTATTTTCTACCAAAGAAAATACCTTCACACAGGGGTTCAATGACTGGAAAAAAAATTCCAAGCGTTTCGAGGAACATGAAAACAGCACCACTCACAGGAGCTGCATTTTAGCCAGTGTATTTCGTGCACAGAAAAAGGCTTATTGGATTCTCATTTGGAAAATCAAACTGAAAAAGAGCGCACGTATGGAGAAAAGTTCTAGAAGAGTTGTTGCTGTTGTAAAATTCTTAGCTCTAAGAGGACTTGCTTTCCGTGGATAAAATGAGGTTTTTGGTTCGGAAAACAATGGCAATTTCCTAGGAATCATAGAACTGTTAGCACAATTCGATCCATTCTTAGCAAATCATGTGTCACGCCTTGGGAATGCAGGAAGAGGCACCGTATCTTACATGTCATCTACTATATGCAATGAATTTATTGAACTGATGACTAAGAAGGTCCTCAATAACATAGCAGCTGTGAAAACTGCAAAATACTTTGCAATAAGTGTAGATTCAACACCAGATACTTCACATACAGATCAATTGACATTCATTGTTCGCTTTGTCGACTCCAGTGGTAAGCCTGTAGAGCACTTTATAAAATTCATTCCTCTTTCAGGCCATGATGGAGAAACAATGATGAATGTAGTACTGGATACTCTGTTTGAACATGATCTCTCTATTATGGATTGCCGTGGCCAGAGCTACGACAATGCAAGTAACATGGCGGGTAAATATAATGGATTGCAAGCCCGTATCAAGCAAATCAACCCACTTGCTGAATATGTGCCCTGCTCAGCACATTCTCTTAATCTTGTTGGGTCATGTGCTGTGGAGTGTTGTGTCGCGCAGTTTCATTTTTTGGACTTTTACAACACTCTAATTTTTTCTCTGCTTCACGCATCGGTGGAGTATACTCAAGTCAACCATTCATGGAGATGTCATCAAATCATTATCAACAACAAGGTGGTCAGCGCAGCATGATGCAACACATGCTTTGAAAGACAGCTTTGCTGAAATACGTTCTGCTTTGATCCAAATAGCAGAGGATGAAGACCAGACAGCAACTACAAGAAGCGAAGCAGCCAGCTTAGCATCAAAATTGGAAGATTTTGAATTGGCCTTACTCTGTGTGCTTTGGGACTGTATACTGGAACGGTTAAATGCCACGAACAAGACACTTCAGAAAATTGAAATTGAAATGGATACTTGTGCTAACCTCTATGCAGGCTTAGTGGAATTTGTAAGCTCACTTCGCAATGATGAAGCTTTTGAAATGTTTGAAGAGAAAGTTAAACTGCGGGTGAAAGACTACAGTTACCGGGCTGATCATCAGCGGTGAAGGAAGAGGAAACGCAGTTTTGAAGAGCCAGACAATGAAATTGTGTTGCTACCAAGGCAGAAATGTAAGAGAGCTACATACTTCGTCATTCTGGATTCACTGATTACAGAATTGGTGAAAAGAAAAGAAATCTACCAGAATCTCAATGTAAGTTTGGATTTCTGTTCAAAATTACTACTATGCCAGATGCAGAATTGAGAGAAGCTGCATTAAAGTTGCAACAACACCTCTCAGCAGATGTTCAGGACACATTTGTTGAAGAAATAGTTCATTTTTCTGGGTATATGAATCAGATTAACGCTCCACCTGAAAAATGTGCGCCCTCAGCTGCTTTGAAATGCAGGTATCTCAGAAACCTTCCCTAATGTTGACATAGTGTATCGCCTTTACCTAACACTTCCAGCTACTAACTGTGACGGAGAACGTTTATTTTCTGTTTTGAAAAGAGTGAAAACCCAGTTCCGTTCAACAATGAGCCAAGACAAATTGTGTAACCTAGCCTTGTTGACCATTGAGTCTGATCTAACAAGAAATATTGATTTTCAGAATATAATTGATGATTTTGTCACTATGAAATCCAGAAAAAAGTTTATTTAAGAAGTGCCTGTGAATATAAACAATTCTTTACTTTCTTGAGTTTATATGATTTGATAGTATTATGCATGATGCATTAATAACAATAATGGTCAGTGATTTATAAAGGGAATAATAGTGCTGTAGTGGTTATGCTGAATATAATAGGTACATGATGTCACTACTTTAATAGCCTAATCTAGTAATACTATGCTGTCTTGAGTTTGTTCTCTTTAAAATGCATGATTTAACAAGATAGTTATTATGGCTGTTGGTAAATGGTTTTGGTTGTCTTGATGTACTTTCCCTATTAAATTTAATCTAAACAGCCAGAATGTATTTAATTAGACCTTAAACAGGCTCACACCGACCCCCCCCCCCCCCAAGCTGGAAGGGGTAGATTCGCTTACCCGTAACTCAAAGGGGCCCCGCCAATCTGAATAGCCTAGGGCCCGGAGACTTCTTAATCCGGCCCTGCACACAAGCGTCTATCGACAAGTGCCTCTGACAACTGGTAACTAACACATGACAAACCTTACATGACTACACAATACGGTTGACAACAAACCCCACACATGACCACACAACACGCACGTTTGACAACAAACTTCACATGAACACACAAGCACAGATGACAACCTCTCTTAACCTAGTAGCGATCAGCGCAGAGGCGGAGTCATGAGCTGATACTCGGCCCTTGCAACCACATATGAGTACATACAGGTGAGTATAAGGCTCTTAACATGACTATACAACAAGCATACTTGACAGCAATTACCCTCACATGATCACAAAGCATGCTTGGCAACTAATCTCCTCACATGACCACACAAGAACCACGCATGACAATATAGGTGTTCACGCACCACATCTTTCAATCTAAGTTTTTGTATTAAAATATAGTATGAAAAATATAGTATAAAGGGGGGGGGGGAAGGGAAGGGAAAAAACACATGTTAGTGGAGGACTCTTGATTCAAGGAAGGGAAAGATAGCTACACTTACAAGTGTGTATTTCTTCTAAAAAACACTACTACTACTACTACTACTACTACTACTACTACTACTACTACTACTACTACTACTACTAATAATAATAATAATAATAATAATAATAATAATAATAATCATTTACTACAAGTACATGTACGTGGTATACAGACTTAGCTGGCATCAATGACATACTACTATATAGAAAGCCCCTTGTTATGCTGAGCATTTCGGGCAAATTAGGCCAGTGTCTCAGAATGCGACCCATAACAGTCGACTAACGCCCAGGTACCCATTTTACTAATGGGTGAACATAGACAACAAGTGTAAAGAAACACGCCCAATGTTTCTACCCTGACTGGGAATCGAACCTAGACCCTCGCCGCGTGAAGCTTTAGCCACCAGGCCACCCCTATACTATTCTTGACTGGTGTTGTACAGTACATATTTTAACTGCAAGAAAACATAAATCATGGGAAGCACTAAACCTGCATCTCATACAGCACCTTAGAAATACAAATTAAACAGGCTTGATCCAAGGAAGAGTCATTCGCCAGCAATAACGACCTCCCTTAAAGGTCCTCTGCAATTATCTAATTACCAAGTTTTATAGGAAGACATCTTTTTGTATTTGTCCAAGACTTATTTCAGTAGGCTAATATTATAATGTTTGTATCACTCTCAGGTACTCTCCTCAAATTATTTATTACTAACGCTATTATTGCTTTTGTAACGAAAAAATGAATAATTACTTACATGCCACTTTTCTATTTAGAGTTAAATAACTATCGTTGCCTTCACAGCCTCGTAATGTTAGTAAATGTGGATACAGAGAATTTATTGGTTAAGCTTATCTTTCTTAATTGTACGTTTGTAACTGTCAGTATATTATCAACCAAATTTAAAATAATAATATACAATATTTGTTATTTAATTTAGCGGGCGGTTGATGAGCATAGCAATACATATTATGTAAATTCTCCTATATTAAGCTAGTCGAAAATTAGATAGTAATATAGGTTAAGAGCATTTTTTGTGGTAACCAAAAAAAATGCAACTTAACCTGAGTTAAATTCTAGGTTTGATTAAACTGGATTTCTTCTTTTTTATTTAGAGAAACAAATGTTTTTCGCCCTAAGACCAAAACATAACTGTCTCAGTAGTACAACCTACTTAATATTGGAGAATTTATGTAATAAAACACAAGCTCTAAAAGCAAATATTAGCTAAATCTTCGTCACACTGAACAATCATTTATACAAGCCACTCTGAATATTCTTAAACGATTATTCCAACAGTTTTTAACATTGTAACTCATTGATTTAGGTTGTTTCAAGTTGGAAAGAGATGACAGTTCTGGTATAATGTACCAAAACCTTGTATTGTTGTTGTTATGAGGGGTGCCCCGTCCCTCACTGGCTGACAATGGCGGCCTCCAAGTCTGAAGATATTCTTGGGCAGAAATGGGACCGCTGTGTTGCTGATACCCTTATTAAAATTGGTGGAGGCCTTACTCTAGGAGTTGTATTTTCTGCTATTGTCTTTAAAAGGCGACCCTGGCCTCTCATCTTTGGTCTAGGATTTGGCACAGGTATGGGGTATGCCAATTGTCAACATGATTTCAACGAACCATTCCTAGTAAAAGCAGAAAATGTTATTGTGAAGCCCAAATCTACCACTCTTGAGGCTCCTGCTACAGAAGCCCAGTAGTTTAATAATGTAATAAATTTGTATATTATCGCTTAAGTCACTTTTGTATATTGAGGAAGCCTATTTAATGTCCTCTGATTGGAGCTCATGTACAGTACTGTATATGCATTTATTGAGTTATGTACTTACTACAAACTTCATGTTATTTCAATAATGGCTTATACCGATGCATTATGTAAAACTTATCTTTTGTAAATAACATCAATGATAAAAAAAAAAAAAAAAAAAAAAAAAAAAAAAAAAAAAAAAATTGTTGTTGTTGCCACTATTATCAGTTCATACATAAAATTTACGTGTAGATTGTATAATACAATAAAACTCAGTAAAAAAAAAATAATTATAAACAACAGGTTATCAAAATAAATTGGACCAAATATGTATTATGCAGCTGTTGCATTATGTTGTTAAGAATATAAAAAAATATCTTTATAAAAAAAAAACTCAAATAAAAGCTACAAAGCGAATCCCAGTTAACAAAAATTAATTACGAAGGAAGACTGACGGTATTAGAAATACGTACAACTGTTAGTAAACAGGAGGAAATATATGATAAAACCATAACGGGAGAGCCTTTAGTGTATCGCTGGCCAACCAGGTAGTCTTCATGCCCAGCTCCATGTTACAGCTCTGGGATACGTGCTCACTTTGTATAAATATTTGTCTTCGTGTGTGTACCGAGAGCAACAGTGCATGTACACAGCGTGGGCTATATTTTACTATACACGGTATACACCTAATAAAAAATTACATGAATCCTAGTAGGCTGACTGAGGGCCCCTGGTGACTCCCAAGACAGATGACATCACAGTAATTATAAGTAGCAACTTATTCCCAACTTTTAATTTACTACAGTAGAGATGAAGAACTGCAGGTTACCCTCCCAGGATACACTTATCATTAACAAATTAATGGGGAAGTGCTAAACCCGTAGGAGTCATGTTGCGCCTGAGGGCATGAGAAACAATCAGGTTCCATCGAAGGAAGGGAAAATCAGGTCCCACGCCTGATATCAAGAGTCATTCACATGAGTCAAGGAACCTTCCCATTGATAAATTAGACACATGTGCAACACTTGGGTATCTTTATTGAGGAAACGTTTCGCCACACAGTGACTTCATCAGTCCATACAAAGGAGAATCTTGAAGAACAGGAGTAGTTTGAGGGACTAATTACCTCAAACTCCTCCTGTTCTTCAATGATCTCCTTTGTATGGACTGATGAAGTCACTGTGTGGCGAACCGTTTCCTCAATAAAGATATCCAAGAGTTGCACGTGTCTAATTTATCAACTTGTCGGATCTCTGAACCATTCATCTACGAATGTTCCCATTCCGTGTATCAAGAGCCCTTCACAGGAGTCAAGAAACCTTCCCATTCCTTGTATCAAGAGCCCCTCACAGGAGTCAAGAAACCTTCCCATTCCTTGTATCAAGAGCCCTTCACAGGAGTCAAGAAACCTTCCCATTCCTTGTATCAAGAGCCCCTCACAAGAGTCAAGAAACCTTCCCATTCCTTGTATCAAGAGCCCTTCACAGGAGTCAAGAAACCTTCACATTCCTTGTATCAAGAGCCCCTCACAGGAGTCAAGAAACCTTCCCATTCCTTGTATCAAGAGCCCTTCACAGGAGTCAAGAAACCTTCACATTCCTTGTATCAAGAGCCCCTCACAGGAGTCAAAAAACCTTCACATTCCTTGTATCAAGAGCCCTTCACAGGAGTCAAGAAACCTTCCCATTCCTTGTATCAAGAGCCCCTCACAGGAGTCAAGAAACCTTCCCATTCCTTGTATCAAGAGCCCTTCACAGGAGTCAAGAAACCTTCACATTCCTTGTATCAAGAGCCCCTCACAGGAGTAAAGAAACCTTCACATTCCTTGTATCAAGAGCCCTTCACAGGAGTCAAGAAACCTTCCCATTCCTTGTATCAAGAGCCCCTCACAGGAGTCAAGAAACCTTCCCATTCCTTGTATCAAGAGCCCTTCACAGGAGTCAAGAAACCTTCCCATTCCTTGTATCAAGAGCCCTTCACAGGAGCACAGGAGTCAAGAAACTGGTGGCCTGGTGGTTAACGCTCTCGCTTCACACGGTGAGGGCCTGGGTTCGATTCCCAGCCAGAGTAGAAACATTGGACGTGTTTCTTTCCACCTGTTGTCTATGTTCCCCATCAGTAAAATGGGTACCTGGGTGTTAGTCGACTGGTGTGGGTCGCATCCTGGGACACTGACCTAAGGAGGCCTGGTCACAGACCGGGCCGCGGGGGCGTTGACCCCCGGAACTCTCTCCAGATAAACTCCATATAATTCCTTGTATCAAGAGCCCCTCACAGGTGTCAAGGAACCCTCCCATTCCTTGTATCAAGAGTTACAGGAATCAAGGAACGTTCCCTGAGGGATGGAAGTATGAACTTACAGATATAATTCATAATTACAAGTCACTCTCTACCCTAAATCCCCACATTTAATCATTTTTTTCTCCCACCATTCTGACTAGATTCACTAAGGAAAACCCATCACTGTTTAATATAAGATCAGAAATAAACACGGAAGCAAGAGAGTAGACACTAAAACAAAAGTTCTTCATCCTTTATCTAAAAAAAAAAATTAATTTCTACTATTAACAACCTCGTATTTCGTCACCTTGAAAAAAAAAAAAAGTAATTTCTACTATTAACAACCTCGTATTTCGTCACCTTGAAAAAAAAAAAAAAGTAATTTCTACTATTAACAACCTCGTATTTCGTCACCTTGAAAAAAAAAAATAATGGTGAATTTAGGTACTGGTCAGAAGCTTTATTTTATATAAGCAGGATATCCCTACCCAAAAACAGATATTATTATAATCATAAGTGAGCGGTAAACCCGTAAGGGTCATACAGCGCTGTGAAAAAATAAATACAATTAATTATAAAAGTATTAAGCTAGGATATTGTATGTTCTGGTTCTTAATGTTTGTGAATGATATTCAGTACACAGGCTGGGATGCCCCTAGGCTCAAGTATGTACACAACACCGGCGGGTTTAGAGCTTCTTGCACTTATATAATAATATATAAAACATTATTTAATATGCAACGTTAAGTAAAACTCACCAAGTTGAACCTGCCACAATTCTTTCCTCGACTCACCTTCTGGATGATCTCCACATCACATCTGTTATCCTCGTCAACATAGTCAAGCAACACATATAATATAGACTGTGATGAAAATGGTAGTCTTGTGGCCATGATGGAGAAATAACGAGATAATAAATGTGAGAGTGTAGTGTGTGGCGGCCTCCAGCTGGTCTCTCCTCCCTCCGACCTTCTCACATCTACACTCACTGTTTACTCACTCCTAACTTATTTTTTTTAATTTAGCTGACATGAAATAAATTTATAATTTAATTTTATATTGATATGGCACTCCATTTGTATTGAAATTAAGATTGTAAAGATGTGAGGATATGGCCATATGTGTGTCCGTATGTGTGGCTCATGACCTGGGTTAATACCTGGCCATTTTATTAACGATTTTGATTATTATTTTTAATTTATTAATACATAATTTGTAAATATTTAGTTTTTTAGAAAAAAGAATATCGATATAATTCTATACCAACAGTGATATTTATATCATTGTGAAACATCAACATACGAGAATCCGAACAAGTCACAAATATTCCCTCCAAAATTTTCGGAATTACAAAGCAAATCTTCGCTAAAACACATCACGAGAGTCAATATAATATTGTAGCAGTAATAATACTGTATTATAAAATATATGTGCTGCTATGCTATATTATGGTGACTTCGGAAACATTATACGTCAATATAATCCTGTTCATTTTATTCTACCTTATCTTGCGTTATATTAATTTTCTAAATATATTATTTATATTAACTTCTAGCTCTGCCCACGAGAAATTCACAGCTTTAAATTATTTTTATATTAAAATTTAAGGCACTAAATAGTGGTGTTACCATGATTTATATGGTGTTGTTACCATGATTTATATGGTGTTGTTACCATGATTTATATGGTGTTGTTACCATGATTTATATGGTGTTATTATGATCTATATATGTTACCATGATCTATATAGTGTTGTTACCATGATATATATAGGGATGTTACCATGATCTCTGTATTAAGCAAGGTTAGAGCAAGAATTAATCATTATATGCATAGATAATTTTTACCTTATTTATTATACGACTGTTTACTCCTTGCTAAGTGACCAGAAGTTGTTTGCTATATTTTACATCAGGTAACATTCCATACCACTGGTGGGGCTAGAACCCGCGGTCAGAGAGTCATAAAACTCCAGACCGACGCGCTAGCTACAGTGGCTAAAGCGTCGGTCTGGAGTTTTATGACTCTCTGACCGCGGGTTCTAACCCCCACCCGTGGTATGGTTTGTTTGCAATCGTGTCATTACGATTTCGTGAGTCAAAGTAACATTATTATCTTAATAATTACGTAACAGAGAAGATCATTGTAAGAAATGACTTATGCAGCTGAATCTGTTATTCAGTATTTCTGATATTTGCAGACTTTATTATATGAGGAAGCGCTAAACCCAGATGAGATGCCAAGCCCATGATGATCCTTTTCAAATCACTTGTTCTCTCTAGGCTGGAATACTGCTGTACATTAACATCTCCATACAAAGCAGGTGAAATCGCAGATCTAGAGAGTGTACAGAGATCCTTTACTGCACGTATAAGTTCTGTCAAGCACCTTAACTACTGGGAACGCTTGGAAGCACTTGACTTGTACTCGTTGGAACGCAGGAGGGAGAGATATATCATAATCTACACTTGGAAAATCTTGGAAGGAATGGTCCCAAATCTGCACACAGAAATCACTCCCTACGAAAGTAAAAGACTGGGCAGGCGATGCAAAATGCCGCCAATAAAAAGTAGGGGCGCCATTGGTACACTAAGAGAAAACACCATAAGTGTCCGGGGCCCAAAACTGTTCAACAGCCTCCCATCAAGCATTAGGGGAATTGCCAATAAACCCCTGGCTGCCTTCAAGAGAGAGCTGGACAGATACCTAAAGTCAGTGCCGGATCAGCCGGGCTGTGGCTCGTACGTCGGACTGCGTGTGGCCAGCAGTAACAGCCTAGTTGATCAGGCCCTGATCCATCGGGAGGCCTGGTCATGGACCGGGCCGCGGGGGCGTTGATCCCCGGAATAACCTCCAGGTAACCTCCAGGTATATAGTGCCTGGGAGGCATTTAGGTACGATCCAAGGAAGAGGAGGGCAAGTTCAATCCCTTGGATTAAGAGCCCCTCGCTGGCATCAAAGACGCTTCTTTGAGAAGTATAAAGAAGACAACGGTAGTTAACTTTGCAAATTCTCTCGTGTCAGTGATGCTGCCATTATTAACATCGCAATAAAACAAAATAGGAAATGTTTTTTATAAACCAGATCAGCAACTGAAAAAAAGGCCATAAAGGCATTAAGTCCGCAGTTATTTATTCAGAGGTCAGACATGATAATTGTCAGATATATTTCAGTGTATACATGACCTGTGTTTAAATCCTATTGTAGGGATTAAATAATTTTTGACTGGTGGTGGACAGGTGACATGCAGCCTTGATGACCCTCGGCTGCTTGATGTGCTAGAACATGCAGCCTTGATGACCCTCGGCTGCTTGATGTGCTAGAACATGCAGCCTTGATGACCCTCGGCTGCTTGATAGGCTGGAACATGCAGCCTTGATGACCCTCGGCTGCTTGATAGGCTGTAACATGCAGCCTTGATGACCCTCGGCTGCTTGATAGGCTAGAACATGCAGCCTTGATGACCCTCGGCTGCTTCATAGGCTAGAACATGCAGCCTTGATGACCCTCGGCTGCTTGATGTGCTAGAACATGCAGCCTTGATGACCCTCGGCTGCTTGATGTGCTAGAACATGCAGTCTTGATGGCCCTCGGCTGCTTGATAGGCTGGAACATGCAGCCTTGATGACCCTCGGCTGCTTGATAGGCTAGAACATGCAGCCTTGATGACCATCGGCTGCTTGATAGGCTGGAACATGCAGCCTTGATGACCCTCGGCTGCTTGATAGGCTAGAACATGCAGCCTTGATGACCCTCGGCTGCTTGATAGGCTGGAACATGCAGCCTTGATGACCCTCGGCTGCTTGATAGGCTGGAACATGCAGCCTTGATGACCCTCGGCTGCTTGACATACTAGAACATGCAGCCTTGATGACCCTCGGCTGCTTGATAGGCTGGAACATGCAGCCTTGATGACCCTCGGCTGCTTGATAGGCTGGAACATGCAGCCTTGATGACCCTCGGCTGCTTGATAGGCTAGAACATGCAGCCTTGATGACCCTCGGCTGCTTGATAGGCTAGAACATGCAGCCTTGATGACCCTCGGCTGCTTGATAGGCTGGAACATGCAGCCTTGATGACCCTCGGCTGCTTGACATACTAGAACATGCAGCCTTGATGACCCTCGGCTGCTTGATAGGCTGGAACATGCAGCCTTGATGACCCTCGGCTGCTTGATAGGCTGGAACATGCAGCCTTGATGACCCTCGGCTGCTTGATAGGCTAGAACATGCAGCCTTGATGACCCTCGGCTGCTTGATAGGCTGTAACATGCAGCCTTGATGACCCTCGGCTGCTTGATAGGCTAGAACATGCAGCCTTGATGACCCTCGGCTGCTTCATAGGCTAGAACATGCAGCCTTGATGACCCTCGGCTGCTTGATGTGCTAGAACATGCAGCCTTGATGACCCTCGGCTGCTTGATGTGCTAGAACATGCAGTCTTGATGGCCCTCGGCTGCTTGATAGGCTGGAACATGCAGCCTTGATGACCCTCGGCTGCTTGATAGGCTAGAACATGCAGCCTTGATGACCATCGGCTGCTTGATAAGCTAGAACATGCAGCCTTGATGACCATCGGCTGCTTGATAAGCTAGAACATGCAGCCTTGATGACCCTCGGCTGCTTGATAGGCTGGAACATGCAGCCTTGATGATCCTCGGCTGCTTGATAGGCTGGAACATGCAGCCTTGATGACCCTCGGCTGCTTGATAGGCTAGAACATGCAGCCTTGATGACCCTCGGCTGCTTGATGGGCTGTAACATGCAGCCTTGATGACCCTCGGCTGCATTGATAGGCTAGAACATGCAGCCTTGATGACCCTCGGCTGCTTCATAGGCTAGAACATGCAGCCTTGATGACCCTCGGCTGCTTGATAGGCTAGAACATGCAGCCTTGATGACCCTTGGCTGCTTGATAGGCTGTAACATGCAGCCTTGATGACCCTCGGCTGCTTGATAGGCTAGAACATGCAGCCTTGATGACCCTCGGCTGCTTGATAGGCTGGAACATGCAGCCTTGATGACCCTCGGCTGCTTGATAGGCTGGAACATGCAGCCTTGATGACCCTCGGCTGCTTGATAGGCTGGAACATGCAGCCTTGATGACCCTTGGCTGCTTGATAGGCTGGAACATGCAGTCTTGATGACCCTCGGCTGCTTGATAGGCTAGAACATGCAGCCTTGATGACCCTCGGCTGCTTGATAGGCTGGAACATGCAGCCTTGATGACCCTCGGCTGCTTGATAGGCTGGAACATGCAGCCTTGATGACCCTCGGCTGCTTGATAGGCTAGAACATGCAGCCTTGATGACCCTCGGCTGCTTGATAGGCTAGAACATGCAGCCTTGATGACCCTCGGCTGCTTGATAGGCTAGAACATGCAGCCTTGATGACCCTTGGCTGCTTGATAGGCTGGAACATGCAGCCTTGATGACCCTTGGCTGCTTGATAGGCTGGAACATGCAGCCTTGATGGCCCTCGGCTGCTTGATAGGCTGGAAAATGCAGCCTTGATGACCCTCGGCTGCTTGATAGGCTAGAACATGCAGCCTTGATGACCATCGGCTGCTTGATAAGCTAGAACATGCAGCCTTGATGACCCTCGGCTGCTTGTTAGGCTGTAACATGCAGCCTTGATGACCCTCGGCTGCTTGATAGGCTAGAACATGCAGCCTTGATGACCCTCGGCTGCTTGATAGGCTGGAACATGCAGCCTTGATGACCCTCGGCTGCTTGATAGGCTGGAACATGCAGCCTTGATGACCCTCGGCTGCTTGATAGGCTAGAACATGCAGCCTTGATGACCCTCGGCTGCTTGACATACTAGAACATGCAGCCTTGATGACCCTCGGCTGCTTGATAGGCTGGAACATGCAGCCTTGATGACCCTCGGCTGCTTGATAGGCTGGAACATGCAGCCTTGATGACCCTCGGCTGCTTGATAGGCTAGAACATGCAGCCTTGCTGACCCTCGGCTGCTTGATAGGCTAGAACATGCAGCCTTGATGACCCTTGGCTGCTTAATAGGCTGGAACATGCAGCCTTGATGACCCTCGGCTGCTTGATAGGCTGGAACATGCAGCCTTGATGACCCTCGGCTGCTTGATAGGCTGGAACATGCAGCCTTGATGACCCTCGGCTGCTTGATAGGCTGGAACATGCAGCCTTGACCCTCGGCTGCTTGATAGGCTAGAACATGCAGCCTTGCTGACCCTCGGCTGCTTGATTGGCTAGAACATGCAGCCTTGATGACCCTTGGCTGCTTAATAGGCTGGAACATGCAGCCTTGATGACCCTCGGCTGCTTGATAGGCTGGAACATGCAGCCTTGATGACCCTCGGCTGCTTGATAGGCTGGAACATGCAGCCTTGATGACCCTCGGCTGCTTGATAGGCTAAACATGCAGCCTTGATGGACCCTCGGCTGCTTGATAGGCTGGAACATGCAGCCTTGATGACCCTCGGCTGCTTGATAGGCTAGAACATGCAGCCTTGATGACCCTCGGCTGCTTGATAGGCTAGAACATGCAGCCTAGATGACCCTCGGCTGCTTGATAGGCTAGAACATGCAGCCTTGATGACCCTCGGCTGCTTGATAGGCTAGAACATGCAGCCTTGATGACCCTCGGCTGCTTGATAGGCTGGAACATGCAGCCTTGATGACCCTCGGCTGCTTGATAGGCTAGAACATGCAGCGTTGATGACCCTCGGCTGCTTGATAGGCTGGAACATCCATTAACCAACCAACATTGAAAGGTAAGACACATGAGGTGATTAGGACATTTTTTCAAAATATTTTTTCTACCAGGGACTTTACCAACCCGAGGCAGAACATATAAAACAGAATATGTAATGACTCAAAGAATCATATGACACGAATGTAAACAAACCACGGTACGGGTTACCTGGAGGTTACCTGGAGGCTATTCCGGGGATCAACGCCCCCGCGGCCCGGTCCATGACCAGGCCTCCCGATGGATCAGGGCCTGATCAACTAGGCTGTTACTGCTGGCTGCATGCAGTCCAACGTACGAGCCACAGCCCGGCTGATCCGGCACTGACTTTAGGTATCTGTCCAGCTCTCTCTTGAAGGCAGCCAGGGGTTTATTGGTAATTCCCCTAATGCTTGATGGGAGGCAGTTGAACAGTTTTGGGCCCCGGACACTTATGGTGTTTTCTCTTAGTGTACCAATGGCGCCCCTACTTTTTATTGGGGGCATTTTGCATCGCCTGCCCAGTCTTTTACTTTCGTAAGGAGTGATTTCTGTGTGCAGATTTGGGACCATTCCTTCCAGGATTTTCCAAGTGTAGATTATGATATATCTCTCCCTCCTGCGTTCCAACGAGTACAAGTCAAGTGCTTCCAAGCGTTCCCAGTAGTTAAGGTGCTTGACAGAACTTATACGTGCAGTAAAGGATCTCTGTACACTCTCTAGATCTGCGATTTCACCTGCTTTGAATGGAGATGTTAATGTACAGCAGTATTCCAGCCTAGAGAGAACAAGTGATTTGAAAAGGATCATCATGGGCTTGGCATCTCTCGTTTTGAAAGTTCTCATTATCCATCCTATCATTTTCTTTGCACGTGCGATCGTGGCACTGTTGTGATCCTTGAAAGTGAGATCCTCAGACATTACTACTCCCAGGTCCCTTACATTATTTTTCCGCTCTGTTGTATGGCCAGAGTCTGTAGTATACTGTGTTCGGGTGGGGATTGAACACTCCCTGATTTCAAACAGCATAACCTGTAACTTTATTGTAATATTCTTTCACAGTTAGTATCGTCAGATGCAGGATTTCATTCAGTTTCATGTGGTATAGGGTAGCATTAATACTAATAATATCTTTATTTACTACATGTGCAAGGCATACAGGTCTAGCTGACATCAATGACATACTACTATATAGGAAGCCCCTTGTTATGCAGAGCATTTCGGGCAAATTAGGTCCTTGTCCCAGTATGCGACCCACACCAGTCGACTAACTCCCAGGTACCCATTTTACTGATGGGCTAACATAGACAACCGGTGTAAAAAAAAAAAAACGCCCAATGTTTCTACCTGCGCTGAGAACCGAACCCAGACCCTCGCTGTGTGAATCGAGAGCTTTAGCGACCACGCCACGGGGTACTGAGTGTGTGCCCCTCTGGTTGCTCGGTAAACATCGATGTGATAGTCCAGTTCAGTCCAGACGCTCTGCAGCATATCTGGTGTTATAACGCGAACTGCTTCAGTGATCGAAATTTTCAGATCTTCCAGGGTTGCAGGTAGTGGTGGTACATAAACTGTGCTCTTCACGTATCCCAAAAGAAAGAAGTCACAAACAGATGACCTCTGCAAGTGGCCTGCGAGGTGAGGTGGTAGAGGGGCTGGAGATTCAGCCAACTGATGACTGTATTTTGCTCAGTCAAGAATCAACCAATAACTCATGTTAAGCGCGAAACCCATGTGGTTCATTCAGCGCAAGACGTGGAGGCTTGATCCTCCGTCTGCTGAGCGCCAGATAAACCTGTTTCTTATATATACTCACTTACATGACTGTGTTTTACTAAGGTAGGATGTTTTTCACAGATCATAAACTGCTAACGTTTTGAGTGATGGTGTTGACAGTAGTGATGAGAGCAGATTCTACATAGCTTCTGTCACTTTAGTCTGATACTTTGACGACAAACCTGGAATTTTGGAAGTCCATGAGATTGTTGGGAGTTTTCCAGTGTATTTACACATACAAAGAAAGATCGCAGTCAGCAGGATTCGAAACCACGTCAGGGGAGTCTGGCAAGGTTCCTGGAGTTTTACCTGGAGTTTACCTGGAGAGAGTTCCGGGGGTCAACGCCCCCGCGGCCCGGTCTGTGACCAGGCCTCCTGGTGGATCAGAGCCTGATCAACCAGGCTGTTGCTGCTGGCTGCACGCAAACCAACGTACGAGCCACAGCCCGGCTGATCAGGAACTGACTTTAGGTGCTTGTCCAGTGCCAGCTTGAAGACTGCCAGGGGTCTGTTGGTAATCCCCCTTATGTGTGCTGGGAGGCAGTTGAACAGTCTCGGGCCCCTGACACTTATTGTATGGTCTCTTAACGTGCTAGTGACACCCCTGCTTTTCATTGGGGGGATGGTGCATCGTCTGCCAAGTCTTTTGCTTTCGTAGTGAGTGATTTTCGTGTGCAAGTTCGGTACTAGTCCCTCTAGGATTTTCCAGGTGTATATAATCATGTATCTCTCCTCCTGCGTTCCAGGGAATTACAGGTTTTAGGAACCTCAAGCGCTCCCTGTAATTGAGGTGTTTTATCTCCGTTATGCGCGCCGTTGAAAGTTCTCTGTACATTTTCTAGGTCGGCAATTTCACCTGCCTTGAAAGGTGCTGTTAGTGTGCAGCAATATTCCAGCCTAGATAGAACAAGTGACCTGAAGAGTGTCATCATGGGCTTGGCCTCCCTAGTTTTGAAGGTTCTCATTATCCATCCTGTCATTTTTCTAGCAGATGCGATTGATACAATGTTATGGTCCTTGAAGGTGAGATCCTCCGACATGATCACTCCCAGGTCTTTGACGTTGGTGTTTCGCTCTATTTTGTGGCCAGAATTTGTTTTGTACTCTGATGAAGATTTAATTTCCTCATGTTTACCATATCTGAGTAATTGAAATTTCTCATCGTTGAACTTCATATTGTTTTCTGCAGCCCACTGAAAGATTTGGTTGATGTCCGCCTGGAGCCTTGCCACTCGGCCACAGATGTCTCAAAAGCTGGGAAACCTGGTTTAAAAGCCATGTTTCTTCCTAGCTGGGATACAGTGAGCCTCAAGCATGGTTTTAAGCTATTTCATTCTCCTGCTGTATGTTTTGACCTCACAAGCGATTTTTATACCAATGAACCACGCAGAAACAAGCGGAGGCAATTACAGAGAAATATTGCAGTCAGCAGAATTAGAAATCACGTCAGGGGAGTCCAGCAAGGTTCCCCAAATGACGCTCTAGATCACTCGGCCACAGATGCCTCAAAAGTGTGGTTTCTTATCCTGCTGACCGCGATCTTTCTTTCTATATACCTCCACTTGTTACTGTGTGATGCATTGATATGTTACTATGTATGATAATTATGTAACAGTAATTATGTGTACCTATACATGTATTGTAGATAAATGGTACAGAGAACCGCAACACTTGGATATGTATTGTGGAAACATGTCAACAACAAGTGGCTTCCTCAGTCCAGTACAGAGAAGAATGGTTGAAGATCAGGAGTTTGAGGTAATAAGTCCTTCAGCTTGGAGTTGATGTGATCAGTTCATTGATGTGTTGGTTGGTGTAATAGCATAGTTGGATTTAATATATTGGGTGTTTCTAACTGTTAGTACGTAGTTAATGTTGTTGGAAGTCAAGCCTAGCTAGGTGGCTCTTACTGTTAGCAATAAACGTATGGATGTACTAGAATACCTCTGGTGTCGAAGATCCTAACTGTTTAACTTTTATAATTACATTAATAAGTATGGTTATACACCCACCATCAAGGTGTCTCGTAGCTCGATTGCTAGCGCACTCAGTTCACACACTGAGGTCCGGGGTCTGTTCCCCGGTACGGGTGGAGACATTAAGAGGTGTTTAATTAAAACATCTGCTGTCCCTGTTTACCTGTCAGTAAAACAGATACCTGGGTGTTAGTCGACTGGTGTGGACTAACTGACTTAATTTGCGGGAAATGCTCAGCATAACGAGAGGCTTTCTATATAGTAATATACCCCCTCAAGGAAGGTTCCTTGATGTTGGTGAGGGGCTCTTGATTTAGGGAATTGGAACTGTGCTCCAGTTCCCCGAATTAAGCCTGAATGCCTTCCACATCCCCCCCCCAAGGCGCTGTATAATCCTCCAGGTTTAGCGCTTCCCCTTTGATTATAATAATAATAATAATATATAGTAATATATCATTGATGTCAACTAGACCTGTATACCTTATACATGTACAAGCTCCTGATAATGTGTTGAATGCAACACGAAACTCCTAGAGCTATCATTCAACTCCCCCCCCCCCCCGCGTGGTTGTTTTGCATATAGCTGCAAATTTACAAATATATAAATATATTTAAAAAACCTTGAAATTGTTAGATTTCATTGGTAACTAGAGAATGCCTCGTTTGACTGACTTTAATCTTTTAACGTCAGTCTTTTACTTACAAGATCTTATTTTACTGGGCTTTGTAGCCTCTAATTTTCTAGTTTAAATATTAAAAATATAGACGTAATATACTCATCTAGCCTGCTAAAAAATTTTTATTTAACTATTTAAGCATTTTGAGATATATTAATGTTTAACCTAAAACCTACAACAGTTATTTAATAGGCTGAAATTTAAATGTTTAATTGTTACTGTGTCTCCTTTTATAGTATAACAGCTTGAGGGAGTGCGATGTAAATATGTCTAATGACTTAACTGGGGAAGAAACGTGAAAACAATCTTATAGACTCACTGAACACTAGTTATCTAAACTACACACACACACACACACACACACACACACACACACACACACACACACACACACACACACACACACACACACACACACACACACACACACACACACACACACACAGGGGTCAGT
>NC_069412.1:46803662-46850267 GCF_026875155.1 Cherax quadricarinatus
TACTGGTAATGGCGATTTTAAAACCACGGGAGATCGACTGGGAAAAACCTGGAGCCACATGAGGGTACCGAAACATGGAGAGCCAAGATGATGGATGTGGTATTTGAAAACCTCAAGCATCAACATGTCAGGGACACCACCAGAGAGAGAGGGGAGGATGAGCCAGCAAAACTGGATCTTGTGTTCACCCTGAGCAGTTCAGACATTGAGGACATCACTTACGAGAGGCCCCTTTGAGCTAGCGATCACGTGGTTCTGAGTTTTGATTGTCTAGTAGAGTTGCAAGTGGAGAAGGTAACAGGAATTGAATGGGAAAAGCCAAACTATAAAAGGGGGGACTACACAGGTATGAGGAACTTCCTACAGGAGGTTCAGTGGGACAGAGAACTGGTAGGAAAATCAGTAAACGAGATGATGGAATATGTAACAACAAAGTGCAAGGAAGCAGAGGAAAGGTTTGTTCCCAAGGGAAATAGAAATAATAGGAAGACCAAAGCGAGTCCTTGGTTTACTCGAAGCTGTAGGGAGGCAAAAACTAAGTGCACCAGAGAATGGAAAAGGTACAGGAGACAAAGGACCCAGGAAAATAAGGAGATTAGTAGAAGAGCCAGAAACGAGTATGCACAGATAAGGAGGGAGGCCCAGCGACAGTACGAAAACGACATAGCATCGAAAGTCAAGTCTGACCTGAAACTGCTGTATAACCACATTAGGAGGAAGACAACAGTCAAAGACCAGGTGATAAGGCTGAGGAAAGAAGGTGGGGAATTCACAAGAAACGATCAAGAAGTATGTGAGGAGCTCAATATGAGATTTAAGGAAGTATTTACAGGGGAGACAGGAAGGCCTCTTGGGGGACAGAACAGAGGGGGACACCAGCAAGGAATATACCAACAAGTGTTGGATGACATACATACAAATGAGGAGGAGGTAAAGAAGCTGCTAAGGAACATCGATACCTCAAAGGCAATGGGACCAGACAACATCTCTCCATGGGTCCTTAGAGAGGGAGCAGATATGCTGTGTGTGCCACTTACCACAATCTTCAACACACCCCTGGAAACTGGGCAACTACCTGAGGTATGGAAGACGGCAAATGTAGTTCCCATTTTTAAAAAAGGAGACAGAAAAGAGGCACTAAACTATAGACCCGTGTCACTGATGTGTATAGTATGCAAAGTTATGGAGAAGATTATCAGGAGGAGAGTGGTGGAGCACCTGGAACGGAACAAGAGTATAAACGCCAACCAGCACGGATTTATGGAAGGCAAATCCTGTGTCACAAACCTTCTGGAGTTTTATGACAAAGTAACAGAAGTAAGACACTAGAGAGGGGGGTGGGTTGATTGCATCTTCTTGGACTGCAAGAAGGCCTTTGACACAGTTCCTCACAAGAGAATAGCGCAGAAGCTAGAGGATCAGGCACATAAAGCAGGTAGGGCACTGCAATAGATCAGAGAATACCTGACAGGAAGGCAACAACGAGTCATGGTACGTGATGAAGTATCACAGTGGGCACTTGTGACGAGTGGAGTCCCACAGGGGTCGGACCTAGGACCAGTGCTATTTTTGGTATATGTGAACGACATGATGGAAGGGTTAGACTCAGAAGTGTCCCTGTTCGCAGATGATGTGAAGTTAATGAGGAGAATTAAATCAGATGAGGATCAGGCAGGACTTCAAAGAGACCTGGACAGACTGGACACCTGGTCCAGCAACTGGCTTTTCGAATTTAACCCCGCCAAATGCAAAGTCATGAAGATAGGGGAAGGGCACAGAAGACCGCAGACGGAGTATAGGCTAGGTGGCCAAAGACTGCAAAACCCGCTCAAGGAGAAAGATCTTGGGGTGAGTATAACACCGAGCATGTCTCCGGAAGCACACATCAACAAGATAACTGCTGCAGCATATGGGCACCTGGCAAACCTGAGAATAGCGTTCCGATACCTCAGTAAGGAAACGTTCAAGACACTGTACACCGTGTACGTCAGGCCCATACTGGAGTATGCAGCACCTGTTTGGAACCTGCACTTGATCAAGCACGTCAAGAAATTAGAGAAAGTGCAAAGGTTTGCGACAAGGTTAGTTCCAGAGCGAAGGGGAATGCCCAATGAAGAAAGGTTAAGGGAAATCGGCCTGACGACACTGGAGGACAGGAAGGTCAGGGGAGACATGATAACGACATATAAAATACTGCGCGGAATTGACAAGGTGGACAAAGACAGGATGTTCCAGGGAGGGGACACAGAAACAAGAGGTCACAACTGGAAGTTGAAGACTCAGATGAGTCAGATGGATGTTAGGAAGTATTTCTTCAGTCATAGAGTTGTCAGGCAGTGGAACAACCTAGAAAGTGACGTAGTGGAGGCGGGAACCATACATAGTTTTAAGGCGAGGTATGATAAAGCTCATGGAGCAGGGGGAGAGAGAGGACCCAATAGCAACCAGTGAAGGGGCCAGGAGCTAAGACTCGACCCCTGCAACAACAAATAGGTGAGTACACACACACACATATATATGCGGGTATATACAGTATAAGTGCGAACATATGCATCATGTATATATGCACATGTATTAAGTACGTATGTTTGTTTATATGCGTGTGCTTATGTATATGTGTACATAGGTATACGTGTGCATACATATGAGTAAAATTGTACACTGGTACCTCAGTCACTCGGCAGTAGGTACTTTCTGTACAATTCCCGTAAATCAAACTTCAAAATATAATTATAAACATTAGTGTTAAGTGTGTCTAACTTATAACTCATCAGAGATATTCTTCCATCCATCATAGTTACGACTTAATTATGTAATAGTCATTAGCATAAATATAATTTTTAAAGGGGTAGAGTGGTAAGCCAGCGGAAGGTCTCAGTTACATGACCAAACACTCAAGCTGCGGGTCATCATAACTAAGACCCGCGTCAGGAAACGCTTCATTTTTCCTGACAAACCTTACCTAACCTAACCTAACCTAACCTAACCTAACCTAACCTAACCTAACCTAACCTAACCTAACCTAACCTAACCTAACCTAACCTAACCTAACCTCTTCTATTCATATTAATGAAATTAATACACAAATCTTACTGAAACTCACACAAGTTATGTTGTTATTAACACACAGTAGATCATGGGACTGTACAAAGAAAATAATGTTTGGACTGTAGAAACCGCTAACCGGCGGAAGGTTTCCAGAATAAAGAAACACAAATATTACCCAACAAGAGAGGCCTGAGCTTGCTACCATCTGCAGCTCATAAGACTGCCATCCCCACGAGCCCCTTTGAGGCGGGGTAGATGGCAGACCAGAGGCCTAGCTTCTCCCTACGAGCCCCGTGAGGGCGGGGAATGTGGCTAGGCCTGGGGACACTTGGTCCCAAAGATGAGGAGGTACTGTACCTCCTCCCATGGGAGACTTAAGTCTCGAGACACTCCCTAGATAGGGAGCCAAGGCCGGGTCACCACTACTTGGAAAAGACCCGGGCCGGGAGAATACCGGCGAATAAAAAAAAAAAAAAAAAAAAAAAAAAAATTACCCAACTGTCTTAATTATCAACTTCTCAGTTTCCTAAATCATTTATATAAATTCAGTCAGACACAACAATATCATGATGCAGTGAACTCTTCAACGTTTGTCTTATCTCTAAGTACGACCCCCTCAAGGTTCCTTGATGCTGGTGAGGGGCTCTTGATCTAGGGAATTGGATCTGTGCTCCAGTTCCCTGAATTGAGCCTGAATACCTTCCACCCCTTCCCCCCACTTGCGCTATATAATCCTACGGGTTCAGCGCTCCCCATGATGATGATAATAATAATCTAAGTACGACCTACTTCCACTAGTGAGTTTTTCACTGGTGACAACTTATCACTGCTCCACCTCATCTGTCTGCAGTACATAAGCCCCATCCCAGCGCGTATTTTTTAAAGCGGGTGGACCGGTAAGCCAGAGGAAGGCCTCAGTCAGATGACAAAAGCTGCAGCTGCGGGTCATCACATGACTAAGATCAGCGTCAAGAAACACTTGTAATGTTTACTGACAAACTTTACCTGACCTGTGCTGTACTTTCATTAAGACTGAGGCTGAGGGACTCATTACTCCATATACCTCCTCATCTTCCACCGTTCTTCTCTGGATTGGACTGAGGAAGCCACTGGCTGGCGAAACGTTTCCACAGTAAACATTTCCAAACGTTTCACGTATCTTAATTATCATAATATATTCAAATACTGAGCAAGACGAGGTGCAGCACCGGCCATTACCTACATTTATCTTCCTGATTTTATACTGATTCTGGAGGATTTTTTTGACTCACGACCAATAAATGTGTATACGGTAGTTATGATATTGCTATTAAAAATACTAATACCAAAGGCAATAATTTACCTTGAGTAATATATTCAAGACATGAATTTTCTCCTTGTTAATTAGCTACAGGTAAACACTGAGTCACCTTCATAGTTTAGCTCAGAATTCTCTCTCCAAACTGTTCATTAAACGATCTTTAATTAGTCACAAATAACCAGTAATTTAAAGAGAACTTTATGCAACGTCTCGGTACGTACAGGACCATTAACAGTTGACGTTCGTGATTTGATCAAGGCCCAGTACGGACCGACATGCACCGCAGGCTAGTGGCTGTCTTTTGTAATAATAATAATAATAATGATAATAATAATAATAATAATAATAATAATAATAATAATAATAATAATAATAATAATAATAATAATAATAATAATAATAATAATAATAATATCTTTATTTCTACAATTACATTTATACAGGTCTAGCTGACATCAATGACATACTACTATATAGAAAGCCTCTTGTTATGCTGAGCATTTCCCGCAGATTAGGTCAGTTTTGTCCGAGGATGCGACCCACACCAATCCACTAACACCCAGGTACCTATTATTACTGATGGATGAACAGGGACAACCGATGTAAGAAAACACGTCCATTGTTTCTACCCTCGCTGGACCATCACCGTGTGATGGTCACGGGCCTGTCAATATTTTATTACCAGCATACTGCAGGAAGAAAATAAACTTATTATCATTATTATTAATGTTGCTCAAAACTTCCTCTATAAAACGTGGAGGAATATTTGTGAATTGTTCCAGTCACGACATAACTTTTATTTATTATCGACCTTGAACACTGAAACTGTTCCTAACATACCGATCCCAGGAGAGGTTGGAAAACCCCAGCTCCCTCTAGCTCAAAACTCTCAGCTGTAACACAGCCCCATCAATGACACTCTCTTAATTTTATCCCCCGGTAAAACTCTCAGCTGTAACAGCCCCATCAATGACACTCCCTTAACTTTATCCCCCGGTAAAACTCTCAGCTGTAACACAACCCCATCAATGACACTCCCTTAACTTTATCCCCCGGTAAAAAATCTCAGCTGTAACACAACCCCATCAATGACACTCCCTTAACTTTATCCCCCGGTAAAACTCTCAGCTGTAACACAACCCCATCAATGACACTCCCTTAACTTTATCCCCCGGTAAAACTCTCAGCTGTAACACAACCCCATCAATGACACTCCTTAACTTTATCCCCCGGTAAAACTCTCAGTCTGTAACACAACCCCATCAATGACACTCCCTTAACTTTATCCCCAGTAAAACTCTCAGCTGTAACACAACCCCATCAATGACACTCCCTTAACTTTATCCCCCGGTAAAACTCTCAGCTGTAACACAACCCCATCAATGACACTCCCTTAACTTTATCCCCCGGTAAAACTCTCAGCTGTAACACAACCCCATCAATGACACTCCCTTAACTTATCCCCCGGTAAAACTCTCAGCTGTAACACAACCCCATCAATGACACTCCCTTAACTTTATCCCCCGGTAAAACTCTCAGCTGTAACACAACCCCATCAATGACACTCCTTTAACTTTATCCCCCGGTAAAACTCTCAGCTGTAACACAACCCCATCAATGACACTCCCTTAACTTTATCCCCGGTAAAACTCTCAGCTGTAACACAACCCCATCAATGACACTCCCTTAACTTTATCCCCCGGTAAAACTCTCAGCTGTAACACAACCCCATCAATGACACTCCCTTAACTTTATCCCCCGGTAAAACTCTCAGCTGTAACAGCCCCATCAATGACACTCCCTTAACTTTATCCCCCGGTAAAACTCTCAGCTGTAACACAACCCCATCAATGACACTCCCTTAACTTTATCCCCCGGTAAAACTCTCAGCTGTAACACAACCCCATCAATGACACTCCCTTAACTTTATCCCCCGGTAAAAAATACTATGAGGAGACATCCTTAATCAATTTTCTCCCTTCAAAAAAGACAACCTCTTTTAAAATCCTTCAACTAGGATAATAAAGTAGATCTAGTGCAATATTTGTGAAACAACAGTATATATTTGTGAAACAACAGTATATATTTGTGAAACAACAGTAAATATTTGTGAAACAACAGTATATATTTGTGAAACAACAGTAAATATTTGTGAAACAACAGTAAATATTTGTGAAACAACAGTATATATTTGTGAAACAACAGTAAATATTTGTGAAACAACAGTATATATTTGTGAAACAACAGTAAATATTTGTGAAACAACAGTATATATTTGTGAAACAACAGTACATATTTGTGAAACAACAGTAAATATTTGTGAAACAACAGTAAATATTTGTGAAACAACAGTATATATTTGTGAAACAACAGTACATATTTGTGAAACAACAGTAAATATTTGTGAAACAACAGTACATATTTGAGACAATAAACCCTGTGGCTCATTTAGTAAATATAAATTTAAAAAGTAAAAAAAAGTGATAAGATGTCGGGTCAGGACCTTGCTGGGAGTGTTGGATCCTGACTCAAAGCTTCTCATGTAGATGAATGGTTCAGAGAACCGACATGTTGATAAATTAGACACATGTGAAACTCTTGGGTATCTTTATTAAGGAAACGTT
Source organism: Cherax quadricarinatus (assembly GCF_026875155.1). Lineage (NCBI taxonomy): Eukaryota > Metazoa > Arthropoda > Malacostraca > Decapoda > Parastacidae > Cherax > Cherax quadricarinatus. The sequence goes on from NC_069412.1 coordinate 46,810,635, forward strand.
TCGCCACACAGTGACTTCATCAGTCCATACAGGGGAGAAACTTGAAGAACAGGAGGAGAATGAGGTAATCAGTCCCTCAACCTTGAGTCGATGTGGTCAGTCCATCAAGATTGATGGGGGACTAAGACGAGGGTCTGAGGGTCTTAGTTCTGTGATGACCCACCACTGCAGCTTTTGGTCATCTAACTGAGCTCTTCCACCGGCTTACCCGTCCTCCCCTTTAAAAATTCACATGTTTATTCTACAGTATATATGTTGAAAAATTGACTGCGGATTTCAATTATTTGGTGTTTTCTTATTGTTTATGTATTATTTACACTCAGCGTTCAGCAGCCGCTACCCTGACTCAGGGTCGACAACCCAAATGAATTCTTTATGATCGAGACCCAAAATCTGGTCATCCCAAAAATCTCGGATATTATCCTAACACCAAAAGACTTTCAAAAGGCAATAAATGACAGTCCCATGCACTCTGCCCCAGGCCCAGACTCATGGAACTTCGTATTCATCAAGAACTGTAAGAAGCCCCTGTCAGGTGCCTTCAGCATTTTATGGAGAGGGAGCATGGACACAGGGGTCATCCCACACTCACTAAAAACAACAGACATAGCCCCGCTCTACAAAGGTGGCAGTAAAGCAATTGTAAAGAACTACAGACCAATAGCGCTAACATCCCATATCATGTTGTAGATGATAGATTAGACACATGTGCAACTCTTGGGTATCTTTATTCAGGAAACGTTTCTCCACACAGTGGCTTCATCAGTCCATACAAAGAGTTCTAAGAAGCAAGATCGACAACCACCTAGATATCCATCAATTACACAACCCAGAACAACACGGGTTTTAAAACAGGTGCTCCTGCCTGTCCCGCTACTGGATCACTATGACAAGGTCCTGGATGCTGTAGAGGATAAACAAAATACAGATGTAGTATACACAGACTTTTTCGAAAGCCTTCAAAAGTGTGACCAGGGTCAAATTTGTGCAATTGCGTGAATAAAGGAAATAAAAAACAGGAAAAGTTGGTAGATGGATCTATAACTTCTTAAAAATAGAACACAAAGAGTAATAGCAACAGATAAAGCCTGGGAGCTTAGGGTTTGAAAAGCTCGGTTCCACAAGGCACAGTACTCGCTCCCATCCTATTCCTCACCCTTATCTGACCACAACAGAGAATGTAAACATATTTCCCGTGTCTTTGCGGTTGACACCCGGATTGCATGGCAGTGCTCCTTTCGAGGACACCGCAGACTCCAGCGGACTCAAACCAAATTTTCAAATGGGCATCAAAACATATGAGTTCAGTGAAGAGAAATTTCAACTACTCAGATTGGGAAACTTGGGAAATCAAACTGATTCAGGTATGGGACAAATTCTAAACTATACAATAGAGCGAGAAAGTAATTGAAGGATCTGGGAGTATATATGTCAGAGTATCTCGCCTTAAAAAAACCCCAACAATGTATCTACCTAATTTGCTAAAAATAATAGGGTGGATTATGGAACCTTCAAAATTAGGGACGCCAAGCCCATGATGATTCTTTTTCAAATCATTTGTTCCTGTCTAGGCTGGAATACTGCTGAAACACTAACTGCCCCCTTAAAGGCAGGAGGAAATTAGCTGACCTGGAGAGTGTAAAAGAAATTTCCGCACACTAAGTTCGATAGGCACCTAAACTAAGGGAGCGTTTAAAGTCCCTAGAAAGCATTAGTACCAAACTTGCACAGAAAAATACTCCCTATGAAGCAAAAAAACCGGCAGGAGATGCAAATTCCCCAAAAAAAACAGGGGCACCACGAGTACACTGAGAAACAACACAATAAGCGTCCGGGGCCCAAGACTATTCAACTTCCTCCCAGTATACATAAGGGGGATTACTAATAGAGCCCTGGCTGTCTTCAAGAAGGCAGTGGACAGGCAGCTAAAATCAGTACCTGACCAGCCGGGCTGTGGTTCATATGTCAGTTAATTTGGTCTAGACATACATGTAGGTTTGGATCTGTGTTGCTTAGAATACTTTCCCAGTTTATATCATTTAGGACCTGGTTGACTTGGTCCAACTTATGTTTTTGTTATTGAAGTTGAATTTGGTGAAGGTTCCCTCGTGACTGATCACATTTTGTTGGTCTGGGGCTCCGCACATACATGTCTGAACCTCTGCTATGTTGTGATCTGAGTATATTGTTTTTGATGTTAATATTTCGTATCAGATCATCATTGTTAGTGAAGATGAGGTCCGGTGTATTCTCCAGTCTTGTTGGCTCTATTATTTGCTGTAACCAACCTGAAAAAAATACATGCACGAGTACTTAATATTCTTAAACACATTTATTAGTTATGACCACATCTTTTAAAAGGGGTAGATGGGTTGCCGTGGAGGCATGGTTAGTGGTCCTTTGGTACCTAACAACACTTTAGAAAATGTAAAACGCACATTGTAACCTGCTAAAGAATAAATTTGTCTTTGTCTTGGATAAATGACCAAAAAGTCCGGGGGCGGCTTTTCCTATGACTGAGATCCGAGTCAAGGAGAAACTGTCCTGTTTTCGGGACGAATCTTACCTAACGTAGCCTAGCGATTCAAGTCAGTTTTAATAGGTAGTAATGTGTCATCTAAATGATTTAAACCCGTGTCAGGAAACACTTGTCATGTTCCTTGAAAATGCAATAACAAGGGAAAATGCGGTGTGATGAACGCTACTGTTTCAAAAAACAGTGTCAGAATTTTGTCTGACGAATTACTATAATAATATTTAAAGTTTCAGCACAATGGCAAGACAGCTCAGGGTCTGAATCACTCAACACCTGGGGGAAATCATTCAGAACAGAACAACTACAACATAAATCATTATTTTCTGCCATTTGAGAACATGTGCATGCGCGAGCCAGCATTCAAGGTCTTGTTTAGTTATCCTTCACACTTGCAGCTACAGCCGGCACAGGTTGCCTTTCCTAACTAACTTAAAGCCAATATCAAAATGTAGAGCCCTGGAACCTGCGAGGTTTTAAATATCATTATAATTTCTTACAGGGTATATTCTTTGACGTCTCACTTATTTTTTTCTTATAATTTTAATTTGCACTATGAAGTCACGTTGTCATAATAATAATACGTACTCTCTAGTGGACGATACATTTATGATGCTTACCTCGTACTCATACTTGTCAGTATTATCAACAACAAAATATATACATATATATAAAAATTATTTATTATATATTATATATATATATAATATATATATATATATTCTTTCTTTCAACACCCCGGGCCCGTATCCCACAAGGCGGGGTGCCCAAAAGGAAAAACGAAAGTTCTCTTTACATTTAGTAATATATCAGGAGAAGGGGGTTACTAGCCCCTTGCTCCGGCATTTTAGTTGCTCTTACAACACACGCATGGCTTACGGAGGGAAGAATTCTTTTTCCATTCCCCATGGAGATAGAGGAAATAAACAAGAATAGAACTAGAAGAAATTAGAAGAAAACCAGAGGGGTTTGTGTATATATGTGCTTGTACAGGGTATGTGTGTGTGACCTAAGTGTAAGTAGAATTTGAAGACGTACCTGAAATCTTGATGTTCATGGACAGAAAAAAAGGACACCGCTCCTCCATCATGTAAACAATTACAGGCTTTCGTTTTCACTCACTTGGCAGAGGGTTTAGTACCCCAGGGCGGTTGCTGTCTACCAACCTTATATATATTAAATATATATTTATATATATATATATTATATATTATATAAAATAAAATATTTATATATATATATATATATTATATAGGTAGGGGAGAAAATTAACAAGGACATAATACTTTACACAGGGACGTGTTCCCCTTTCTTATACAATGTCATTCCCTCCCCGGCGTGCACTGAATCAAATGCTGTAATGTTACTTCCATCATGTCGACAGGACGGGAAATGATCACCACAGTTTCCCTGCATGTTATGTTACACTCCATCTGTCTACCTGCTATGTTATGTCCCATACCTGGTCTACCATGCTATGTTATGTTACCCACTACCTGGTCTACCATGCTATGTTATGTTACCCACTACCTGGTCTACCATGCTATGTTATGTTACCCACTACCTGGTCTACCATGCTATGTTATGTTACCTACTACCTGGTCTACCATGCTATGTTATGTTACCCACTACCTGGTCTACCATGCTATGTTATGTTACCTACTACCTGGTCTACCATGCTATGTTATGTTACCCACTACCTGGTCTACCATGCTATGTTATGTTACCCACTACCTGGTCTACCACGCTGTTACTCGTCATCCACTACCTGGTCTACCATGCTATGTTACTCGTATCCACTACTGGTCTATCATGCTTGTTACTCGTCATCCACTACCTGGTCTACCATGCTATGTTACTCGTCATCCACTACCTGGTCTATCATGCTATGTTACTCGTCATCCACTACCTGGTCTACCATGCTATGTTACTCGTCATCCACTACCTGGTCTACCATGCTATGTTACTCGTCATCCACTACCTGGTCTACCAAAGTATGTTACTCGTCATCCACTCCCTGGTCTACCATGGCTATGTTACTCGTCACCCACTACCTGGTCTACCATGCTATGTTACTCGTCATCCACTACCTGGTCTACCATGCTATGTTACTCGTCATCCACTACCTGGTCTACCATGCTATGTTACTCGTCATCCACTACCTGGTCTATCATGCTATGTTACTCGTCATCCACTACCTGGTCTACCATGCTATGTTACTCGTCATCCACTACCTGGTCTATCATGCTATGTTATGTTACCCACTACCTGGTCTACCACGCTGTTACTCGTCATCCACTACGTGGTCTACCATGCTATGTTACTCGTCTTTCCACTACCTGGTCTACCATGCTTATGTTACTCGTCATCCACTCCCTGGTCTATCTTGCTATGTTACTCGTCACCCACACCTGGTCTACCATGCTATTTTTACTCGTCATCCACTACCGGGGCTACCAGCTATGTTACTTGTCATCCACTACCTGGTCTAACATGCTATGTTACTTGTCATCCACTACCTGGTCTACCATGCTATGTTACTTGTCATCCACTACCTGGTCTACCATGCTATGTTACTCGTCATCCACTACCTGGTCTACCATGCTATGTTACTTGTCATCCACTACCTGGTCTAACATGCTATGTTACTTGTCATCCAGTACCTGGTCTAACATGCTATGTTACTTGTCATCCACTACCTGGTCTACCATGCTATGTTACTTGTCATCCACTACCTGGTCTAACATGCTATGTTACTTGTCATCCACTACCTGGTCTACCATGCTATGTTACTCGTCATCCACTACCTGGTCTACCATGCTATGTTACTCGTCATCCACTACCTGGTCTACCATGCTATGTTACTCGTCATCCACTACCTGGTCTACCATGCTATGTTACTAGTCATCCACTACCTGGTCTACCATGCTATGTTACTCGTCATCCACTACCTGGTCTACCATGCTATGTTACTTGTCATCCACTCCCTGGTTTTACCTTTGCTATGTTACTTGTCATCCACTACCTGGTCTACCATGCTATGTTACTTGTCATCCACTACCTGGTCTACCATGCTATGTTATGTTACCCACTACCTGGTCTACCATGCTATGTTACTAGTCATCCACTACCTGGTCTACCATGCTATGTTATGTTACCCAACTACCTGGTCTACCATGCTTTTTTTTACTCGTCTCCACTCCCTGGTCTACCATGCTATGTTACTAGTCATCCACTACCTGGTCTACCATGCTATGTTACTTGTCATTCACTACCTGGTCTACCATGCTATGTTACTCGTCATCCACTACCTGGTCTACCATGCTATGTTACTCGTCATCCACTACTGGTTACATGCTATGTTACTTGTCATCCACTACCTGGTCTACCATGCTATGTTACTTGTCATCCACTACCTGGTCTACCATGCTATGTTACTAGTCATCCACTACCTGGTCTACCATGCTATGTTACTTGTCATCCACTACTGGTTACCATGCTATGTTACTTGTCATTCACTCCCTGGTTCTACCATGCTTTGTTATGTTACCCACTACCTGGTTACCATGCTATGTACTCGTCACCCACTACCTGGTCTACCATGCTATGTTATAGTCATCCACTCCCTGGTCTACCATGCTATGGTTACTTGTCATCCACAACTGGTCTACCATGCTATGTTACTTGTCACTCATTTACCTGGTCTACCATGCTATGTTATTTGTCATCCACTACCTGGTCAAACCTGCTATGTTACTTGTCATCCACTACCTGGTCTACCATGCTATGTTACTCGTCACCCACTCCCTGGTCTCCCCTTTGCTATGTTACTGTCATCCACTACTGGTCTACCATGCTATGTTACTTGTCATCCACTACCTGGTCTACCATGCTATGTTACTTGTCATCCACTACCTGGTCTACCATGCTATGTTACTCGTCATCCACTACTGGTCTACCATGCATGTTACTTGTCATTCATACCAGGTCTACCAGGGTTGTTACTCGTCATCCACTACCTGGTTACCATGCTATGTTACTTGTCATCCACAAACCTGGTCTACCAGCTATGTTACTTGTCATCCACTACCTGGTTACCTTTGCTATGTTACTTGTCATCCACTACCTAGTCTACCATGCTATGTTACTTGTCATCCACTACCTGGTCTACCACGCTGTTACTTGTCATCCACTACCTGGTCTACCATGCTATGTTACTTGTCATCCACTACCTGGTCTACCACGCTATGTTACTTGTCATCCACTACCTGGTCTACCCGCTATGTTACTTGTCATCCATACTGGTCTAACTGCTATGTTACTTGTCATCCACTACCTGGTCTACCACGCTATGTTACTTGTCATCCACTACCTGGTCTAACATGCTATGTTACTCGTCATCCACTACCTGGTCTACCACTCTATGTTACTTGTCATCCACTACCTGGTCTACCACGCTATGTTACTTGTCATCCACTACCTGGTCTAACATGCTATGTTACTTGTCATCCACTACCTGGTCTACCACGCTATGTTACTTGTCATCCACTACCTGGTCTAACATGCTATGTTACTCGTCATCCATCCTGGTCTACCTGCTATGTTACTTGTCATCCACTACCTGGTCTTACCATGCTATGTTACTCGTCATCCACTACCTGGTCTACCATGCTATGTTACTTGTCATCCACTACCTGGTCTACCATGCTATGTTACTTGTCATCCACTACCTGGTCTACCATGCTATGTTATGTTACCCACTACCTGGTCTACCATGCTATGTTACTCGTCATCCACTACCTGGTCTACCATGCTATGTTACTCGTCATCCACTACCTGGTCTACCATGCTATGTTACTCGTCATCCACTACCTGGTCTACCATGCTATGTTACTTGTCATCCACTACCTGGTCTACCATGCTATGTTACTCGTCATCCACTACCTGGTCTACCATGCTATGTTACTTGTCATCCACTACCTGGTCTACCATGCTATGTTACTTGTCATCCACTACCTGGTCTACCATGCTATGTTACTCGTCATCCACTAGGCTATTTATTACCACTTTTAATTCTCAGTTTTTTATTATAGACATTTTTTTTCAACAAGTCGGCCGTCTCCCACCGAGGCAGGGTGACCCACCGAGGCAGGGTGATCCACCGAGGCAGGGTGACCCACCGAGGCAGGGTGACCCACCGAGGCAGGGTGACCCACCCAGGCAGGGTGATCCACCGAGGCAGGGTGACCCACCGAGGCAGGGTGACCCACCGAGGCAGGGTGACCCACCGAGGCAGGGTGACCCAAAAAAGAAAGAAAATCCCCAAAAAGAAAATACTTTCATCATCATTCAACACTTTCACCACACTCACACATTATCACTGTTTTTGCAGAGGTGCTCAGAATACAACAGTTTAGAAGCATATACGTATAAAGATACACAACATATCCCTCCAAACTGCCAATATCCCAAACCCCTCCTTTTAAAGGCAGGCATTGTATTCCCATTTCCAGGACTCAAGTCCGACTATATGAAAATAACCGGTTTCCTGAATCCCTTCACTAAATATTACCCGCTCACACTCCAACAGATCGTCAGGTCCCAAGTATCATTCGTCTCCATTCACTCCTATCTAACACGCTCACGCACGCTCTGGAAGTCCAAGCCCCTCGCCCACAAAACCTCCTTTAACCCTCTCTCCAACCCTTTCGAGGAGGGACCCTCCCCCTCCTTCCTTCCCCTATAGATTTATCGCTTTCCATGTCATTCTACTTTGATCCATTCTCTCTAAATGACCAAACCACCTCAACAACCCCTCTTCTGTCCTCTGACTAATACTTTTATTAACTCTACACCTTCCCCAAATTTCCACACTCCAAATTTTTCTGCATAATATTTACACCACACATTCCCCTTAGACAGGACATCTCCACTGCCTCCAACCGTCCCCCTCGCCGCTGCATTTACCACCCAAGCTTCACACCCATATAAGAGTGTTGGTACCAAATATACTTTCATACATTCCTTCTTTGTCTCCATAGATAACGTTTTTTTGACTCCACATATACCTCAACGCACCACTCACCTTTTTTCCCTCCCTCAATTCTATGATTAACCTCATCCTTCATAAATCCCTCCGCCGACACGTCAACTCCCAAGTATCTGAAAACATTCACTTCTTCCATACTCCTCCTCCTCAATTTGATATCCAATTTTTCTTTATCTAAATCATTTGACACCCTCATCACCTTACTCTTTTCTATGTTCACTTTCAACTTTCTACCTTTACACACACTCCCAAACTCATCCACTAACCTTTGCAATTTTGTTTTAGAATCTCCCATAAGCACAGTATCATCAGCAAAAAGTAACTGTGTCAATTAAGAAAGAAAACATAAGAACGAAGGAACACTGCAGCAGGCCTACTGGCCCATGCGAGGCAGGTCCAAGTCTCCTACCGGCTTAAGCCAATGCACCCAACCTAGTCAGGTCAGGTCACCTTGACTTAAGGGAGGAAAAACGGCAACCGTCCTGGTAGCCCCAAGCAACAGGTCCAACTCACACCCACCCCCTCCCACTCATGTATTTATCCAACCTATTTTTAAAGCTACACAACGTTTTTGGCCTCTATAACTGTACTTGGGGTTTGTTCCACTCATCCACAACTCTATTACCAACCCGTACTTTCCTATATCCTTCCTGAATCTGAATTTTTCTAACTTAAAACCATTGCTGCGAGTCCTGTCTAGGCTAGATATTTTCAGCACACTATTTACATCCCTTTATTTATTCCTGTCTTCCATTTATACACCTCAATCATATCCCCCCTAATTCTACGTCTTTCTAGAGAGTGAAGATTCAGGGCCCTTAGTCTATCCTCTAGGGAAGGTTTCTGATACTTGGGGTCAACTTTGTCATCCTCCCTTTTTACATTTTCAAAAGCATTTATATCCATTCTGTAATACGGTGACCAAAACTGTGCAGCATAATCTAAATGAGGCCTAACCAAGGATGTTAGAGTTGAAGAACAACCTGAGGACTCCTATATTTATGCTTCTTGATATAAAGCCCAAAGGGTTCTATTAGCTTTATTGCGAACACTTATGCACTGGGTTTTCTTGGTTTCAGATTACTGCTAACCAGAACTCCTAAATCTTTTTCGCAATCCGTAATATTAAGATCTACATTATTTAGTTTATATGTGGCATGGTTATTGTCCCGTCCAACATTTAGAACTTTGCATTTGTCTATTTAAACTGCATCTGCCCCCTCTCCGAACCACTGCATCGTCTACTCAAATCTTCCTGGAGTGCTCTGATGTCCCTGTCAGAATGAATTTGACGGGGCCCATTTCGGGGCCATCGGCAAACTTGCTGATGTCGCTCTTTATGCCCTCATCTATGTCGTTTATGTTATTGTGAACAGCAGGGGGCCCAAAAACTGACCCCTGTGGAAACACCCCTCGTGATGCTTCCCCACTCTGATTTCTCCCCATTTTTGCAAAAATCTCTGCTGCCTATTTGTCAACCATGCCTCTATCCAGGAAAAAATTTCTCCTATTTCCATGTGCCTTAATTTTCCTCAATAGTCTCTGATGTGGGACCCCGCAAAAGCCTTACTGAAGTCCATGTTCACAATATTCATATTCTTACCATGATCTACCTCCTCAAATACCTTAGTGAAAAAAGTTAACAAATTCGTAAGGCAGGAACGCCCCTTTGTAAAACCATGCTGAGATTCGTTGATTAATTTATGCTTTTCAAGGTGGGTACAAACTGCCTCGGCAATTATTGATTCCATAAATTTTCCCATATGGGGTTGGCTTATTGGTCTATAGTTTGAAGCTAAGGACCTGTCACCTGCTTTGAAAATAGGTATCACATTTGCCATTTTCCACTTATCTGGCACCATGCCAGTTTGTAGTGATATGTTGAAAAGATTAGCCAAAGGTTTGCTAAGCTCCACTTTACATTCCTTTAGAACCCTTGCATACAGTTCATCAGGGCCTGGGGATTTGTTAGGTTTTAATTTTATCTATTTGCCTAAGGACCATGTCACTTTGTGACCCTAATCGTGCACAGTTTATTATCGTCCTGTTCCACATAATTTATCATTTTGGAATATCGCTGGTATCCTCCTGTGTAAAAACTGGAGGAAGTATGTGTTAAAACTTCTACACATTTCCTTATCACTGTCCCGTGTCCCTGATCTTACTTCTGTATACCTGAAAGAATCCTTTTGGGGTTTGTCTTCGAATCTCTTGCAACTTTAAAACCCCATATCTTTTTTGCTCTTCTAATTCCTTTTTTTATTTCTCTCTTTTAAATGAATATATCGATTTTTTAATTGCCCTTCCTCTTTTGATTTGCCTATATATGCCTCTCTTTTGACCAATTAGATATTTTAATCTATTGTTCATCCATTTAGGATCATTTTTGTTTGATCTGATTTCCTATTTGGAACATAATTTGGGCTGAGCAGCTAGAACTATGCCCTGGAAAGCGTCATATCGGCATCCATCACCACCTACCTGACCCTTGCCAGGTCATTCCAGTTCAGCCCACCTAAGTAATTTTTCAGTCCTATGAAATCAGCCAAGCGGAAGTCAGGGACAGAGATTGATTGCCATTATTTGGGGAATTCCGTGATATATTAAAACTGAGTGATTTGTGATCACTTTCCCCAAGCTCATCATTAACCTCAGATTATTAATTAGTGTTTCCCCACTGGAAGAACCAAGTCAAGGAGGTTATTTCCCCTAGTTGGCTCTGTCACAAACTGTTTTAAAAAACAATTTCCTGGATCGTATCAAGAAAGTCCCGACTATAGTTGAAATCTCCCATTAGCACAACATTTTCGTTTTTAGATGCCTTACGAATTTCGTCCCATAGAAGTTTTACGCACTCCCTATCAAGATTTGGGGCCTGTAAATCACACCCAAAATTAGTTTTTCTCGGCCTCGAGAAGCTGTAACCAAACAGATTCAGTGGCTGACGCTTCCAATTTTATATCTTGTCTAACACAACAATTTAAATTGTCCTCTGACATACATCGCTACTCCACCACCTTTCCTGTTGACCCTGTCAGTGTGGAAAATGTTATAGCCTTGTAAGTGACATTCAGAGGGCATTCTCTATCTTTCAGATTGAGCCAGGTCTCTGTTATTGCAATAATTTTCTATGTTTCCTGCACTTGCAATTAATCTTAGCTCATCTATCTTATTTCCTTACACTCCTGCTATTAGTATAGTAAACCTTAGGGGCTAGTCCCTTTCTGCCCTCTGCTGTCTCCCTTTGTTTGCTGACCTGATCTATTGTTTTTATTTATAACTTCCCTGCTGAATGCCTTTTATACATTTACTGTTTTGACCCTTTGTGTTGCAACCTGCTTTTTTCCCACACACACCCATTACTCTATCATCTATCAGTTTAAAATCATAGGCATTTCACCAATGGCCTTCTCAATCGAGTCTGCAAGTGCTACCACCCCAGCCCCAGAGAGAAAGTACCCATCCCTTGCATACATATCATGTTTGCCATAAAAGTTGTTCCAGTTGTCAATGAATGGGATTGCAAGTTCTTGCAGTATCTGTCTAGCCAGCAATTTTTCACCAATTGCCCTTGACAACATTCATTTCCTACTCCCCTTCTAGGCAAGATGTTACATTGATTGGGATCCCCCTTAGACTTAATGAAATCTATAGCTGACCTGTACTTTCTAGCAGTCTTCTCTCCTACCCTTTCCCAATATCATTTCCACCAGCACTGGAGACAGATAATGGGCTTGTTCCCATTACCTGACATGATATTATCCAGCCTGTTGACTATGGTCCCCAAAACCCCGCTCCAGGGAAGCACACTCTATCTCTCATCTTTCTTATTCCTATTACAAAAAACAAAACTCAATAATCTTCTGAGAGTCACCAACCACAAGAATGCGCTTTTCCTCCATTTGAGGGGGCAGTATACCCTTTACCTTCACTGGCCACTGAAGTACATTCATCCTGAAGAACAGAGAAGCGATTTTCTACCTTCAGATCTTCACTCTTAACTTTCCTTACTCTGATTTCGCCTCCCATTACTGTGAACCACTCGCCACTTGTAGCAGGTGTGGGCTGCACCTCACTGCGGTAGCCGTTGTACCTCCCCACCTACAGCCTCCTCACAGCGAGAGACAGACTGCACCTCACTGCTAGAAGCCTCATTTCCCACAACTCCAGCCACCTCACACTTCTCCCAGACCCCTTGAGGTGGACCTTCAGCCCCCAATCTCCCCCTGGAGAAGCAAGACCATCCCTGTCTAAGACCTACATTTACCGGGAAGTAGTCTCCCTTTTCGTCTATACACCCTAACTGGCCTCACTATCCTCATAAAAAAATCTTAACAGCATTTAGTAACTTACCACCTATTCCATATACTTGCAACATCTGCACTTGCTTCTTATCCACTCTATCATATGCCCTTTTTTAAATCCATAAAAGCAAAAAAAACTTCCTACCTTTATCTAATACTGTTCAAATATATGCTGCAATGTAAACACTTGATCTACACATCCCCTACCCACTCTGAAACCTCCTTGTCATCCGCAATCCTACATTCTGTCTTACCTCTAATTCTTCAATTATAACCCTACCGTATATTTTCCTGGTATACTCAGTTAACTTATTCCTCTATAATTTTTACAATCTCTTTTGTTTCCCCCTTTTCCCCTTTTTTTAAAGGGATTATTTCATGCTCCCACCAATCCCTAGGTACCTTCCCCTCTTTCATACATTTATTAAACAAAAGTACCAACCACTCCAACCCCTATATCCACCCCTGCTTTTTAAAATTTCTGTCATGATCCCCTCAGTTTTCCCGCTGCTTTACCCCCTTTCATTCTACGTAATTTCCTTTACGTACCTCCACCTCACTTACATTCTGCTCTTCTTCAGTCCTAAAAGATGGTATTCCTCCCTGGCCAGTGCATGAAAAATTTCCGCCTCCCTTTTTTTCCTCAACATTTAAAAGTTCCTCAAAAAAATTTCGCCATCTACCTATTACCTCCCTCTCCCATCTACTAACTCCCCTACTCTGTTTTTAACTGACAAATCCAGACCCTTTTCCCCTGGCTTTTTTAACTTGTTTAACTCACTCCAAAATTTTGTTCTTATTTTCATTAAAATTTTTTGGACAGTGCCTCTCCCCCTCTATCATCTGCTCTCCTTTTGCCCCTCTCTCACCACTCTCTTCACCTTTCTTTTACTCTCCATATCTCTGCTCTTCTTTTAACACTTCTGCTTTGCAAAAACCTCTCATAAGCTACCTTTTTCTTTTTATCACACCCTTTTTCTTCATCATTCCACCAATCACTCCTCTTTCCTCCGCCCCCCCCCTCCTATAACCACCCTCCTATAACCCCCTATAACCTCCTGCCCCCCCATTCTAATACTGTATTTTTAAAAAATATTCCAACCCTCTTCAACCCCCCACTACCAGGCATGGTGGCCTGGTGGCTAACACTCTCGTTCACACGGCGAGGGCCTGGGTTCGATTCCCAGCCAGAGTAGAAACTTGGGCGTGTTTTTTTCCACCCGTTGTCTATGTTCCCCATCAGTAAAATGGGTACCTAGGTGTTAGTCGACTGGACTAGCAATAGTAAGGATATATTACCAAAAACAACTGGTGGGAGCTCCCTTGTGGTGCTAGGGAGGATAGAAGTAAGACAGGGAAACATGCACCAAAAGGGAATACAGTCACAGAAAACCCAAGGCAAAGGAAAAACCAAGCCTGTGCAATACTATGCACTTGGTATCTGCATACATGGGAATCTGGAAAAAAAAAGATGGGACGTGCAACTATGACCACCTAGAAAAATGCCATGCCCATATGACAACAGGAAAATGCAAAACTCCCTTCCTGTAAGCTTTTTCACCCTGAACTGTGTACTTCTTCAGTACAGGAAAGACTGTGCTATAACTTAAATTGCCAGGCATACCATCTAAAGGGGACAAAAAGATACAAAACATCCAGACCATGGGGAAAAACCCGGGTATCCCCAGCCACTCAAGAGGGAGAGGTTTTTTAGTGCCAGGAAGGAAAAAAAAACTGGCAGGAAATGGCAAGAAATCGTACACCAAATCCAGTCATTCCTGGAGTGGAACCCCAGTCGATGGCCTCCACTCCAAATCAACAGATTACAGATACTATGCCGGAAAAAAAATCCCCCCCCCCAGTACAACAATACCACCAGTCCGATAACATTCTTCTTTGCAAATATACAGGGTCTAAAGCCAGCAACAAACAACAAAATACCTTTCATCCGGGACTGCTTGCAGAGGCAAAGGCAATGTTCGCGGCTTTCACTGAGACCCACATAAAAAGGGTCACTTGGACAACGAAATATGGATCCCAGGTTACAACCTATACGATGTGGGCGAGTGAACAGGCAAAAGGGGGGGGTTGGCCTGTACATTGCAGAGTCACTTGTTTGCACAGAAACTGCTTAATGCCTCAAATGATGTAGTGGAAGTTTTAGCAGTAAAGGTCGAGAACCAAAACCTAGTCATTGTGGTAGTCTACAAGCCTCGGATGCAACATCCCAGCAAATTTCCCGGAAAGCTGTTAAAAATTGACCACTGTCTGGAAATCTTCCAGCTCCTGCACGCAACATCTTGCTCCTGGGGGATTTCAACTTAAGGCACCCAAAATGGAGGAATTTTAGCAAATAATATTTTTTTGCAGTAATAACCCCCAGGAGGCAGCTCTGATGAAAAATCACACTCACACGAGCTTTTAAATCTCTGCACAAAATTCAATTTTTAAACCAGCAAATAATAGAGCCTACTAGACTGGAGAATACATAGACCTCATCTTCACTAACAATGATGGATCTGATAAGAAATGTCACCATATCAAAAAAAATATACTCAGATTACAACATAATTGAGGTTCAGACATGTATGCGTGGAGCCCCAGACCGACTAATGAGACTAGTCACGAGGGGGCATTCACCAAATTCAACTTCAATAAAAAAACATTAAAGTGGGACCAAAGTAAACCAATTCCTAACCGATATAAGCTGGGAAGATATACTAACAACACAGACCCCAACTTATGCCCAGAACAGATTAACTCGGTGGCACTCGATGTTTGCACAAGGCTTATTCCTCTAAAAAAAAGGAGGAGTAGATGTAAAAATAGAAAGAGACAGGCGCTCCCTTTACAGGCGACGGAAAAGAAAAAACAGAGCGGCTTAAAAGAGGTCAATATATCTGAAATGCATTAGGGAGACACTGGTCAAGGGGAATAGCAAGCATCGACTTAAGCTAAAAGAATCCTTTAGGAGTCAGGAAACGCGGGAAGAACTAAAAGCCATAAATGAAATCGAAAGAAACCCAAAGTATTTCCTTTTTCTCCTATGCCAAATCAAAATCGAGAACAACGCCCCGTATTGGGCCCCCACTTAAAACAAGATGGGTCCTACACAGATGACATCAAGGAAATGAGTGAGCTACTCAAGTCCCATATGACTCAGTTTTTAGCAAGCCGCTAACCAGACTGAGAGTCGAAGATCAAAATGAATTTTTTTATGGGGAGAGCCACAAAATTTGATTAACACAAGCTATCCGATGTTATCCTGACGCCAAATGACTTCGAACAGGCGATAAATGACATGCCCATGCACTCTTTCCCCAGGGCCCGACTCATGGAACTCTGTGTTCATCAAGAACTGCAAGAAGCCCCTATCACGAGCCTTTTCCATCCTATGGAGAGGGAGCATTGGACACGGGGGTCGTCCCACAGTTACTAAAAACAACAGACATAGCCCCACTCCACAAAGGGGGCAGTAAAGAAACAGCAAAGAACTACAGACCAATAGCACTAACATCCCATATCATAAAAATCTTTGAAAGGGTCCTAAGAAGCAAGATCACCACCCTCTAGAAACCATCAGTTACACAACCCAGGGCAACATGGGTTTAGAACAGGTCGGTCCTGTCTGTCTCAACTATTGGATCACTACGACAAGGTCCTAAATGCACTAGAAGACAAAAAGAATGCAGATGTAATATATACAGACTTTGCAAAAGCCTTCGACAAGTGTGACCATGGCGTAATAGCGCACAAAATGCGTGCTAAAGGAATAACAGGAAAAGTCGGTCGATGGATCTATAATTTTCCCAACTAACAGAACACAGAGAGTAGTCGTCAACAGAGTAAAGTCCGAGGCAGTACGGTTTAAAAGCTCTGTTCCACAAGGCACAGTACTCGCTCTAACTTGTTCCTCATCCTCATATCCGACATAGACAAGGATGTCAGCCACAGCACCGTGTCTTCCTTTACAGATGACACCCGAATCTGCATGACAGTGTCTTCCATTGCAGACACTGCAGGCTCCAGGCGGAAAATCAACCAAATCTTTCAGTGGGCTGCAGAAAAACAATATGAAGTTCAACGATGAGAAATTTCAATTACTCAGATATGGTAAACATGAGGAAATTAAATCTTCATCAGAGTACAAAACAAATTCTGGCCACAAAATAGAGCGAAACACCAACGTCAAAGACCTGGAGTGATCATGTCGGAGGATCTCACCTTCAAGGACCATAACATTGTATCAATCGCATCTGCTAGAAAAATGACAGGATGGATAATGAGAACCTTCAAAACTAAGGAGGCCAAGCCCATGATGACACTCTTCAGGTCACTTGTTCTATCTAGGCTGGAATATTGCTGCACACTAACAGCGCCTTTCAAGGCAGGTGAAATTGCTGACCTAGAAAATGTACAGAGAACTTTCACGGCGCGCATAACGGAGATAAAACACCTCAATTACTGGGAGCGCTTGAGGTTCCTAAACCTGTATTCCCTGGAACGCAGGAGGGAGAGATACATGATTATAACACCTGGAAAATCCTAGAGGGACTAGTACCGAACTTGCACACGAAAATCACTCACTACGAAAGCAAAAGACTTGGCAGACGATGCACCATCCCCCCAATGAAAAGCAGGGGTGTCACTAGCACGTTAAGAGACCATACAATAAGTGTCAGGGGCCCGAGACTGTTCAACTGCCTCCCAGCACACATAAGGGGGATTACCAACAGACCCCTGGCAGTCTTCAAGCTGGCACTGGACAAGCACCTAAAGTCAGTTCCTGATCAGCCGGGCTGTGGCTCGTACGTTGGTTTGCGTGCAGCCAGCAGCAACAGCCTGGTTGATCAGGCTCTGATCCACCAGGAGGCCTGGTCACAGACCGGGCCGCGGGGGCGTTGACCCCCGGAACTCTCTCCAGGTACTCCAGGTCGCATCCTGGGACACTGACCTAATTTGCCCGAAATGCTGAGCATAACAAGTGGCTTTCTATGTAGCAGTATATCATTGTTGTCAGCTAGGACTGTATACCTTGTACATGTACTTGTAGTAAATAAAGATATTATTATTATTATTATTATCTTTGCACTAGCCCACCTTTCTGCCAATAGTCGCTTATATCTCACCCGAACTTCCTCCTCCCTTAGCTTATTCACTTTCACCTCCCTCTTACTTGTTGTTGCCACCTTCCTCTTTTCCCATCTACCTCTTACTCTAACTGTGCACAACTAAATAATGACCCGATTATCAGTTGCCCCTCAAATAAACATTTACTTTCCTGGAGCCTACCCATCATCTTTTATCCCCCAAATTTACATAATCTAACAAACTACTTTCATTAGTGCTACTTTTCATACCTTTGTATATTTATTTACCCTCTTTTTCAAAAAATATGTATTACTTATTACCAAATTTCTTTCTAAAACATAGCTAAATTTAAAAGGCCCCCTTTTTTTATATTTACCCCTGGCCCCAAAAATTTTTACCTACACTCCCCCCATAACATTTTTAAACCCCTTTGCATTGAAACCCCCAAAACCACCATTACCCCTCACACTTGTTTCCCAAAACTCCCCACGCATTCACTAAAACTTTTCCCCGGGAATCTCCCCCTTTTCCTCTACACTTCTCTTTTTTTCCCCAGGGCATATACATTTATTTATAACCCACTTTTCACATCCAATTTTTATTTTACCCCAAAATCCTTGAATTAAAAATTTTTGTAGTCCCTCTTTTCCCGCCATAGCTTATAGACTTAAAAAATGGGACATTATAGAAATAATAAATTAATAATAAATACAAAAATTAATTCTTTTTTTTTGAAGACATTTTAATACCTTTAAATTTATTAATTTAATAAAAAAAAGGTAAATAAAAAAGAAAATGTAAAATTTTACTTTTAAATTCTTAAAAGACCTATTTTTTAAGGGGATGGACGGGTAAGCCAGGGGAAAGGTTTGGGGCAGATGCCCAAAAAGTTTCGAGGGGCCCTTTTTAAATAGGGTTGACAAAGACTGCGCCGGGAAACGCTTGTCTTTTTTTCCCTGACAAAATTTTATTTAAATTCTAACTTATTTTTTTTACCAAATGATAAAAATGTTAGCAAAAACAGGGGCCACGGTGGCCCGGGGCCCCCCTGGCGGCTAAGCCCTCTCGTTTCCCACAGGGGGAAGCGTTGGGTTCGATTCCCAGCGAGGGGTAAAAAACATTGGGCGGTTTTCTTTACCCCGGTTGTCTATGTTCACCCATCAGTAAAAGGGGTCCCTGGGGAGTGGACTGGTGGGGGCCCGCATCCGGGGAAACACAAACCAAAATTTCCCCAAAAATGCTCTCTAACAAGTGGCTTTCTTTATAGTAGTATGTCTTTGATGCCCGCCGGGACCTGTTTTCCTTTGTACATTTCTTGTAGAAATAAAATATTTTTTATTATTATTATTTTTTTAAATTTTATTATTTTTTTTTAAAATTATTATTATTTTTAAATTATTATTATTATTATTAAAATTTTTTTGTAAAAAAATTTAAAAAAAAAAATTCTGTAAAATGGAGACCAAAAACTAGCTGCGTAATCCAGGCGAAGCCACTAATAAATGTTTTAAAAGCTGTAAAAGAACCCCTGGACTTCTGTTGTTTAAAATTTTCTTGATATAAATCCCAACAATCTATTTCCTTGTTACTACCCCCTTAAGGCTTTGCGCTTGGTTTGGGTTTTGCTGGTTATCAAAACCCCCCAAGCCCTTTTCGCATTCCCTACGGCAAAGATCACATTATTTAGCTTGTAAGTGCAAAGGTTTTTTTTTTTTTGAACTTTTTCCGACTTCGGGAACTTGCATTTATCTACATTGAACTGCAGCTGCCACTTTTCTGACCACAAATTGGATGGGGTTAAACCCTCCTGATGTTCCGTGACTTTTAAAATCGGAATGGGTTTAAACCTACCTATTTTTCGGCCCTTCAGCAAATTTTGCTCATTCACTAGAAATTTTTCCCTCGTCAAAGACCCATTGATATATATTGTAAACAACAAAGGGCCAAAAAACGGATCCCTTGGAACCCACTTTTTCCCGATCCCGCTCAATTTTTCCACATTTATGCACCCCATTGTTTCCCTCTTGCTGACCCATGACTCTATGCATGACAGAAATTTTTCTCCCAGTCCCCCATGAGCTGCCATTTCTTTCAGTCTCGGTGCGGTACTCTATCAAAAGCCTTGCAAAATAAAATTCTTTATCGTGATCAACAGCCTCAAAATTTTAAACTGAAGAAAGTTAGTAAATTAAGGCAGGAATGACCCCTCGTGAAACAGATTATGTTTATAAAGGGATGACTTATAATATCACTATGGTATAAACCTTGGTAAAAATACCGACAATTTTGGTTTAAAAAAACACGTAACAAAACACATTTTTTATTTAAAAACACATATTTATTAAAAAAACGCTTGGGTCCTGAGACCTTGATCACTTCTAACTTTGGGGTTTAAAAGACATTATTAAGGCGGAGAGTGAGGTTGGGGGAAATGCTTGGTGCCTGAAAAAGGGAGGAGGGGGTAGACAAAGAGATCATGGGGACCCGTTTTGCGGGTTAGGGGGTTTGCTTTCCTGGTTGAGTTTCTTGCACAAATTTTTAAAAAATTTTTTGGGGTTTCCGGTTTTTACGTTCAAATGTGTGGAGGTTAGGGGTTAGGGCTTCGTAGTAAACCCCACACCTCTAACCTCCACAGCGGGCTTTAAACACCACCCCTTTGGGTATTTGGGTAGATTCTGCCAAAGAAATATGTAGGCGAAACAGGCGGGAGACTTGGGGTCCTTTCTAAAACAAGCATCGAAATGCCGGGTAACAAAAGATTTAAAGGGAAACGTTTGGTGTCCTCCACAGGGGACACCCCCGGGGGCATTTGAGGAATAGGTGGGGCAAAACTCGTTCTAAAACCAAACAAAAACCTCAGACCCCGACGGGGGCCTAGAAGCCTCGCAATCCCGTCACCGACACAATAAAAAGTAACAACCAAAAAAACCACAAGTTTTCTAAAACATTAGTATACTTGATACTCAACCGGGAAAAGGGCACCCCCTACCCACAACACAGGAGCACATGACCATAGTTCCCAAGTCCTCATCCCAACAGGGCTTTCTTCGGGTCACCGGGTAAATCCCACCTAAAATCTTGGGTCCCCAACCGTCACTCACACCTCACTCTTTCAGGCCCACCATGCTTTTCCACCCCAAAACCCCACTTTTTCGGGTCCCATGCGTCACCCACCCCTCACCCCCTTCAGGTCACTATGCGTCACTCCACCCCCCCACTCTTCAGGTCACTCATCCCGTCACTCACACCCCTCATTTCTTCAGGTCACCATGGTCACCCACACCTCACCTTCGGTCACTATGCGTCATTTCCATCTCACTCTCCGCCTTATATAATGTTTTTTAAAAACCCCTTTTATGTTAAAGTAAACCCAAGGTTTTCAGGCCCGAAACTTTTTCCAATAAATATGTCCTAGTGTTTGTTTTACGTTTTTTTTTTAACCAATATCGGGCTAAAATTTAATTTCTAGTAATTTGTTTTAAAATTTGAGGTCAGGCTTTTTTTGGTGATAATTTGACGGTAACGACTTATCCCCTGTTTTAAAAAAATAGGAATTACATGGGCCATTTTCCACATATCAAAAATAAAAACCTGTCTGAAAAAATTTTAATTTTTAAAAAATGTTTTTTATTTAAATGGTTTACAAATTTCCCAAATTTGCTTTATTAAAGGGAACCCCTTAAAAAAAAGTTAAACAGGGCCCGGGGTTTTTATTTTTTTTTTTGGGTCTTTCTACTTTTTTTAATATCCATACCCTTAATGATATTACATAAAAAAACTTTTTCGGGGCCCACAAAAAAAAAATTTAATTATGAGAATTTTGTGTCTTCCTGTGTAAAAAACCGAGGGGAAAAAAATTTAAAAAAATAGAGCACGTTTTCAAATTTTTTTTGTCAGTGAGATGCCCCGAGTTTTTTTTAAGGGGACCTATTTTTAAACTCAAACCTTTTTGGTTCTAAAAATTTTTGGAAAAAATCTTTTGGTTAGTTTTCGAATCCCTGGCAATTTTTAATTTTTCATAGTCCCTTTTTGTTTTTTCTTTTTCCCTTTTTTTTAAATTTTTCCCTTTAATGTAAATAACTGATTTATAAAATACTCTCACCTTTTTTGAGTCCCTAAAAATTCCCCCAAAACAAAATAAAAAAATTAAAATTTGCATTTTCCCCAAAAGTTACATACCACGGCCAGCGGGTAAACAGCCGGGCCTGTCAGACCCCAAAACCCCATGGGGTCCGGTCTCGGGGACCGGGCCGCGGGGGCGTTGCCCCCCGAAAACCCTCTCCAGGTAAATCTTTTAATTCAACAATTGTTTTATTTTTCCCCTCGAAAATCATTTAAAAATCAAAATCACAAAAACCCACGAGGAGTAAATTGGGGGACCGGGGGGAATTACTGGTGCAGTGAGCTTTGCAAGATTTTTGTTTTTTGTAGTGAGCAGTTGCAAGATTTTTTTGTTATTGTGTGAGCATTTGAAAAGATTGTTAAAAATTGTAGTGAGCAGTTTGAAAAGTTGTTTGTTTTTAAATTTAAATTTGGGCAAGTTTGTTGTTGTTGCAGTAAAGCAGTTGCAAGATTGTTTTTTATTGAAAGGAGCAGTTGCAAGTTGTTTTTATTGTAGTGAGCAGTTGCAAGATTGTTTTTAAATTGTAGCGAAGAGTTGCAAGGGGGGTTTGTTATTGTATGGAGCATTTGAAATATTTTTGTTATTGTAGTGGCAGTTGCAAGATTGTTTTTAAATGTAGTGAGCATTTTGCAAGATTGTTGTTGTTGTATTGGGAAGTTTGCAAAAATTGTTTTTTTTTTGAAGTGAGCATTGAAAGTTTGGGTTTTGTTTTTGTGACAGTTGAAAAAAGCTGTTTTTGTAGTGGGGCGGGTTGCAAGATTTTTTGTTTTTTAGGAGCAGTTGCAAGATTTTTTTGTTTTTGTAGTGAACATTTCAAAAATTGTTATTTTTTATTGAGCAGTTGAAAGATTGTTGTTATTGTATTGAGCAGTTGCAATATTGTTTTTATTGTAGTGAGCAGTTCCGGATTGTTGTTTACGGGTTGACCCAGTTGCAAGTTTTTTGTTTTATTGTAGGAGCGGGTTGCAATATTTTTATTGTAGGGAGCAGTTGCAAGTTTTTTATTGTAGTGAGGGGTTGAAAGATTTTTTTATTGTATGAGCAGTTGCAAGATTTTTTGTTACTTTTGTGAACATTGCAAGATTGTTGTTATTGTATGAGCAGTTGCAAGATTGTTATTATTGAAAGGAGCATTTTGAAAGATTGTTGTTATTGAAGGGGAGCATTTGAAAAATTTTGTTTTTGGGTAGTGAGCATTTTGCAAATTTTTTTATGTAGTGAGCAGGGGCAAGATTGTTATTGTAGTGGGGCAGTTCAAGATTGTTGTTATTGTATGAGCATTTGCAAGTTTTTTTAAAATTGCTTAGCAGTTGCAAGATTGTTATTGTAGTGACATTTGCAAGATTGTTATTGTAGTGAGCATTTGAAAGATTGTTGTTATTGTAGTGAGCATTTTGGGAAAGATTGTTATTGTAGTGGGGCAGTTGCAAGATTGTTATTGTAGGGGAGCATTTGCAAGATTTTATTGTTTTGAGCATTTTGCAAGTTTTGTTGTTTTTGTAGTGGGGAAAGTTGAAAAGATTGCTGTTATTGTAGGGGAGCTTTTGGGCAAGTTTGTTGTTATTTTTGGGGGCATTTGGGAAGGGAAATTGTTGTTTTGTAGTGAACATTGCAAGTTTGTTATTGTAGTGACGGGTTGAAAGTTTGTTGTTTTTTGTAGTGAGCATTTGGGCAAGATTTTTGTTATTTTTAGTGAGCAGTTCCCAAGATTTTTTTTGTAGTGAGCGGTTGCAAGTTTGTTATTGTAGGGAGAAAGTTGCAAGTTTGTTTTTTAATTGTAGTGAGCGTTGCAAGATTTTTGTTACTTTTTGTGAACTGTTGCAAGCTGTTGTTTTGTAGGGAGCATTTGCAAGATTGTTATTGTAGTGAGCAGTTGCAAGTTTTGTTGTTATTGTAGTAAACAGTTGAAAGATTGTTGTTATTGAAAGGGGGGAAAGTTGCAAGTTGTTGTTTGTAGTGGGGTTTTCAAGATTTTTTATTGTAGTGAGCATTTGCAAGATTGTTGTTATTGTAGGGGAGCATTTTCCCAAGATTGTTATTGCAGTGAGCAGTTGCAAATTGTTATTGTAGTGAGCATTTGGGGGAAAAGATTGTTATTTTTGTGAGCAGTTGCAAGATTGTTTTTTTATTGAGGGGGACCGGTTGCAAGTTGGGTTTTTTGTAGTGACGGGGTTGCAAGATTGTTATTGTAGTGAGCAGTTGAAAGGGATTTTTTTGTAGTGAGCATTTTGCAAATTGTTTTTTATTGTAGTGAGCATTTTCAAATTTTGTGGGTGAGCAGTTGAAAGATTTTTTGTTATTGTAGTGAGCATTTTGCAAGATTGTTGTTATTGTAGTGGCATTGCAAATTGTTGTTATTGAAAGTGAGCAGTTGCAAGTTTGTTGTTATTTTAAGGGAGCATTTGGGCAAGTTTGTTTTAAATTTTTAGTGAGCATTGTAAGATTGTTGTTATTGTAGGAGCAGTTGCAAAAATTGTTATTTTTAGTGAGCAGTTGCAAGATTTTTTATTGTAGTAAGCAGTTGAAAAGATTTTTATTGTAGTGGGGCAATTGCAAGATTTTTTTTCGGGTGTGAACATTTGCAAGACGTTGTTATTGTAGTAAAGGCAGTTGAAAATATTTTTTTTTTGAAATTTAAAAGCAGTTGCAATATTGTTATTATAGGAGTTCCGTTGCAAGATTGTTTTTATTGTAGTGAGCATTTTGAAAGGGGCTGTTGTTATTATAGTGAGCAGTTGAAAAGGGGGGGTTTTTATTGTATGAGCATTTTCCCAAGATTGTTGTTATTGTAGTGAGCAGTTGAAAGATTGATTTTATTGTTTGAGCAGTTGCAAGATTGTTTTATTTAGTGGGGCATTTTCAAGATTGTTATTGTAGTGAGCATTGCCATATTTTTTTATTGTAGTGACATTTTCAAGCTGTTGTTATTGAAGGGAGCAGTTGCAAGTTTGGGTTGTTATTGTAGGAGCATTGAAAAGATTGTTTTATTGTGTGAGCATTTCCAAGTTTGATTTTTTTGTATTGACAGTTGAAGTTGTTATTGTAGTGAGCAATTGCAAGTTTGGTTATTGTAGTGAGCAGTTGCAAGATTGTTTTTAAATTGATTTTGAGCAACTCCCAAGGGACTGTTGTCATTGTAATGGGCAGTTCCCAAATTGTTATTGTAAGTGAAAAATTTTGCAAGATTGTTGTTACTGTATTGGGGCCCCCTGCAAGACTTTTTATTGTAGTGACCCGTTGCAAGATTGTTTTTATTGTAAGGGGCAGTTCCCAAAAATTCCCTGTTATTGAAAGTGAGCAGTTGCAAATTGTTATTGTAGTGAGCATTTGCAAGATTGTTATTGTATGAACAGTTCCCAAGATTTTTGTTACTGTAGTGGACAGTTGCAAATTATTAATTATTTATTATTATTCTTTTTATTTTTATTATTATCGTTTTATTACTAATTATTTTATTGAGGGGGAAAGAAAATAAAACAGAAGTAAATAAAGAAAAACCCCGTTTTGGGTGAAGGGGAAAAATTTCGGGTTTGATTAATGAGAGTGTAGCTCCAGTTGTTTTGGATAAAGATCCCATACCGTCATCACCCCCCGCCCCACCTCCATCCCTTGAAAGGATTGCAAAAAAGGTGGGGGTTTGCATTTGAGAGTTTTCAGTCGTTGCATCACCTCACTACTCCCAACCTACTCCCTTCCCTTTTACATTTTTGAAATTTTTTATGAATTACTGATTATTTTTAAATATATCTTGCTTCTCTTTTTTATTTAAGGAACGAAAAGCTTTTAAAGGCTTGACAGACTTTTTTAAAAGGGGTAATTGTGTGTTGAGTTGGGAATGTTTTTATTGTTTTGAAAATATTGAAATTTTAAAAAACTATAACATGTGTGGGGGCTGCTGGGGGCTTTGATGCGGATGTTTAAACGCTACACCCACTCATGTACATGTGCATGTACGCACGCAGCACACCGCACACACACACACACAGCGAACTACAAATGGTGAGTACACACACAACAAAACACACACACACCCACACACACACACACACCACACACACACACACACACACACACACACACAGTAGCAACCGGTGAAGAGGCGGGGCCAGGAGCTAAGACTCGACTCCTGCAACCAAAAAATGGGTGAGTACAAATAGGGGGAGTACCACACCCCAACACAAAACCCAAAACACACACACACACACACACACACACACACCACACCACACACCCACCCCAACACACCAACACCCCAAAAAGGAAAGGGGAAACCAAAACATCTTCCCCCCGTGGGCCCACAGGGAGGAAGCAGGTATGCTGTGTTTGCCATTTAACCACAACTTCAACACTCCCTTAAAAGGGGGCAACTACCTGAGGTAGGGAAAGACTGCAAATGAAAGCCCCCTTTTTTAAAAAAAGGGAGACAGAAAAGAGGCATTTAAATTAAAAGACCAGTGTAACTGACGTGTTAGAAATTAAAAGTCGGGGAAAAGATTTCAGGGGGAAAAGGGGTGGAGCACCTGGAAGGGGGACAAGATTAAAAAACCCCAAACCCCAAGAAAAACGGTTTTCAGGGAAAGGGCCCAAATTTCCTGTGCCCACAAACCTTTTTCTGGAGTTTAGGAAAAAGTTACAGATGTCGCACGAGAGAGAGAGGGGGGTGGGGGTTTTTGGGCATCTTTTTGGGGATTTGCAAAAAGGGCCTTTGCCCCGTTCCTCACAAGAGATTAGGGGCAAAAACTAGGGGGTTCGGGGCATGAAGGGATCAGAGAATACCGACAGAGAGGCAAAAAAAACGAGCCAGGGAAAGGGAATGAGGTTTCACAGTCGGCACCTGTGACGAGCGGGGTCCCACAGGATGGGGTCCTAGGCCAGTGCTGTTTCTGGTAAAATGGGGAATGACATGATGGAAGGGAGAAAAAATCAGGGGGTGCCCCTGTTCGCAGATGATGTGAATTTAATGAGGAAAATTTAAATAAGATGAGGATCAGGCAGGATTTCCCAAAGAGACCGGAAGACGGGGACACCGGGTCCAGCAACGGGCTTCTCGAATTTAACCTGCTTTATAGTCCTTTGTGGCTTAGCGTTCTTTTTGATTATAAAAATAATAATAATTTTTTTTAAACCCCCGGGCCAAAATTGCAAATAATGAAGATCGGAAGGGCAAAGAAGACCGCAGCCAGGTATGGCCCTGGGGGCCAAAGGACTGAAAAACCTTACTCAAGGAAAAAGATCTTGGGGGGGGACCATAAAAACCCGAGCATGTCCCCGGGAAAGGCACACTAAACCCAGAAAAGTCTTTCAGCATACGGGCACCTGGCAAACCTGAGAATAGCGTTCCCATGCCTTATAAAGGAAAAGTTCAAGACACTGTACACTGTGACAAACAGGGGCCCCTACTGGATATGCCCGCACCTGTTTGGAACCCACACCTGGTCAACACTCAAAAAATTAAAAGAAAGTGCAAAGGTTTGGCCAAAAAGGGCTGGTTTTGGGGGCTCAGGGGGGAAAGTCCAAAGGGAAAAAAGGTTGAAAGGGAAAAACGGACGACGACATTGGGGGAAAGGGGAGGGGCCCGGGGACACATGATAAAGGAAAAATACAAAAACTGCGTGGAAAAGATAAAGGGGAGACAAAAGACAGGGTTTTTTCCAGAGAAAGGGCACAAAAAAACAAGGGGGCCCCAAAATTTGGGAAACGAAGACTCAGACCGAAGGGCAGAGGGATGTTAGGAAGTATTTTTTCAGTCACAGAAATCGTCAGGAAGTTTGAATTGCCTAGCAAGTGATGAAATTTAGGCAGGAACCATACATTTGCCCTTTTAAAACGGGGGGATGACAAAAACTCTGAAGCAGAAAAGAGGACCCCAGTAAACGTCAGTGAAGAACGAGGGCCCCGGAGCAAGCTCGCCCCCGCAACCCCCAAATTTGGTGAGGCAGTTAGGTGAGTACACAGAAGTTTGCATCGAGAATAGTCCCCGGAGCTAAGAAGTTTTGTGCTATGAGGAAAAAGGGGTAAAAGAAAAAAAGCCCATCAGTGAAGGACAAAACGAAATAAGGGTGATAGGATAATACCGTTTTCAAAAAACTGGAGGGAAATTAAAAGATTTTAACAGGGCCCCGATTGTTTTTGGGGGTACGAGAAAAAAGGAAAACGAGGACCAGATGGAATTTAAACCTCAGATGAATCTTAGGGGCTTTATGCAGTATTTCTTAGCCTTAGAATAACCAGGAAGGGGAACTACCTGGAGAATAAAGGGGAGAGGCAGGATCTGTTCACAGCTTTTTAAAAAGAGGGACGATAAGTCTCTCGAAACCCAGGGAGAGGTGAACCTAGTAGCGACAGCGAAGAAAACTGAGAAATCCCCCACTCCCCCCCCGGAACACCAAAAAACAGGTTTAGCACTCCAAAAACAAACACACACAAAAAACCCTTTACACCCCATATTTCACCTGGGCAAACACTACACCCTTTACATACTTAGTTTTTGAACACACCCACTCAGCAGTTTACATGCAATCCTTTTCAAAACTCACGGGCCACACCAAAAAAGGCTTTCTTTTCCCCGGGAAAGTTTTATCAATTTCCCCACCCGCAGTCAAAATTTCCCTATTTTTAAATTTTTGGGGACACCCCATCATTTTACTTCGTCAAAAGTTTAAAACTGGTAAAAATTATTATTACAATACCTGGGGAGATTTAAATTTTTTCATTTGTCTTGTTAACATTTTAATTTCTAGTGAAATTTTTTTTTTACCTATACCTCGCTTTTTTTGTCTCAGGAAATTTTAATCACCTGAAAGAAGCCTGCTGAGCAGGCGAAAATTTTCTCAAAGATATTCTTAAAGGCACCCTCATTTCCCCCGTTTTATAATTTTGTTTTTTTTTCCTCTAAATTCCCCCTTTTAAACCTCTATAATCTGGGGTGGGCCCGGGGTTAACGCTCTCGCTTCACCGGGGAGGGCCTGGGTTCGATTCCCGGGCCAAAAGTAGAAACAATTTGGGGGTGTTTCTTTCCACCCTTTGTCCCCATGTTCCCCCTCATAAAAAGGAAAACCCGGGTTTAGTCGACTGGGGTGGGTCGCATCCTGGGACACTGACCTTTAATTTTTCCCGGAACCCCCTGCGGGGCGTAACAAGGGACCCTTTTTAAGTAAACAATATGTCATTGTTGGGAGGGTGGGCTGTATACCAGTACATGTACTTTTAGTTAAAAAAAGATTATTATTGTCCATAATTATTGTCCATTTCCTTTTTTTTCTTAAGGGGACGTCCAGGATTTTTTTTCTTAATTCATGGTATAACTTAATAAAAGTTTGAGACGGTTGTGTTTTTTTGAGGTGGGAAAATTTTCTCACACCTCTACAAAAAAAAATATTTGTTAAGTTATACCATAAATTAAAAGGGAAAAAACCGGGCGTCACCTTACGACACAAAGTAAAAAGTCATTTTTAATTATGGACAAGGTAGATTATAGTGGAAAAATAACATTTTAGGAAAGAGGGGAAAATTTACGCCCCCTCTTAAATTTAAAACTTTTTTAATTATCAAATTGTCGCTAATTTTTTATAATTTTAAAAATTATTTCTGTAGTTTATTATCATTATTATTAAAAATTATTGGAGGAATTAAACCCCAATGGGTGTACAGCGTTTTTTGAATGGAGATAAATAATTTTATTTATGGAAAAGAAATTTGCTCCAGTTCTTTGAATCAAGATCCAATCACAATGCCCCCCCCTGTACCTCCCCTCCTCCTTCCTTGAAGTAGTAAAATTTTTGTTGCTGTTAATTTAAATTTTTTTAGTTAAACCAACTAACATGGGTTTTAATCGACAGGTATTACAATACACTGTCAGGTGTATTTTCCCCTCAGTGTTTTAAAATTTACAGTTTACTTTAATACAAAATTTTATGAATTAAAGTAAATTTTTTGTTTGGTGTAAAAAAATTACATGTAGCGTAAATGTTTCCCGCAGCTCAATTACTAGGCCCCACTCAACTCACCCCACTGAGGCCCAGTTCGATCCCCCCCAAAAGGTGGAAGACATTACGAAGTTTTTTCCTTTAAAGGGACCTTTCTGTCCCCGTTCACCCATAGTAAATGGGTACCTGGGTGGGTTTTGCCGACCCGGCTGGGTCGATCCTTGGGGCCCAAAACCCATATAATTTTTGGGCCCAAAAAGCTTTACATAACAAGGGGCTTTCTATATAGTAAATTGTCATTTAGGTTTTGTTTCAGGGGGCCCGATTTATTAAGGGGGGGGAAAAATGCCCCCCGGGCCCCCCCGCCCGAGGGCCCCAAGACAAAGGGTTTCCCTTTTATTACAAAAGTAAAATAAAAAAATTAGTTTAAAATTTAAAAAAAAAGGAATTAACAAAAAAAGTGTGTGGGGGCAGAGAAAAAAGAAAGAAAAGGGGACCCTACCCCCCCCCCCCCACCCCCCCCCCATTGAAAAACTTAAAAATATTTCTGGTTTAGCATCAGTTTAGAGGTAAATGACCCAGACTATGAGGTCAGAGGGGACCAGGGTGAGTATATATTATTTTTTTTTTTCATGGCATAAATTTTTTTTTTATCGTTAAAAAAATTTCTCTTTTGACATTGCCCAAATTTTTTTGATACATTTTTTTCCCGTTAATGAAATACCCCCCATTTTTTTTCCCTCTTTCTTTCTTCCCAAACTTCTACACCCCAAAAATAATTTAAAAATAGCCAAAATATTAAATTTTGGGGGTGTTGGGATGAGTTTGCTAAAGGGGGCCTTGGGCCACCATAATTATGATGGTTTTTTTGCATGAGTTTTTCTAAAATATCCTGGAGATGGACCACCATAATTAAGAAAGGTGTTGCATGAGTTTTAAAGTATCCTGGAGGTTGGGGCCACCATAATTATGGTGGTTTTTGCAAGAGTTTTTCTAAAGTATCCTGGAGGGGGAGGGGGACCACCATAATTATGTTGGGTTGGGGTTTCATGAGTTTAAATAAAGTATCCTGGAGGTGGGCCACCATAATTTTTGATGGTGTTTCATGGTTTTACTAAAAAAAACCTAGAGGTGGACCCCCATAAAATTTTGGTGGGTTTGCTAGTTTATAAAGTAAACCTGGAGGTGGGCCACCATCATTATGGGGTGGTGTTGATGGGGTTTACTAAAGTATCCGGAAAGGGGGACCACCCTAAAATGGTGGGTTTTCTGAGTTTTCTAAAGTAACCGGAGGTGGGCCACAAAAATTATGATGGTGTTGAAGGTTTACTAAAGTAACCTGGGAGGGGGACCACCATAATTTTGGGGGGTGTTTCATGATTTTCCAAAGTATCCTGGAGGTGGACCACCATAAAAAAAGTTTCGTTGCACGAGTTAAATAAAGTATCCCGGAGGTGGAACCAATAATTTTTGATGGGGGTTGCATGAGTTTTTCTAAAGAATCCGGAGGTGGACTACCATAAATTTTGGGGTGTTGCTGAGTTTTTCTAAAGTATCCGGGTGGACCAAACCCCCAAATTTTGATGGGGGTTGCACGAGTTTACTAAAGTATCCCGGGGGATTGGGCCACCAAAAATTATGATGGGGGTTGCATTAGTTTACTAAAGTATCCGGGGAAAGGAAACCCCAAATTAAAAAAAGGTGTTGCATTATTTTTTAAAAAATATCCTGGAGGTGGACCCCCAAATTATGGTGGTTTTTGCATAGTTTTTCTAAAATGTCCTGGGGTGGACCACCATAATTTTTGGTGGTGTTGCATGAGTTTTCTAAAGTTCCCGGGGGGTGGGCCCCCATAATTATGATGGGTTTCATGAGGTTACAAAGTATCCTGGAGGTGGGGCCACCATAATTATGGTGGTGTTGCATGAAATTTTAAATAAAGTATCCTGGGGTGGACCAAACCCTAATTATGAAGGGTTTCAGAGTTTAAATAAAGTACCTGGAGGGGGACCACCATAAATTTTGATTGGTTGCATGATTTTACTAAAGTATTTCCCAGAGGGGGGACCACCATAATTATATGGTGTTTTCATGATTTAAATAAAGTAACCTGGAGGTGGGCCACCATAAAATTTGGGGGTGTTGCATGAGTTTCCCAAAGTATCCTGGAGGTGGGCCCCCCCATAATTATGATGGGTTTTGCATGAGTTTTTCTAAAGTATCCGGGGGGTGGACCACCATAAATTTTAAAATGGTTCCATGAGTTTACTAAAGTAACCCCCGGGGGACCACCATAAATTTTGATGGTGTTTCATGAGTTTTCTAAAGTATCCTGGAGGTGGGGCCCCCATAATTATGGGGTGTTGGGATGAGTTTTCTAAAAATACCTGGAGGTGGACCACCATAAAAATGAGGGTGTTTTCACCCAGTTTACTAAAGTATCCTGGGGGGTGTACCACCTTTAAAATTTTGATGGTGTTTTTTTGAGTTTCAAAGAATCCTGGAGGGGGCCCACCATAATTATGGTGGTGTTGCATGAGTTTACTAAAGTTTTCCTGGGGGTTTGGGCCACCCCAAAATTTTGATGGTTTTTGCCTAGTTTTCTAAAGTTCCTGGAGGTGAAAACCCCCATAATTTATGGTGGGTTTTTATGATATACTAAGGTATCCTGGGGGTGGACCACCATAAAATTTTGGGTGATTTTTGCATAGTTTACTAAAATATCCCGGGGGTTTGGGCCCCCCATAATTAGGTGGTGTTGCACGAGTTTATAAAGTTTTACTGGAGGTGGCCATCATAATTATGATGGTGTTGCCGAGTTTACTAAAGGATCCTGGAGGGGGCCCCCCATAATTTTTGATGGTGATGCACGGGGTTTTTTCTAAAATATCCTGGGGGGGACCCCCTAAAAAATGATGGTGGGTTTCAAAAGAGTTTACTAAAGTATCCTGGAGGGGACCACCATAAAATTTTGATGGTTTTTCCCTGGTTTTTCTAAAGGGATCCCAGGGGGACCACCATAATTATGATGGTGTTGCATGAGTTTTAAAAAAAGGGGATCCCGGAGGTGGACCACCATAATTATGATGGTTTTGCATGAATTTTAAAATAAAGTATCCTGGAGGTGGACCCCCCATAATTATGATGGTGTTTTCATGAGTTTACTAAAAAATTTTCCCGGAGGTGGACCACCCTAATTAAAGATGGTGGTTTCATTGGGGGTTTAAATAAAAATATCCTGGGGGTTTGGGCCACCCTCATTATTTATGGTTTTGCATGAGTTTACTAAAGTATCCTGGGGGGTGGCCACCATAAATTTTGGTGGTGTTTTCATGAGTTTACTAAAGTATCCCCGGAGGGGACCACTAAAATTATGAAGGTGTTTTCATGAGTTTTCTAAAGTAAACCCGGAGGGGACCCCATAAATTTTGGGGGGGGTTTTTCATGATTTTTCTAAAGGGATTTCCCGGAGGTCCACCATAATTTGATGCTGTTTTCACGAGTTTTTTTTAAAAATTTCCTGGGGGGTGGGAAACCCCCAAAAATTATGAAAGGTTTTTTGCATGAGTTTACTAAAGAACCTGGAGGTGGACTACCATAATTATGGGGGTGTTGCAGAGTTTTTCTAAATATCCTGGAAGGGGGACCACCCCTAATTTTGATGGTTTGCAACGGTTTTTCTAAAGTATCCCGGAGATGGAACCCCCTAATTATGATGGTGTTTCAAAGAGTTTACTAAAGGGAAAAACCCTTTTGGGGATGGACCCCCATAATTATGAAAGGTGTTTTTCATGATTTACTAAAATTTCCTGGAGGGGACCCCCATTAAAATTTTGGTGGTGTTCATGGGGTTTACTTAAAAGGGGTCCCGGAAAGGGGGACCCCCCATAAATTTTTGGTGGTGTTGCATGAGTTTACTAAAGTAAACCTGGAGGTGGACCACCTTTAATTTTTGATGGTGTTTTCATGAGGTTACTAAAGTATCCTGGAGGTGGACCCCATAAAATTTTGGGGTGTTGCCCGAGTTTACTAAAGTATCCTGGGGGTGGACCACCCAAAAAAAAAAGAAGGGTTGCATAAATTTACTAAAAATATCCTGGAGGTGGGCCACCATAATTTTTGATGGTGTTGCATGATTTTAAATAAATTTCCCAGAGGGGGACCACCATAATTTTTGATGGTGTTTTCATGAGTTTACTAAAGTATCCTGGAGGGGGACCCCCCATAAAATTTTGGGTGTTTTCATGGGTTTTTCAAAAATATCCTGGAGGGGGGACCACCATAAAATTTTGATGGTGTTTGCAAGAGTTTACAAAAATATCCCCGGAGGTGGGCCACCCCTAATTTTAAAAGGGGGTTCCATGAGTTTAAATAAAGTATCCCGGGGGTGGACCACCCTAATTAGATGGGGGGTTGATGAGTTTTTCTAAAAATATCCGGAGGTGGGGCCACCATAAATTATGGGGTGTTGCATGAGTTTACTAAAGTATCCTGGAAAGGGGGACCACCATAATTTGATCTGTTTCACAGTTTAGTAAAGTATCCGGGGGTTTGGGCCACCATAATTTTGATTTTGTTGCACGAGTTTTTTAAAAATAATTCCCGGAGGTGTCCACCTTTAAAATGTGGTTGCATGAGTTTACTAAAGAATCCCGGAGGTGGACTACCATAATTATGGTGGGGCCCTGAGTTTTTAAATATCCTGGAGGTGGCCACCAAATTTTTGTGGTGTTTCAAAGTTTAAAAAAGTATCCGGAGGTGAACCACCATAATTATGGTGGTGTTGCAAAAAGGGGGTATACTAAAGGGAAAACCTGGAGGTGGACCACCTAAAATTTGATGATGTTGCTGAGTTTACCCAAAGTTTCCCCCGGGGGTGGACCACCATAAAATTTGGGTGTTGGGACGAGTTTACTAAAGTATACTGGGGGTGGCCCCCATAATTATGATGGGGTTGCCCCCGAGTTTAATAAAGTATCCTGGAGGTTTGGGCCCCTTTTTTATGATGGTGTGCCCCGAGTTTACTAAAGTATCCTGGAGGGGACCACCATAATTTTGATGGGGTTGCATGAGTTTACTAAAATATCCGGGGGGTGGACCCCATAATTAGATGGTTTTCCTGAGTTTTTCTAAAGGGGTTTTTCCCGGAGGTGGGGCCACCATAAATTTTGATGGGGTTGCATGAGTTTTCTAAATTTTCCTGAAGGTACCACCATAATTATGTGGGTTGCATGAATTTACTAAAGTATCCGGAGGGGGACCACCATAATTTTGTGCTGTTGCAAAAGAGTTTTTCTAAAATATCCTGGAGGTGGACCACCATAATTTTTTATGGGTTGCATGAGTTTACAAAAGGGCCTTGGGGGTGGACCCCTATAAATTTTGATGCTGGTTTCACGAGTTTACTAAAGTATCCCCCGGGGGTGGACCACCATAATTATGGTGGTGTTGCATGAGTTTTCTAAAGTAACCTGGGGGTGGGGCCCCCAAATTAGAAAGCTGTTTCTGATTTTCTAAAGTATCCTGGGGGTGGACCCCCCATAAAAAAAAGATGCTGGGTTTCATGAGTTTATAAAGAAACCTGGGGGGTGGACCCCCAAAAATTTTGGTGGTGTTGCATGATTTTTCTAAAAATATCCCGGAGGTGGCCACCATAATTATGTGGTTTTTTCATTTAGTTTTAAATAAAGTATCCTGGAGGGGGACCACCATAAAATTTTGATGGTGGGTTTCATGAGTTTATAAAGTATCCTGGAGGTGGGGCCCCATAATTAAAGGGGTGTTGCTGGGGTTTTCTAAAGGTTTTCCTGGAGGTGGGCCACCCCTAATTTTGATGGGTTTGCATGAGTTTTTCTAAAGTAAACCCCGGAGGGGGGACCCCCATAATTATGATGGTGGGTTTCCCTGATTTTTTCTAAAGTATCCTGGGGGTGGGGAACCCCCTAATTATTTATGGTGTTGCATGAGTTTTCTAAAATAACCCGGGGGTGGAAACCCCATTTAAATTTTGAAGATGTTGCATGATTTACTTAAAATAACCTGGGGTGGAACCCCCTAATTATGATGATGTTGCATGAGTTTACTAAAGTATCCTGGAGGTGGACCACCATAATTATGATGGTGTTGCACGAGTTTACTAAAGTATCCTGGAGGTGGACCACCATAATTATGATGGTGTTGCATGAGTTTACTAAAGTATCCTGGAGGTGGACCACCATAATTATGATGGTGTTGCACGAGTTTATAAAATATTGGAGGTGGACCCCCCAAAAATTATGAAGCTGTTGCACGAGTTTACTAAAATAAACCTGGAGGTGGGGACCACCATAATTATGATGGTGTTGCATGAGGGTTTTTTAAGGTATCCCGGAGGTGGCCCCCTATAAATTTTATGGTTTTTTGCACGGTTTATAAAATATCCGGGGGTGGACCACCATAATTATGGTGGTGTTGCATGAGGTTTTCTAAAGTTTTCCTGGAGGTGGGCCACCATAATTTGATGGGGTTGCATTGGGGGTTTTTCAAAGTATCCTGGAGGGGGACCCCCATAATTTGAAAGGTGTTGCATGAGTTTTCTAAAGGGATCCTGGGGTGGACCCCCAAAAAATGATGCTGTTGCAAAGAGTTTACTAAAGTATCCTGGGGGGAACCCCCATAATTAGGTGGTGTTGCATGAGGTTTTTCTAAAGTATCCTGGAGGGGGAGAAACCCTAATTATGATGGGGTTTTTCATGAGTTTTTCTAAAGTTCCTGGGGGGTGGACCACCATAATTATGATGGGGTTGCATGAGTTTTTCAAAAAATATCCGGAGGTGGGACCACCATAATTTTGGTGGGGGTTGCATAGTTTTTCTAAAGTTTTTGGGGGGGACCAAACCCTAAAATTTGATGGTGTTGCCGGGGTTTAAATAAAAATTACCCGGAGGTGGAAACCCCCATAATTTTTGATGGGGTTCCATGAGTTTTTCTAAAATATCCCGGAGGGGACCAACCCAAAAATTTGGTGGTGTTGCATGAGTTTACTAAAGTTCCTGGAGGTGGCCACCATAATTATGATGGTTTTGCAGGGTTTTACTAAATATCCTGAGGTGGACCCCCAAAATTATGAGGGTTTTGCTGGTTCTAAATACCGGAGGGGGGACCACCAAATTTAGATGCTGTGCAGATTTACTAAAGTACCTGGAGGTGGCCCCCAAAATTTTTAAGGTGTTGCACGAGTTTACTAAAGATCCTGGGGTGGACCACCAAACAGAATTAATATTTAAAGCGTTTTTTTAAGATCTAAGGTAAATTAACTAAAAATAAAAAAAAAAGGGAAAAACCCCTTTTTTGGCCGTTAAAGGGCCCAATGGGGGAAATTTTTTAAAAAATTTTTACAAAAATTAAATAAAACGAGAAAAATAAATAGACGCTTTTTCGAAACCCATTTTTTTCAAAACGCGTTTACATTCATTATTTTTTTTATTTGAAATTCAATTTTAATTTTTCCATTTTGAGGGCCCCCAAAACCAAAGTGCCCCGGTCCCCCAAACCTAAGTCCCCGGGGCCCCCCAAACCTAAAGTGCCCCGGGCCCCCCCAAACCAAAAGTGCCCCGGGCCCCCCAAAACCTAAGTCCCCGCGCCCCCAAGGTCAAAATCCGGCCCTGGAAGGGACAAACAGATAATTATCCCTATATATCACAACTAAAATTGATGGGAAATAAAATCTTGATAAATTAAAAGCCAGGTTGGGCCTAAGATTTTCCATTACCACCGTAGGTCTGTCTATAAAAAAATCGTTGACAAAAGTTTTAATTTTTAGATTTTGCCACCGAATTGGCTATTTTTATTGGCACCCCAACCATCCGTGGAGGAAAGGGGTCAATGGATCAGAAAATACCTGAAGGGAGGCAAAACGAGTCAGGGTACGTAAGATGTTCACGTGGGCCCCTGTGACGAGGGGGGCCCCACGGGGGTCGGTCCTAGGACCATTTCTTTTTTTGGAAATTGTAACGCAAGGGAAGGGTTAGACCAAAGTGTCCCTGTTTGCAGATGATGTGAAGTTAATGAGGAGAATTAAATCTGATAGGACCAGGCAGGACTTCAAAGAGACCGGGACAGACGGACACCTGGCCCAGAAAATGGCTCTCAAATTTTAATCCTGCCAAATGAAAAGTCAGAAAGGGGAAGGGCCAGAAGACCACAGACAGAGAAAAGGTAGTGGCCAAAACTGCAAACCTCACTAAAGGAGAAAAAAT
The DNA here is from genome assembly GCF_026875155.1 of Cherax quadricarinatus. Lineage (NCBI taxonomy): Eukaryota > Metazoa > Arthropoda > Malacostraca > Decapoda > Parastacidae > Cherax > Cherax quadricarinatus. The sequence goes on from NC_069412.1 coordinate 46,848,897, forward strand.
TTGGGTGAGTTTTTAACACCGAGCTGTCCCCGGAAGCACACATCAATCAGATAACTGCTGCAGCATAGGCGCCGGGAAACCTGAGAACAGCATTCCGTACCCTTTGTAAGGGAAACATTTAAGCACGACACAGTGTATGTCAGGCCCCTACTGGAGTAGCGCACCTGTTTGGAACCCGCACTTGATAAAGCACGTCAAAAAAACTAGAGAAAGACAAAGGGTTTTCGACAAGGGGTTTGTTCCAGAGTAAGGGGGAAGCCTATTAAAAAAGATTAAGGGAAAACGGCCTGACGACATGGGAGGACAGGGGGGTCAGGGGGGACATGAGACGACATAAAAATACTGCTGGAATAGACAAGGGGGACAAAGACGGGTGTTCCCGGGGGGGGACACAGAAACAAGAGGCCACAATTGGAAATTTTAAAACACAAATGGGTCAAGAGATAGTAGGGGGTATTTCTTCATCATAGAGTTGTAAGGGATGGAATGCCCAAAAATGATAGTGGGGCAGGAACCCAAAACAGTTTTAAAACGAGGTTTTTATAAAAACTATGGGGGGGAGGAAAAGGGCCTAGTAGCAACCGGGGAAGAGGGGGGGCCAGACAGGACTCGCCCCCGCAACCACAAATAGGGAGTACAAATAGGGAGTACACACATACACACCACACATAAAAACACACAACATACACACAACCACACAAATACACCACACACACACACCACACACACACACACATAACACCCCCCCCAACACAAAACACACCACACCCCCCACATTACACCACCCACCACACACCACAACACACACCCCACACCACACACACCCACACACACACCACCCACCACCACACACACACACACCACACACACCCACACACACACCACACACACACACACCCCCACACACACACCACACACACACACGCACACCCACACCACACAACACACAACACACACACACACACCAACCACCACAAACACAACCACAACACACACCACACCACACACACACCCTCCACCACTTGACACAAAAATAAAACAAAAACGTACCACCCCTTCCCTAACCCCCTCACCTTTGCCACCCACCCCTCCCCCAAACCACCTAACCCCTCCCCAAACCGTCTAACCCCCGCCCAAAAACCTCCCCCCTCCAATCCATCCTCCCCCTCCCCCCTAAAAACCCTCCTCCCCTCTCCCCCAACCATCAACTCCCCCCCAACTATTCTACCCCTCCCAAAAACCATCCCCCCCCACAACCTCCATCCCCTCCCTAACCTCTATTTCCCCCCCCCCAACCGGTAAAGGACAAGGGGTTCCCCGGACGAATTGAGAGGGGGGAATGGAGATAGAGTCAAAAAAAGGGAAAACTGG
>NC_069412.1:46850767-46868925 GCF_026875155.1 Cherax quadricarinatus
ACAAATTATCCCAAACAAAACCATACCATTGCTAAATTTAAGAACTGTAATGTAGTTACTTATCTTAAACCCAAAATCCCCATAAACCGACAAATAAGAGGAAAAGAGTCCCCGAAATCCTAGTAAATGTGGTGGGGTTAGGACCCTCTCTGAAATTTTGTTTTATGAAATTTGTAAACCCCCCATCGTAATCTTTATAGAGAATAAACTTGATTGTTTGATTATTTATTTTTCCGGGTTTCAAAAAAATCCCTCAAAGTGTTTTTTAAATCCCAGGGAGGGGTCATGCCCCCTGCTGAGGCCCCATTTCCCCTCAAGGTGTTATGCACCCCAGGGGTGGTCTGCACCCCTGTGAGGCACCACTCCCCTCAAGGTGTTATATCCCGGGAGTGGTCATGCACCCCGCTGAACACAACTCTCCCCCAAAGTTTTTTATGTATCCCTGGGAAAGTGGTCATGCACCCCTCTGAGGCACCATCCCCCCAAGGGTTTAAATGTATCCCAGGGAGGCAGCCCCCCCTTGGAGGCCCCATCCCCCCTAAAGGTTTTTATTTACCCCGGGAGTGGCCATCACCCCTGCTGGGGCACACTCCCCTAAAGGGTGTTTATGTACCCAAGGGATCGTCATGCACCCCTGTTTTAGGTACCACTCACCTCAGGGTTTTTATGTATCGCAGGTTGAACAACATTATAATAAGCCCCAAAAGAACAAAGGAAACACCAGAAGCTTAATAAATCATGCTAGGGGGTAAAACTACACCCCCAAAATTTTATACTACCCAATTTTATTCACTCGATTCCTGGCATTTCTTTCATCATCGGAAAATCTGCAAACCAGTACTTCCCTTTTTTAAACTAAATTTTTCCAGCTTGAATTTATTGCTGCAAGTCCTGTCTTGGGTTTTATATTTTATTCCTGATTTCCCTTTGTACACTTCGTTATATCCCCCTAATTCACGGGTTTCCATGAGTGCAAGTTCAATCCTTCAGCCTATTTTGGTAGGAAAGGTTTTTATTACATGGGAACAACTTTTGTCATACTTCTCTGTATATTTTTTTGATTTAGTCCAACGAAAAATTTGGGAACCCAAAAACCCGAGAATAATTAAATAAGGGCTACCCCTTTAAAGATATGTGCAGGGGGCCCTTAAAGTATGCACGTGCATGAGTAGCTTTTAGCGGACTATTGCCCTTTAAATTTTGAGAAGCTCAGGGGAAAAATTTTTTTGCCAGATGATTCCCCATACAATTTGCCAAGACATAAAAAAAGGTTACATATTTGATATCATTCTGTAATGATGGCCTAGTTGGTAACTCACACGACTTTTAAACAAGAAATTTGGGAACTTATTAAGAGTAACTCCTTGCACAGATTTTTTTATCCCCAAACTGCGAGTGTATTGAGCAGGTTTGACTCTTTTATCTTCCATATCAGCCTTTTCATTGTCTTCTCGCTTCCCGGGCCGTGTGGACAGGCTGCGCTACCCCCAAATAAAAGGGTTTTACTGCGAGTTTTTTCCTGTTTTTGTGCATACAACTGGCGGATCGCATTGGACCCGAGTGAACACTTTTTGTGGGGAATTTGGTTGGGGGCACGCTTACAGGAACAACAATGCAGGTGTTCGCCTCGATCATCAGTGAGTATATGGAATCAAACAAGAATTAATGGATACATAAAGGGGTGGGGCAAGGATTTCTTTAAGGGTTAAAGAAAAGGATCTACACAAGCTTAGTCAACAAATATCAAGAGAAAAGGCTAGCATGAACACAGGGGGAATCGCTTACATGATGTATCCAGCTAGTGACGTGGGTGAAAGTACGAAACGTGCCATTTGGGGCAACAGAGTTTGATGTAAGGCAGTAAAAAAAAAAAAAAATTTGGGGGGGGTTTTCCTTATGAGGGCTACCAGGGATCATTTTTTTCTGAAAATGCTTTAGGCAGCCAAATTTCCCTCAACTTCTTCGGGGGTTTTCCCGGGCCCAGGTCTACTGTACTACTCAGGGCAGTGGAAGACTTGCAGATTATGTGGATCTTTTGAACATATGTTCCTGATCAGCCGGGCTGTGGCTCGTACGTTGGTTTGCGTGCAGCCAGCAGCAATAGCCTGGTTGATCAGGCGTGTTCCCCCAGGAGGGCCCGGGCCAACCGGCCGCGGGCGTTTACCCCCGAAACTCTCTCCAGGTAAACTCCAGGTAATATAGCAGCCCAATGCTATAAAAAAGCTGGACGGAGGGAACAGGTACTAGTGATCTTACATCAGAGGAATGGTATGGGGGCGTTGGAGGAAGGAGTAAGGCCAAACAAGAATCCTTGCCGGTGGAGTGAAGAAGTGGATAGGGCTGAGGCGGCTATGGAGGAAGGTGTAACATTAACGGTTGATAAGGGAAAGACGACATCGACGTCGAGAGTGAGTGATGAGGAGGGTACGGGCCAACAGGATGGCTTGCTGGAGGCAGTACTAAGCTCCCTTTTGCATGACGAGGAGGGACAGGAGGATGAAGGGTGTAACCTCTTGCAGGCGACGGCGCAGCAAGATCTGGAGCTTAGGAATGCTGTGTGCACTAATGTTAATGTGCCCAACATTGTGGCAGAAGTCCATAGGGCGGAAAAGACAGGTGACGAGGTGTATGGGGAGGGAAGTTCTCGTAAGAGAACTGCAGGAACATCGGAGATGGACGATGTTCTTACTCCAGGACAAAGAACAGGAGTAAAATCTTGCAGAAAGGAAGTATGTCATAAGGGGAAAGAGGGGAGGGGTAATGAAGGGTTTAATGGTTCTAGGGATAATGGAGGGATAGGGGGGGGGTGAATAAGCAAGCTGTCAAGAAAGACGCAATACAGCAGGACGGTATAGGAGGGTATGTGCCAAGAAGAAAAGGTAAACCACCACTTTTAAAATAATTCACGGTAGTAACTGTAAATGTAAATGGATTGAGGAATGAAGTGAAATGGGTATGGATGGAATGGTTTTTGAGGAGATATAATGTGGATGTATGCTTTATACAAGAACATAATTATAAGATAGGCTGTGCTTTGGCATTAAAAGGTTATAAATTGTATGTAAGTGGGTCTGTTAGGTTAAAAGGGGGAGTGGCAGTGGCTGTGAAGGAAAATAGTCCCTTACGTATTATAAAGTGGGAAGAAGGGGGATGAGGGTAGTGAGGGTGGATGGTGAGTGGGGAGCATCTAGAGTATGTTTCATTGGGGTTTATATGCCAGCGGAGAATATAATCAAAGTAAAAGAGGAATTTGTGAGAGACGTTTTGGTGTATTTTTTTAAGGGGTTTACCTCTAGTCACTGTAATTGGGGGGGGGCTGGAACTGTGTTATAAGGGGGGGGACGTGGAGCCAAAGGGGGCGAGTTGTGTGTTAGGGTCGTTACCCAATGTTTTACAGGATGTAGGGGTGAGGGACGTGGAGGGGAGTGGGGCTTGGAGAGTGGATTTCACTTTTGTTAGGAGAGATTATTCAGCGAGGTTAGATAGGATTTATATAACGGGGGCAGTCAGTGTAGGAGGGGTAAAAACAGTGGATGTTGGGTTTTCGGATCATAGGGCAGTTTTGGTAGAGCTGGATTGGGAGGGAGTGGTAAAGGTATATTCAAATTTTTGGAAGTTATATGCGAGGTTGGTGAGGAGTGAGGTGGTGAATGAAGAGTTTAGAGACTGGTGGAGACAATTGTGGATGGCAAGGGATGGGGTAGGGAGTATTTTGGATTGGTGGGAATATAGGGCTAAACCTGGTATCTCGAGGTTTTATAAATATAAAGGAAGGGAGGAGGCGAGGTGGAGGTATGGTTTACAGAATTATTTGGAACAGCAGCTCAATGAGTGTTATGCGGGTGAGGAGGGGAAGTCTTTTGAAGAAATATCAGGGCTAAGAGAGAGACTAAGGGAAATACATAATGAAAGATTTGATGAAATAAGGGTAAGGGCAGGGATGAATGCCATACTATGGGGAGATAAGCCGTCGGGTAGTGTGTTAAGAAGTTTTCAAATTAGACAACAGGAGTCCACTATAATACTTTTAGAGGTTAGTGACGATTTGGAAGGTTATACTAAGGGGCAAATGCTGGTAACAACTGAGGGGATAAGTAATTATGCGGATTATTGGTTTAAAAGGAAATGGGAAAAGGGTAACATGGGGATAGTTAATAAAGAAAGAGGAGGGATGAAGGCCTGGCGGAAAGGTGGGGAGGACTGAGGGGGATTGGATGATGTAATAAGTATGGAAGAAGTGAAATAGGCGGTGTTCAATTTAAGTAAGGGGAAAGCACCAGGAATCGATGGGCTTTCCAATGATTTTTATAGAGTGCATTGGGAAACCATAAATGATTGTTTGGTTCAGGTATTGAATAGTATGGTGAAGGAAGGGAAATTGGGAATGTCACAAAGGACGGGTGTGGTCGTGCTTGTAAAGAAAAAGAGGGAGGGGAGAACACTGAGCACGTACAGGGCCATATCTTTAATGTGTACGGATTATAAGATTTTTGCGAAGATTCTAGGGAACAGGATGAAGAGGGTGATAGGAGGTATTTTGCACAAGGGTCAGTTGGGGATTCTGGGTCATAGTATGAGGGATGGACATAGTCGAATTAGGGAATTTTTGAAGGGTTGTAAGGGGGGTGGAATTTTGGGCATTGATTGGGAGAATGCTTATGACAGTGTGAATAGGGAGTACATGGTTGACACTTTAAGGCTTATGGGTTTTGGGATGGGAATAGTAAAATGGGTGAAGACCTTGTATGCAGAAGCCATGATTCAGGTGCAAATTAATGGTAGGTTGAGTAGCGTGTTGAAAATAGAGAAAGGTTTGAGACAGGGGTGTGCTATGTCTCAAATTCTGTTTGCATGTATGCAACACCCGTTTTATGGAATGGTTGAGGAAGCAACAACATTACAGGAAGAGGGGACGAGGTTTACAGAGGTAGTTGGTTATGTAGATGACACAACAATACTGATCAATGATGTCGAAGGTTTGCGAAAGGTGGAGAGAGTAATGAGGTTTTTTGGGGAGGCGTCAGGCATGCGTGTCAACAGAGCTAAATCGAAATTATTAGAGATAGGAGATTGGGTGGGGGGTAGAATGGGGGTGGAGTTTGGATGGGATGTGACTGAACAGCTGAAAATTTGTGGGATTATCTATATGGCAGATGAGCAAGAGGCTAGACGGAGGAATTCGGAATTGGTGGGAGAGAAAGTTGTACAATGGATTAGGAACCTAAGAGCGAAGGATGTTACTTTAATGCAAAGGGCAATAATAATAAATTCATTGGTTTATAGTAAAGTGTGGAACGTGGCAGTGGTGTATCCTTTACGGGAACAGGAGATAAAGAGATACAGAGAAGGATCTTCGTTATATATGGGGTTTGGACGGGCATGGATAAGTAAAGAGGTGGTTATGACGAATGTGCGCAAGGGGGGTAGGGCTTTTGATGCTAGGGCCGAGGGTAAAGGCCATGTATGTTAAACAGAGTTACGTAAGGGAGGGGGGGGTAAAAGGGGTGAGGGTTGGGAGGGTGATGGGGGATGTACGACGATGGTGGGGAGGCAAGGACTTAATGGAATGTGAAAATATGCTAAGGGTTATGTTAGTAATAGGTGAGGTAAAAAAGCTGAAGGTGGGAAGGTTAGTAGAGATGAGTAGGAAACCAGAAGTCATGCAAGGGGTGGCAGTATACGCTTTGTATGATTGGGATACGATTTGGCATGATTTCCAGAAGCTTAGATTAATGCCGAGGGTAAGGGAGTTAGTTTATAGGTTTGTAATGGGAATTTTAGCGTCAAAGCAGGCTTTGTGTGTGATGGGTTTGGTAAGGGAAGCGAAATGCGAACATTGTGAGGAATCGGAAACAGCTTTTCATGCCGTATATTTTTGTAGGGAGTTGGGGCAGGTACGGGTGTGGCTGGCTAGAGTCTTCAAGTTAATGGGTGGGGGCAATGTAGAGCTCCTGCGTGCCGTAACTTTAGAGGTAAGGGGGGTGTCTGAGGTGGTAAAGAGAGCCATTCTGTACATTGTGACAGATTTCTTGTTTTATTCCTGGGGCTTGAAGGAAAAAGGTGGGGGGATAGGTAAGGGCAATTGCAGCAGGAATTATCGCACAGTCTGCAGAAATAAAATCATTTATGGTAAAAGGTGGGTAACTGCGTTCCCGGAGGCATATAGAAATATAACGGTAAAGGGACTCAGTAACTTGGCCACTTAAGTACTAAGGGACCATTTTCCTTTTTTTAACCGAATATAACCATACTAAGATTGAAAATGTGGAGGATTGTCTGAGATTTTGTTTGGGAGGGGATGCTGCAATGGGGTTTTAAATTTTGGGGGAGGTTTTCTAGTGTGTGAATGTTTTAGTTTAACCATGTTGAAAAACAACGGGTTATTGTTGATCTGTTTTAAATAAAGTAAAGATCTTTGTAATGAGACAACTAAAAAAAGGGAAAAATCAAAGCATTTTAACATTTTTGGTATAAAGGATAAGAGTAATCTTTTTTTTTCAAATTATTCAATTCCCTTGCTTTTTTCCAATAAAACATTTAAAAAAAGGGGTTGAAAAAAGTCTTATCTATTTTGTGTTAAATGTGTGTTGAGTCGGTGTGGGTTGTATATCGAGTATATACGAAAAAGTAATAATGAACAGTAAGTTGTGTTAAATGTGTGTATGAGCGGTGGGGGTATGTATGATGGGTTTAAATCGAAAATGTATATATATGAAAGAGTATGGGTTGTTTTGTTTACCAACTTTTTAAAATCGCCTTCTGGAAGGCGCCCCTTTTAGCATGTGCATATAATGTTATTGTGAGTAAAAGGGAAATCACTGGTTTTAGTTTTTAATTGTAACATACACCGTGAATTTAGAACTAACATAGGGGGGGGGGTTTTTAAAAAAGGGGGAAATTTCGTGTTGTCAAAAATAAAATTTTTATGGTGGAAATTATAATTTTGGGGTTTTTGAAAGTTCATATGGTGGGGAAAAAATTTTTCTCCAGGGGGGGGGTATCAGCCCCTTTCACCCTCTCACCCTGGGGGGCCACTAGAGGGCGAGCGTTTGTTTACTGTAGAGTGAGTAATTGTCACAGATGCCTTTTGCGGGTCAAATGCCCCTTTGCCCCTTGCAGTCCAGTGTTGCAAAGTGTTTTTTTTATAAGAGACAGGCATCTCTTATTTTAGCAGACAATTAAGGAAAATCCTACCCCACTTTTTTACCTAGTAAAGTAGTGTACATTGTTGTTTTTTTAAAGACGCAAAAAACATACATTCTGCTTTGCTTCACGAGGAGGTAAAAAGGGATGCAAGGTACTAGGTCATTTTTTTTTTTTGTTTTTAGGGGCGTGAGGGTTGGGCAGTGTAGCAAAGCCAATTACTTTTGATCTAGAGAGAGTCACACTGAGCCAGGATAACCAGAAAAAAGGACACTGATCGTGCGTTAGTGTGAATAAAGTGTCTCACAAAACACGATAAACATAGAGAGGTGTGTCAGTTCTTTTGTGATACATTGGAACAAAAAAAGACAAATCTTGTTGAACATAGGTACCAGGGCATTTTTAGACAAGGGAAAGACGTGGACATCCAAAGGAACTTAGTTCTATCAAGCCCCGATATCTGTCGAAGGTGTTAGAACCATAGCTACTTTAAAAAGAGCAAGGTTGTTACGAATTTTCTTGTAGATGGGGGGATTGCGAAATTTCTTGATCACAAGGATTTGTAAAAACCTATAATCGGCAGTAAGGTTGGATTTTTTGGTTCCAAACAAGTAATATTTCGCACCCATCATCGAAAAAAATATCTGACATAACACCCCCTAGGGGTAATTTATACTTAAAAATTGTATCTCTTGACACCCCACTTTTTGTGATTTTTCGACAGTTTTAGACCTCGTTGCAGGGGCGGTGTGTAGCGATTTGCTGCTTTTATCACAAAAAGGTTCTTATAAAAAGTTTTTAAAACACGGCAGGAAAGGGGCCCAAAAATTCTAAACAGAATTTTGGTCCTTCAAACCCGGAAAAAGACCACACTGTGGTCCAAATTGGTTGTACTACAGTGTACAAAAACCTATGAGCCAAGGTCCTTCAAAAAAAAATTTTTTAAAACTAGTGTTTTACAAATAAATCAGTATAAAGAGTCCTCCAGACCAATCACAGAAAATGGCAGCCAAAAGAAAAGGGCGCTACCCAGGTTCCCCCCAAAGGAAAACGGGTCCCAAACCAGGCCCCCAAAAAACGGAGGGGTGACTCACCCAACCCTGCACCCACTGCCCCAATCGGGAGAAATCCTGAATAAGAAAACACAACCCAAAGTGATGAGTTTGTTGAGTTAATATACACATTTTTATAATTTTTATAGACAGAAATTAAGAACAAGATTGTGTTTAAAGTTGTTTTTTTTAATCTCCCTTTTATTTTAAAAGGGAATTAAATAAAGTGTAATTTAAAATATATATTAACAGTGAAATTTATATATGTTAAAAATTTTTAATGGATTACAGTTAACAGTGACATTTATGGATAGTGAATAAAGTGTATAATATCGTTATTTCGTTTAAAATTCACAGGGCAGGGCCCCCCCGCAAACCTAAGCCATAAACCCCAACAAATGTCCCCCTGTACCCTTCAGGGTTTCATTGCCCTGAGGTTAAGCTTAGTGGGTCAGTGTGTCGACTCATTATTGCTGACTTAACATAAAAAAACTCACTTTTCTATAGCATACGTGTTTTATAAACCTCTAAGTGGGGTGCTAGAATTTTCAGTTACCATTTAAAATGGTTGTTTAAAAACTCAGTTTCGTTTTACGATAAGTTTACACAATTAGAAAATCAATTTCAGTCTGTATGGATAACTCAAGATACAAACATAGTTTTGTGATCTTGGGGTAAAGTTTAAATTTATTTCCCAAAACGTATGGAAAAATTTAATTCAGACTTACCATTATAAAAAAAATTTTTTAAATCAGACCCATCTGAAGTAAATTAAAATTTTTTGGGATATTTTTTGTGATCAAAAATTTAAAGGTGGAAGGGTACAGGCATCTGCCGTAAAACTCTTCCAAGCCCTATACTAGGGTCAAACACCTGTTCCCCCTGAAATAACAAAAAGTGTCCCATTCCCAAGTTTCCTACATTGTCATTACCTATTTTCCAAGGTCATAATTATGAAGAATTCATTAGTGGTTTTCAACCCATATAAATTCAGAATGATAGAGAATTGCTAATTTTAATTTTTAAATGTTTGTGAAGGGAAAACCCCCTATGAAGATTAAGTCTTTCCCCGGTGGTTAAAGGAAATTTATAAAATGCCTTACGGTCTTAGCAGACTTCTTCGATGCTGACAAGGCTAGAGTTAAAGCAGTTTTAAATATCGCTTAAAAGCCCCCCCAAACTTTGTTTTTCAGACTTAAGGCATTTAAAATTACTTAGACAATAGTCTCAGTCTTAAGTAAAATTGACCAAGACAATGTGAGGGTTTATCAGGGGTATTTAAAGATAAGTTTCCCCCACAAACTTTTAACGATTAAATATTATTTTCAATAACGTATTTCACTTGTGAGGAAATTAGAAAGGGGTTTACAAACATAGTTTCATGCATGCAAGCAACGAGAAAAAAGATGAAAATCCAAAAATCCGGGGATAAAAACCCTTAAAACTCGTATAAAAAGAGTATACCCTACCCCCACAAACCACATAAGGGGAAATCCCATATGGGCATTTAAATGTGAATACAATAGACAAAAACAGACTGTCATACTAAACGTACCCAAAATGTGTATTTGGATGAAACACAGGGGGCACGTTGTAGTCAATACACATCAATGGAGGCCGTAAACAACGTGTTCATCAGCTGAAAAGATGCATAAAGTGTTTGGGGAAAACACAAGGGAGGAAAATGCCCCTGAAGAAGTGTTTTAAATGCAAGGGTTGCATATACGCATTATCCCCAAATACTTTTGTAAACGCACAGACTTCCACAGAATCGGGAAAAAGTAAAACAACAGCATTAAATTAGAGTAATTTTAAAGCAATGCTCTCCCGATAGCTCGATTTGAGTTATCTAAAAAATTACAAAAAACCCAAATGGCTAAATATTTGATAAAGGGTCACAAAGGTCCTTCTAAAGAAGCGTGTTGCAGAAACTGAAAACAACCCATGCCAAAATACAGTTAGTAAGCTGGTTTTTTCCAAAAATTCTGGAAAAAGACATTGACCTAGCCAAAATCATGGGGTTGGGAAACAGGAAAAAGACAGTAAAGCTGGGTTAGATGTTTTGCCTAATCTGGCAGACCCGGGGATTAAAAAAACATTGCGCACTAAAAAGCAGCAAAGGTAAAGTTACCCCTGTTGACTAAAACGGACACAATTAGTCAAGTTTTAATCATTGGAATGATTTTTATCACTTTTTTGTGAAAAATATAGTAATAAACAGATGTTCATTGCTGAAAAAAACAGGGGGCCCACATGAATGTGGTCCATTCCCTTCAAGTGGGAAAGAATATTTGTTTCAGTGGAAAAGACTAGTTACGAGAATAAACCCCGATATGACCACACAAAAATTTTCATTACGGAAGAAAGAATGAACCAGTTTATAAGTTGTGGGATTTTTAAGCGATAGGTTGAGTAAATAACCAAACCACAAGAGTCTAGCTTAAAAACAAAATTTGGGGCACTGTCAAATTAAAGATGGCGTATTGGGTTGGGGTTTCCCCTGGGAAAATTAATCCACCACATCTCCTGCAATTATCGTGGCTTTCGGAAAAATGAAAGCACAAAACTGAGCTCAGGAAGAATCCGAGTACTGATTTTCTATGATAATTCTACAAAAACAGTTGGGCTAAAAATTTATGAGGAAATAGTCAAGTAATTGAAAAACAAAAGCCATTTCTCCCCCCACCCTGGATCAGAAAAAAATTTTGAAACCCCTCCCCTACGTTTTTAATAAATTTCAGCGACGGCAAATAAAGATGTACAAGTCCTAATGACTGTCTGATGACCCGGGCCCCCACTAACTGGGAAACTTGGAGAGGCTTTTGAAATTTCGCACAAACCCATTCCTACACGGCTGATATTTCCAAAGCTTTCTTAAGGTAGGACTACAAGAAAATATAGAGTTATACTCGATTTTCTTTGGCCCGAAAATCCCCCTATCCCCAAAATCCTGTGAAAAACTTATCGTTTCAAATCAGTATTATTTGGTGCAAATCCCCTCCATTCTTCTAGAAGCTATCTAAATACCAAAATTTGAAAAACGAAAAATCCCCTTTAAAGAAATCTTTAAAAAAAAGTTTTTATTACCCTTTTTTAATTTTTAATTTTAAAAAAATTTTAAAACCTTATACAGAAACAAAAAATAAAAACAAAAAATCCTTAAGGTTTTTGGAATAAAAAATTTTTTAAACAATTAAGGGAACCCTTATCAAAAAAGATTTCCCTGAAACGAAATTCCTATTGAACAATATGTGGCTTTAAATTGGGAAAACACGGAAGATACTCTGAATCTCAAAAAATAAACAAAAAAAATTTATGCAGTACATCACTAAACGTATTTACTGTCGAGGGTTTACAAAGTTTTGATCCTTAGGGCCCCTTCACCAATTACCCTAAAAAGGGGAAAATGCTTATGCAGATGCATGGAACTCAAAATTGGGTGGGAGGAGAACTTGCCTCTAGAAATGATCAAGCATGGGATGAAAAACCGGGGGTTTAAGCAATTCATCAAATTTAAAATTTCCAGACAAATAGGTCAAGAGGGAAACAATTCAATTACATGTGTTTTGTGATGCTCAACCAAGGTTATGGGGGGTAGTTCAGAGTAAAGGAAGGAAGACCTAAATTTCTTTAAAGGCAGGGGTAGCACCTTTAAGGTCGAACAGTACCACAAATTGGGAAATGACAGCATCTATGTAGGTACAAAAATTTGCTTCTTCTCAACAAAATACTTGTCATTTACTATTGGAAAACCCCTGATCTGGGGTGATAATGATGCAGTTCTCCCGTGGTAAAAAATATAAGAGTAAGTTGGGCTATTTACGAAAAGAGTAGCGAAAAAAAGAGTGCAAGGGGATTATCCTTTTTCAGTCTCTACCCAAAAGAAACAGCTGACATGATGTCACGTGGTGCCCCCAAAAATTGTGAATAATAAAATTATGGTCCCCGGGCCGAACTGGCTCTCTAATGAAAAAAACTGGCCTCAGCAAAAAGCTCACTTAGCCGAAGAAAAAAGTCTGCTTGAACACAGCAAAATAAGTGTGAAATACTGCAACACAACAGAAAAGTCATTGATGGGTCTAATTACTATCTTTGGGTAAACTCTTAAGAGTTACAGTCTTTTCTTTAAAATTTATTAAAGGAAATTTAAACCCATTTGAATGTCTTTAACCCCTTTAAAAACTGGGGTGAAACTAAAAACGAAGAGTTTTCTCTACAGAATATAAATTTCTAGAAACACAAGATAAATTCCCAAAAAACCCGTCATGATTAATTCTTTAGGGGTTTTTTCCCACTCAGAAAAAATTATAAGATGTCGAGGAAGAATTCATAATTTTCACTACCCAAAGAAACCCTACATCCAAAAAGATCCCCAAGAAAACATTGGCTAACAAAACTGATTGTGCAAAACGCCCAAGTAACGTGTTTTTCATGGGGGGGTAGCTGACACACTTTGTAAAACGACAATCCTATGGATACCCCAAGGTCGACAAAATGTGAAAAAAACAAAAAAAGGACTGTTTACTTTTCGTCCTCGATTGCGAGTTGTCAAAACCCGGGCCACCTAATTTTCCCCTTTTAAAGAGTTTTTCAAACACTCCCTTTTAGGGACAGGGTAGATTTACTGGACCCAAAAATTTTAACCAAAACAGTTGACAAAGTTCCACAAAGGGGTACATCTGTTTTTTACTTTTGCTACAATAGACATACTCTAGAAGTAGCCACGGGCATGTTGCGAAACCTTTATAAATTATTCAGAAGGTTTGCAGCCGAAGGGGGATTCCCAGACTGATGTTTCGAAATGCAACGAACTTTGTTTTGGTGCTGTTTATAAGCAAAATCTTTGATCAACCAGAAAATACAACGATGCTGAAACAACGCAGAGTCGTTGGGTAATTCCTTTAAAACTCCATGGCCGGCGGATTTTTGAAAGAATGATCGGCATTGTAAAAAAGTTGTTTAAAGGGGCTTCCTTTGTAGAGAATAGACTTAGAAGAATTCCGTACATTTGTGACAAAAAAGAAAATAGAGCAAAAACAGACCTCTAACTTATGTTACCGATGATTGGACTTTTAGAAGTGTTGTCCATTCATTTACCCATGGGAAGGCTCGAAACCGTTCCTCCAGAATATAAAGAAAATCATAAAGGGGTCCTACTTTTTTCGAACCGAGCAACTCAGACGTAAATTAAAAACACCTTAATAAATATTTTAAAGTTGGGAAATTTGGCGAGAAGACTATCCACCCCATTGAGAGAACACTTTTATGGAGCGGGGGCTCCTGAAAAAACATAAGTCCCTTAGACCTGGTGCATAGTGATTTTCGACATGAGGTCCCAGGTCCAAAGGCCACTTGGAAAAAATTGGACCTATTCCTGAGCAAATGGATCATAGGACGTTGATGTTTTTTGCAAAGGTGTAGTGAAAGCGGACAAAAAAAAACAGTGCCGTTTGAAAAAAAACAGTGTTGAAAACAAAATTTGTGATTCTCCAGACACACACGACAAAGCTGTTCGAAAAGACAAGCACTGTGGGGGCGAGTGAGAAAATTTAAAATTTAAAGTTTAAATGAGAATGGTTCACCTGCAGCGAACCTCCCCGCCCCCCTTTGGGGGGAAATTTTTTCCGGAGGGGGGTATCACCCCCCTTTAGCCCCCTTTGCCCTAGGGCCACAGAAGGGGGGGGCGTCTTGTTTTTTGCTAAGTGAGTAATTGATCCAGATGCCGTTTCGTTGGTAAAAAGCTTGCTCCTTGCGCCAGTGTTTCAAAATGTATTTTTATAAAAGGGGCATGCTTTTTTATTTGCAGGCAAATTAAGGAAAATCCCACCCCACTTTTTTTCCATAGTAAAAATGTGTACATTGTGTTTTTGATTAAACAGCAAGAAAAATACATTTTGCTTTTTTTTATCGAGGAGGTGACAAGGTGCAAAGGTACTAGGGCCGTTTTTTTTGTGTTTAGGGAGTGACGGCTTGGGCAGTGTAGCGAAGCCAGTTACTTTTGACTCTAGAGAGAGTCACATGACCCGGATAACCACAAAGGACACTGACTGTGCGTTTTGGAATAAAGTTCTCACAAAAAACGATAACAAAGGAGGGTGATCAGCTTCTCTTTTGATACAGGAACAATAAAAACAAATCTTGTTGAAATAGTGTACCATGTGCGTTTTTCCCAAAAATGGGGGAAAGTGGACTCCCAAAGGGCACTTTAGCTTCTTCAAGCACCGATATCTGTCGAAGGTTTGGGAAAAACCATGCTCACGTTACAAAGAGCAAGGGGATGTTTGAATTTTTTGTGTCGGGGGATTGCGCAAATTTTTAGTCACAAGGGGTTTTTAATCAACCTATAATCGGCAGTAAGGTGTGGACTTTTGAGTCCAAACAAGTAAGTATTTCATCAGCCATCATCGAATGAAATATGCTGACATAACACCCCCTAGGGGTAATTTATACTTACAAATTGTATCTCTTGACAGCCCACTGTTGTGATGGTTTCGACAGCTTCTAGACCTCGTCTGCAGGGGCGGCTGTGCAGACGATTTGCTGTCATTTATCAGCTAAGTGTTCATTATATATAGTATAATAAACACGGCAGGTAAGGCCAAAAATTCTCAACATATGGGTAACCAAGGTTGTCCATTTCATAAATACTGTTAAAAATGTCAGAAGATATATATGGGAAGTGGTCATCTTCTCAGATGTTTTTTTCTTGGTATAGTAGGAATATATACAGGATGAAGCAACTCTTTAGGGAATATTTTTTATTGTTTGTATATTAAGAGAAATACGAAATGACGCATGTATGAGAGGAACGAGGTCATTGATAACAATGGCAACTGTCATCAAATAGTGAGTTTGAATTTTAATTTTAATTTGAAGGTAGAAAACTTTAGTTGATACATGAAATGATGTAATATGCTTAGGTCATACTGTATGTTGTAAGATGGAAGGAATACCTTTAGGGCTTTTAGGCAATGTTTGAAGGTATAACCGTCCACAGGAGGACATGTGTAATGGTTATGGTGTGGAGTTCATTTTTGTATGATTCACAGTTTATATTCTAAATTTTGTAGTTTCGTTTTTAATAAAAATAAAAAAAAAATAAAAAAATACAGCCTTATCAGTGCCTATGAGACATCAGGAGCGCATCAAGAGGAAGGTTAATACTAGGAAATACTTAGTTAGGTGAGGAACCCTTACATATTTCATTATTTTATTGTTAAAACAATATAACAATATACTGCGTACGTTCTCATAATGTTTATGGATGGGCATATTTATGACAACTTCTGTAAAGTTTAAGTATAATCTTAGGACGCCTATTATTTATACTTCTTGATATGAAGACAAGAGTTTTGTTAGGTTTATTATCAATAACAACACTGCGACTAGCCAAGGACTCGAACCCATGTTGTTTTGGCCCGCCTCATGGTAAGCGAAAACACATGACGCAATCCACGAGGTAGGATTGCGTGGTCCTGTGGGTTAGAGCGTCATGTGTTTTCGCCTACCATGAGGTGTATATATATATATATATATATATATATATATTATATATATATATATTTTATATATATATATATATATATATATTGGAGGGAGAGAGTATGGAGGAGGTGAATGTATTCAGATATCTGGGAGTGGACGTGTCAGCGGATGGGTCTATGAAAGATGAGGTGAATCATAGAATTGATGAGGGGAAAAGAGTGAGTGGTGCACTTAGGAGTCTGTGGAGACAAAGAACTTTGTCCTTGGAGGCAAAGAGAGGAATGTATGAGAGTATAGTTTTACCAACGCTCTTATATGGGTGTGAGGCATGGGTGATGAATGTTGCAGCGAGGGAGAAGGCTGGAGGCAGTGGAGATGTCATGTCTGAGAGCAATGTGTGGTGTGAATATAATGCAGAGAATTCGTAGTTTGGAAGTTAGGAGGAGATGCGGGATTACCAAAACTGTTGTCCAGAGGGCTGAGGAAGGGTTGTTGAGGTGGTTCGGACATGTGGAGAGAATGGAGCGAAACAGAATAACTTCAAGAGTGTATCAGTCTGTAGTGGAAGGAAGGCGGGGTAGGGGGCGGCCTAGGAAAGGTTGGAGGGAGGGGGTAAAGGAGGTTTTTGTGTGCGAGGGGCTTGGACTTCCAGCAGGCATGCGTGAGCGTGTTTGATAGGAGTGAATGGAGACAAATGGTTTTTAATACTTGACGTGCTGTTGGAGTGTGAGCAAAGTAACATTTATGAAGGGGTTCAGGGAAACCGGCAGGCCGGATTTGAGTCCTGGAGATGGGAAGTACAGTGCCTGCACTCTGAAGGAGGGGTGTTAATGTTGCAGTTTAAAAACTGAAGTGTAAAGCACCCTTCTGGCAAGACAGTGATGGAGTGAATGATGGTGAAAGTTTTTCTTTTTCGGGCCACCCTGCCTTGGTGGGAATCGGCCGGTGTGATAAATATATATATATATATATATATATATATATATATATATATATATATATATATTATATATATATATATATATATATATATATATATATATGCAATAAGATCACAGTAAACAGGTGATATCAGAAAATGCAAAACAACCATTGTGAAAGGAGAATGAAATTCCCAGCGTTTCGTGACTTCTCACATTATCAAGGAACTATTCCTTGATAATGTGAGAAGTCACGAATGCGCTTGGAATTTCACTCTCCTTTCACAGTGATTGTTTTGCACAACACACACACCACACACACACAAACACACACACACACACACACACACACACACACACACACACACACACACCCACACACACACACACACATATATATATATATTATATATATATATATATATATATATATATATACACACACATACACACAATCATATACTAACCTGCAGAGGGTGGGAGGAAGCAGGCAGGAACGTTGCAGCTTCCTCCACCACAGCATCCAGCGCCTCGCTCACCTCCAGGTTCATCTCAGTGCCTCTGAGAAATGAAGCCAGCATCCAAGATTAACAAGTCTCTCACCAGACACCACAAACACACTTATACATCACAAACATCACTAGATGGTAATACTTTGTTAGGAGAAATATGAACATTTCTCTGAAAATAGGTCTTATGACTCGCTGTGTGGAGTTCTCGGTCATACGTGTGACTTAAGTCATCTACTGGCTTATTGGCGAACTCCGTAAAATAATAAATAATATGCAGAGATGTGATGTGCAAGTTTTCCAGCACTCACTAAAGACAGGCCACACAGCACAGTCTGAGTAAACAAACCGTTGTCCTCTACACCATGGAAAGTAATGGTATATATCATATACCGACGCCTGATCCACCATCAGGCTTGGTGAAAGACCACCGAAACCCTCTCCAGGTATACTCCAGGTATACAGCACCGTATCTTCGTTTGCAGATGACACCCAAATTTGCACGAGTGTCCTCCATTGAAGACACTGCAAGATTCCAGGCGGACATCAACCAAATCTTTAACCGGGCCGCAGAAAACAATATGAAGTTCAATGATGAGAAATTTCAATTACTCCTATATGGAAAACGTGAGGAAATTAAAACTATATCGGAGTATTAAACAAATTCCAACCACACAATAGAACGAAAAACTAGTATAAAAGACCTGGGAGTGATCATGTCAGAGGATCTCACTTTCAAAGACCACAACATTGTATAAATCACATTTGCTGGAAAAATGACAGGATGGATAATGAGAACCTTCAAAACTAGGGATGCCAAGCCCATGATGATACTCTTCAGGTTGCTTGTTCTATCTAGGCTGGAATATTGCTGCACACTAACAGCACCTTTCAAGGCAGGTGAAATTGCTGACCTAGAAAATGTACAGAGAACCGTCACGGCACGCATAACTGCGATAAAATATCTCAGTTACTGGGAACGCTTAAAGTTCCTCAATCTGTACTTCCTAGAACGCAGGTGGGAGAGAACATGATAAAATACACTTGGG